>VZRH01008150.1:77926-148658 GCA_013397555.1 Urocynchramus pylzowi
CTGGCTGGGTCTGACACCCTGGCCATCCTGTAAGTGCTGAGTGATGACACTCAATATAAACTGTTCCTTCACCTTACTGGGTACTGAGGTCAGGCTGACCAGTCTGTAATTACCAGAATCCTCCTTCCCACCCTTTTTGTGAATGGGTGTCACATTGGCCAGCTTCCAATCATCTGGAACCTCACTAGTGAGCCAAGACTGTTGGTTAATGATGGAGAGTGGCTTCTCAAGCTCATCTGCCAGCTCTCTCATCACCCTGGGATGGATCCCATCTGGTCCCATAGATTTATGAATATCCAAGCATCTCAGAAGTTCTCTGACTGCCTCCTCTTGGATAATGGGAGGACCATTCTGTTCCGTGGCACCATCCACCAACCCAAGAGGACAGCTGTCCTGGGTACAAGCCGTCTTCCCACTAAAGACTGAGGCAAAGAAGGCATTAAGCACTTCTGCCTTCTCCTCATCTGCAGTTACTAAGTTCCCTCCCTCATCCAGTAAAGAACAAAGGTTGGTCTTACCCTTTTTTTTGCCATTAATACATTTGTAAAAACATTTTTTATTATCCTTTTTTATTACAGAAGTTACCATTTTAAGTTCAAACTCAGCTTTGGTCTCCCTAATTTTTTTCCTACATGTTCTAGCAGCCTCTTTAAATATTTCCTGAGAGACCTGATCCTCCTTCCAAAGACGATACATCCTCCTTTTATTCTTAAGTTCCTTCAAAACCTCTCCTTGCCAATCCAAGCTGGACACACAGCCTGGAGGAGCCTGGGGCCTCCTCCACAACACCCCCTGAAACCATCAATAAGCCCAAACACTCCGGGCAGGAATGGGTCTGTATGGACACATCCTTTTGGAGGGCTTCACTCAGTCACATACACTTGTGCCAGCCACAGTTTTCGACCGTGTTAAAACCATGACTAACAGAAAGCCCGAAATCAAGCAGCCAACAGAAGCACCTCAAACAACACAAGGTACACCTTACCATCAAGAAAACCCTCAACCCTGCCTGCTTGCCCTGCCTGCATGAACTGCCACACAAACTGCTGTGACCACGCTCCAAAGATGCGCCGCACCCCGGTTTGCCCACTCTGGGTCACCGTGCTCCCCAGGGGCCTCTTATAATCAGTCACTCAGGAACAAAGGAAGCTCCACCTCCTGTTCCTGAATGGCTCTCAGTGCAAGCAGCTCACCTGCTCAGTGTTCTTACATCAGTCACTCAGGAACAATGGAACAAAGGAAGCTCCACCTCCTGTTCCTGAATGGCTCTCAGTCTCCCCATAGAAACCTTGCCATGCAAAAGAGTGAATAGCAAGATTTGTCTTCCAGTAGGTGAAATAGAACACTGATCACCTGTGGCACTGGCAAGGTGAGCAACAAGTGCAGCAAGACAATGCTTTCAGAGTTGTTGACAGACAACAAGAAATAGTGGTTATTTGTTTGTCATTGGTTCTTTCCTTTATGGATGCTGGTCACTGGGACAATATTTACTAGCTGGCTGTCATGAACCTACTATGTTTCACCTAAAGCTTTTTCAGATACCATTACAGTCTGTGTTTTCTTGGCTGATAATATTCCTCTTTAGCAAAGTTTCTGTGTTATTTGTCCCAGTGTTAAAATGAATTAATTGCTTACGGCATTGCTCCTTAAAACTGACAGTATATTGGTAGTGAATGCCCCAGCCCTGGAGGTGTTCAGGGTCAGGTTGGATGGGGCTTTGAGTAACCTGATCCAGTGAAAGATGTCCTTGCCAGAGGCAGGGGGAATGGACCAGACAATATTTAAAAGGTCCATTCCAACCCAAATTGTTCCACGATTCTATGATTCTTTGATATGTCTGCAAGACAACAGTAAGAGAGAACTCATGAGTGTTCTGTCACACACGATTGGTCCATGTTGCTGCTTATAGGCTGTCTGCAAAACTGGCTGTAGCTAAAGCTCAAATTATTAATGCTGTATGATAGAAGAATGGAGCTCAGTTTCTCCTGGGTGGATGTCATCTTACCAGGGTGCACTTGTCTCACTCTTACTGCTAGTGAAGAGCAAGTACAGTTGTGGCCTGATCTGTGGAACTAGATTTGTTCACTGGATTGGTGACTACACCTCAATTATGTCTCTCTCCCATGGGAGAGCTCCTCAATTCATGCTGCTTAAGGTTTTTGTGACATTTTGTAGTACCTTCAATGGGTGGGTCTGATCATGCTCTGAGCAGCACTGAGCTGAAAATGTAGATATAACAAAACACTGCTTTTGGGAAATGGAAGCTGAACAAGGCTAAATATCCCTTCTGAAAATGAAACTCATTTGGAACAGTTTATCTCTAATGAATTTCAAGAATTACAGTGGAGTTAGAAAGTGATGGCTGTTATCAGTCCACAAACACATCTAAAACCTAGAAATGTTGACAGTGGATACATTTCTTTCAGGCACTGCCTTTTGGCAGCAGATCAGATTATCTGTGTGAGCCACACAAATCACACGCTTTCCCAGGTGGGCATTAGCAGAACCATCTGGCAATTAGAAGTCTCCGGGGCAGTCAATCCAACTTTGAGCTGGATTAACTTGGAAGTTTCAAACGCTGTCATTGCTTTTTGATAGTCAGAGAGGTTTTTGGCCCTTGTGAATAAGACAACCATTTGATCAGGGACAGAAAGGATTATTCAGTTATTTATCTTCAGCTCTGTTCAGCTTTCCATGAGGTCAGTCTAAATCATCTCTCTTAGAGCACATATATAGAGGAAATGTATATGCATGGCTCAAATCCAGCCAATTTTGGGGATGAATAAGTTGGCTGAGCATGCAGAGAAGATCTGTAGCAATCTTGGAGCTTTATGTGGTGTGGCAGACTGTGGGTAATTTTGGACAGAGAGTGCCCGGTGCTGTTATTTCACAGAAACTGTTTAGCTTTTGCTGTATTTCAGCAGTGACAAAAACTCCTACAGCCTCACAATAGGCCCTCTTGATAACAACTGAAAAAATCTGTATCTTGCAAATATGTTATATCATTAGATGAAGTGGACAAAAACAAAACAAGGATGTTTATGACTTAGCCTGAGGAGATAATTAACTTCTGAGTGCTGAGATCCTTGATTGCATTCCTAGCATGATCTTAATTGGAAGTCTGAACTTGAAAAAGGTTGTAGTGTTTGGAGGATATCTGAAATGGTTCACTGAGAAATTGTTTGTTCATAAATTTGAAAGGTAATCCAGACAAATACCTTTTACTTTGCCTTTGTTGTAATTGTTGTGGTTGATGATGATGATAAAAATAATCTATTACAGCAGCAGCAAAAGCACCAGACTATTCAAAGAGAACATGTCTCAAAATGTATTGAGCCACTTCAGGGAATTTCAAAAGAAAGAAGTTTTACAAAAAGGGCTGAATACATACCAAATGATAATACTTAGAAATCTGTATTACTGCTCCAGAGTGTGGTACAGTACTTTGCTGTAACTATTGACCTCTTGTGTGTTCTCAGCAAGAATTGTCACAATCTAAGTTTTTTGCATGGAACTATGTTATGTTGCACATGCACTACAGTAGGTTGCCAGTATAGGTGAAAACTAGAAACTCTTTTGTTATGCTGTCAAAAATCTCTGCCCTTTACCCATCCCAGTTATAGGCACTTGGCTAAGAGTAGTCCCAGCTCTCTGTGATCAGTGGGGGCCACAAATTGCATCCTTCTTTCTGAAAAAGGATGAATCCATACAGTGTCAGAGAACATCTCCATCTCACCTGAGCTTAGTCATTCAGAGATTGGGCATAGAAGAAAACTGTCCTTGGTGCTCCCTAAAGTCAGTGTAGAAAAATGAACTGCAGGCAATTTAACATGTCTAATATAAATTTGATAGGGGAGACCTTATTGTGGCCTTTGAATACATAAAGGGGGCCTAAAAGTAACATGGAGACAGACTTTTTAGTAGGGTCTGTAGCAATAAGACAAGGAGTAAAGATTTTAAGCTAAAAGAAGGTAGATTCAGTGTAGATGTATGGAAGAAGTTTTTTACAATGAAGGTGCTGAAACACTGGCACAGGCTGCCCGGATAGGTGATAAATGTCTCACCCCTGGATACACTCAAGGTAAGGCTGATTGAACCTTTAAGCAACCTGTTTTAGTTGAAAATGTCCCTGAACATTGCAGGGAGGTTGAACTAGTTTTTTAAAGGTCCTTTCAACCCAAAGCATTCTATGTTTCTGTAAGATGAAGAATATAAATAAGTATCTAAAGAGATTGTTGAATATATGCAGAGCCCTCCCTCTTGACCAGACTAGACTAAAAAACTGACTTTGAGATGTTCAAAAATTTTGCTAAAATTAGGATACTATAACATGAAAAAAATTATTTGATAATTCCTTTTGATCCCTGAGGAAAAATGGCAGCAGAAATACGGGCAAGTTTCACATTACCTGTGCCCAGGAACCTGGATCTTCAAGCCCACTTGACACAGAAGTCTGGAGTAAGAGTGCTTGCTCCTGTTATCTTGCAGAAATCCTAGAATATGCTAAATTGGAAGGGACTCAGAAGGGTCATGCAGTCCAACTCCTGGCCCTGCACAGGATACCCCAAGAATCACATCATGTGCCTGAGAGCTTTGTCCAAACACTTCTTGAACATTGGACTTGGTGCTGTGAGCACTGCTGTGGGGAGCTGTTTCAGTGCCCAACCACCCTCTGGGTGAAGAACCTTTTCCTAATACCCAGCCTTACCCTCCCTTGATTCAGCTTCAGGACATTCTCTTGGGTCATGCCACTGGTCACCACAGAGAAGAGATCCAAGTCTGCCCCTTCAGCTGCCCCTTCAGCTGTACCTGCGACGAGGTCTCCTCTCAGTCTCCTCTTCTCCAGGGTGAACAGACCAGAAGGATAACACTGAGCTTTCAGATGAAACAAATTAGCACCACTGATAGACAACTAACTGGAAGGATGGAAGCTATTGGAGCAGAAAATAAACTATGGAGCTCTCAAGGGAACAAAGATGCTGTGAAGGTTAGCTCAACAATGTATTGTTTTATAGAAATCTTAAAAAAATTTGTGCATCTCTCTCTCTGAATGCAGCAAGTACTGCCACAAGGATGTGCTACAAGTCAGGGTCCCCACACAGATAAATGAGATGGGACACAGTAGTGGACCTAATTGAGCTGGATTAACCCAAGAAAAGCTAACTGTAGTATCAATAAACAGAAAAGATTATCTGTGGTTTTTGGTGTGGTTCAGAAAGTCAGAACGATTATTATCCAGAAAACAAAGAAATCAAAGAGACTGGGACATATGCAAAATAGAATAGTGGGATAAAACAACTAACTTTCAGATAAGAGCTGAAGAAATTATTTTATAGGCAAAAACTCCCACCACAAATAAAATTAAATGACAGATACAGAAAGTACCCAATCCCCTGCCAACGTGGGACATGCAGAAAATAGTAGAAGTTTTAAAATGTTGCAGAACAGTGCATTCAGGTGTAAGAAATATCCTTTGAGAAGAGTCTCTAATGAATATACAAGTTTAACCTTGACTTGCTGCTGCTGCTGCTGCCATCCAGGCTGATGGGGTGAGGGAAATGCTGTTGGCTGGAAAACACCTTAGGGAAAGCAAAAGGTGGAAAGACATTGTTTTTATATCTATTTACCTTTCCTACCTATTCCTCGATGTCACCTTTCTTTGTTAAATTCAAGGCCACAGCGTGGACTTTAAATTAAATAGCTTTGTTTCCAGTGATGATATTGGGTTTTATTAAATTCCTGTTTTGCTGCAGTGGATAGTATTTATGCAATTTTCCTCATGGAAGTTAAAAATAGCTTTCTGCTCCTTAGGGTTGCAGGGGCTGCTTTTGCCTATGATGTTAACTTGGCTTGTATTTTTTAAACACAAGTAAGTAAAAAAACAAATAGAAAAGGGAAAGTTGGGCTTCTCTCTCTCTCTCATACTATTTTTTGTAATTGGACATGAAATAAAAGCAAGTCAAATTGGCAGATAACATTGTGTTCTGGTGGTGTGAAGTGCCAGAAACAGTGTTTTGCCTGCACAAAACTTGTTTTTTAATAGTCCTTTTTATTTTTCACTCATAACAACAGACGTGAACTATTAAAAATCAAATGTTGAGATGAATTGAACTAAACAAAAACATGCCAAAGGCGACAGGCAGGGTTTAACACTGTGTAACTTTTATCTCTCTGGTGTCTCTCTTTGATGGTTGACATGGCAAAAGAATTCTCACAACACTTCTGAATCCTGATCACTTTGCTAATAACAGCAAGACAGCCACTGCATCATTTCTACTCTTGAATCCCTCTAGATACAATTCCTTGCTTACCCACTCAATATTCACATGGCACTGTTCAGCAAAGATTTAATGAAGAAAATGAAGAAATTCTTATGGAATTAGCAGATGATGTGTATTATTATTATTATTATTATTATTATTATTGCTCATTTGATCGTCAGTGGTGCCAAGACAAACCAATCAAGGATCAGTGCTTTGACCTAAGATGTGGCAGATAGATCCTCAGTGGGACATAGTACCACATAAATTAATGGAACTGGGATGGTGTAAATCAATTAAGGTTCTATACTTCCAACAAGCCCCCAGCAGTGGTGTGAGGTGCGGACAAGTAAATGAAAAATTGAGCATATTTCTATAACCATTAATACAGTCTTTGCTCCACAGACTCCCCAGACACTATCAGTCCAAAAGATTGCAGGGACTTATAGAGGAGTAATGAAGTCAGGGCTAAAGAGATTTCAGATGTGCTAGTAATATTCTTAAAGGTTTTGTCAGTTTTCTCTCTATGGGGAAAAGGTCTTTTGTGCAGGCACTGAGCTGAGGCTCAAAAGATTTGCCCTTCACTCCTAGTTCATCGTGGACTCCCTCTTTGATCTTGGAAAATAACCTGTTTTGCTCATGTGAAAATAGGAATGCTAATAATAAGTCCTTGCCTGTCCTGCAGGACAGGGTAATATGAACACTGTGGGCTATGGCATCCTACATCTGTGTGCAAACAGAAAGGGATTGCACGTATCAGCAATCTTCATTGACTGCTGTACCACAAATCATCAGAAAATTAAAATTACAGAATAACAGAATATCATTAAAAGGAGTGTTTATCTGCTACTTATGTTATATCCTTTCAGTACAACAAAAGCAAACTTTTGCTCCTGTGTCTGAACTTTTCTGAAAGTAAAGTGAAATCATGGTTAAAGGTAAAAGGGTTTTATGATTCAAAGTGAGCCAATATTTTCAAGCTTCTAAAAAATTAGTTGCTTTCTGGTTTTTTTTTAAGTGCTAATGATTAAAAGGGCAATAATATGCAGTTCTGAAAGCCTGTACTAGAACCTTACAAGTCTTTTACATAAGGAAAATCAGATATTCCTGTTTCAGATTGTCACTGTGATAGTATATAGACGTATAGGTAGGGTCTTTACACAAAATCTTTCCTGCCTTACTCCTGTTGAGCCTTGTGTGTCCATTTGCAATGGAGTAAGATTGCAAGTTTTTGTACTCCTATCTCTCTGCTGAAGCTCTGCTTCCATTTCTAGGCAGGAAAAGCAAATCAAGGGCTATATCTTTACTGGCAAGTTGAATGAAACAAAGCACAAACCTGAGAGCTTGTATATGATCACCCATCTTCTAAACTGTGAACAAATTGAAAGTGCTGAGAGGGTGGTCAGGCATTGGACAGGCTGCCCAGGGAAGTGGCAGAATCACCATCCCTGGCAGTGTTCAAAAAGTGTGTGGATGTCTCACCTGGGGTCATGGTTTAGTGGTGAACATAGCAGTGCTGGGTTAATGTCTTTCCCAACCTTAGTGATTCTGTGATTCAAAAATCCATGACATGGAACAAACTGGTGTCTGGTAGCTTGCCAGCAAGCATTGCCTAAGTGCAGTGAGTGGTTAGCACAAGTCAAAAATCATTCCCAGTATCTACTTTGGGGGTAATTGCTTCCTGGTCAGGGTTGGGAGGTTTAGGTGTTTGAAGGTGAGATGTGACACACTGTATCCCAGAACACTGTCCTGAGTCTGCTTTGTTTACTGATACAGAAACAGCAAGGTGTGTTTTAGTGTTTGGGGAGAAGAAACTCCTGAAAGATTTGGGTAGGGAAACTGTCATCTGAGCATCTGTCAACTGGTAATGAAGTCAGATTAAATATTTGTGTAGTAGAGTCATAAAACATAACTGTGGGAGTGACATGGGTCCACTTCTTCATCAAAATCAAGTAGAGTAAAATTGTAGACAGATGTTTTCTTAGGTGCTTCCAGATGGTTTTAAATGTCTTCAATGATGAAAAAAGCACAGACTTCCTGAGTAATCTACTCTAGAGCTAAATTAACCTTTGAGATGGACATTTTTTTCTTGTAATTAGCAGTTAATAATTTTTTTTCATTCTTCATGTGAAGAAGGATGTTCTGGGAGTTTAAAAGATCAGCAGTCTACTGCCACTTGTGTGAGCATTCAGGATCCTTTCCTTATTGTTCTTTCTTCCTAGGATAAGATTTCAGAAGAATAAGGGAACTGGAAAGTGAAAAAGACTTACAATAAGGAATTGGAAGGATGTCAGCTTGGAATTTGTAGTAGGAACCATGTATTATATAAGATAAAAATAAAACTTGGACAAGGCTATATTTTGGGGTCCTAGTGGCATCATAAAAGACTCTTGTTTTTTGCTTTTATGGCTTATTTTGATGTCAGCAGACTCCTGAGATATTTATGTAGCCTTGAAATTCAAAACCATATTCTCTTTAAAGCATTTGGTTTTAAAAGGGGTACAGTTGTAAGTGGTTAAAAAAAAAAATCTCCATTGTGAAATATCAATTATTTGTAAGTGCTTGGATTAATTTATTGGATTTTATGGGTAAAAGAAATGGAAATTGTTTTTTACATTAAAAATTAATATTTTACATCCAGCTGTGTCTGGCTGGGCAATAAATCAGCTCCTTATAATTACTTATTTGTCAGTCAGCATGTTATTTCAAAAAGCAAGGAGCTTGCCTGTGGATCCTGCTCTACTTGAAAGCAGGGAGAGTTCAGGTCAAATCAATTTGAGCCACAGTAATTAAGAACAAGATTGAAGATCCTTCCCTACCTCTGCAGTGTAGCATCTGGAGTTACGTTTTAGAATGGATCCACTTCTAGGCAGCAGTGGAGAATATTGAAGGTAGAGAACACTACTTAGGAAGAGTTTTTTTAAAATGCTTAAGAGAGTTATATATGAACCAAATTCTTACACTTTCCTCTGAATAAATCTGAGTACTTCATATTTGCTAAACAGGGAAACATTTGTCTATTTACAGCTGCATATCACATAACCTTCAGAGGATGTATTTACAGAGTCTCTCTCCATAGGAGCAAATTAAACAAGGCTGGGTAAGGTAGTGCCCCATGATCATCATGATCATGTCAATTGCTGGTGGTATCTGTTGATTTTTTGGTCACTACTCTCCCTGACAACATCTGATCATGTTTCAGGAATTGTACCAGGGACCATCCTAAATAGGGTGGTCCTAAATAGGGACCTTTGCAGACCCTGATTTTGGCAGGTAAAAAAGTTCATCTGTGTTAAAGGAACATTCTGCACCCATTAAACCTAGAGTCAGAAAGTGGACATGAACTCTTTTCACTGGTGTTTATACAGCCAGAATATTTGAGTTGGTGCCAGCAGAATGAAAACCTAATAGAAAACTAGTATCTTTATCAAAAGTGATAAATGAGGCAAAAAAATCAAAATTAAAAAAAAAAATCTCATAGCTACTGATGTAACTAAAAAGCTTCCCTCAAATATTTTTTAGGGTCTTTTGATTTGGCAAGGCAACAGAAAATCTTGTTTAATTTTGATAGAATGTAAGTTTTTTTTTAAGTTTTCCTTGGCCTTCATGAAGAAAAATTAACTGTAACCAGAGCTCTAGCTGTACAGCATTCCTAATGAAGAATTCTGTCATGACAGGGAAACTAAGTCAATCATATCCAAGAAAGATAATTAGTTGCACACTTCTGGCACATACAATATTGTATTAAATTAGAAGTAAATTAAATAACTGTGGAAATAAGGTCACATGAACTCCCACTATACAAAAGATTCTCAGACCTTTGGAAGTTGCAGAAGGCAAAGAGAAAGCTCAGGCCTCTGCCTTCCCAGACAGCCTCCTGTGTCAGCATTGCTCCCTCTCACCTGTACTGGGATCCTGCTGTAGAAGTGCACGGGGTGCATGGCACTGGGGACTGAGTGACACATAAAGGCCTGATGCTGAAGCCAGGGGGGACATTAGAAAGCATGCTTTTCACCAGCAGCACTGCAGAAACTCCCATGTCAACTCACCCTACGTCCTATGTCCTGTGCCTGAACAACTTGTCTATTACGAGTGAAGCTATTGTGTGTCTCTACACCCAACCCTCTCATGCAGCCACTTGTCTCACAAAGTAGCATTTCTCTAACTAAAGCTACAAGTAATATTTGGCACATAATGAAGTTTTACTGCTTCGATAAAACCTATGTATTTCTGAGTGTTAGTCTCTGGCATCATTTGATCTCATATTTATGTGTGCACAGACAGTCATTTACTGAGCCTGGTTTAATGAGAAAAAAGCTGGCTGGTGAAACCACATCATCCCATCACCCACCTGTAAAATATAGCTAACTTGAATGCATTTGAATGATTATATATAAACTAATTAAGGACTGAGTGAATGATTTGTGAAGCTGTGGATAAAGAGTCCAAAATAAGGTGGTTACAATAAATTGGCAGTGGTTATCTCAAGGTCATGTTAAAGCTGTGCTGTCCAAATGATAGCATTATCTAGCAATGATCTAATTAAAAACTGTACACCGAGTTATAAAGAAAGAGTTCAAGAGTAAACAAGTGGCAGAATCTAGATTTATTTGCCATGCAATGGAAGCAATCACAGCATAATGTTGAAGTGTCCAGCTCAAGGAATAAGGGTTCATAAATAAAAAGCAACTTCTGCAAGGTTGAGTATTTCAGTATAAACAACAAAGCAATAGCAAATGTGTTTCAGGCCATGGAGCTGCAGTCCTAAAAGCATGATGATGAAGATGATTAAGAGTCATAGTTCTTTGAGAGTTCCTTATCAGTTTACAGAGTAATGATCTGCAATGGATTGGTTTGTGAGACCAAAGACAGATGACTGAATCAAAGTAAATTTCATCAGGGGCAAAAGGTGTGTGCAGTGGGATCACAGCAAGTGTAGCAGGAACAAGGCAGCAAAAACCACTGTGGCAGCCATGCTGGGAACAGGAAACAGTTTCCCTTGGCTGTGTCTCACAAAATTATGGCACGTGTAGGCAACCACAGTGTTACAGTACAAGCTGGCTCGTACTGGGCAATTAATTTGGCTATAAATAAGAAACCCTTCTGGGTTCCATAAACAAGTCCCTGGCTGAGCAATGATGGGATGGATGTGGATACATCCAGGGACTTCACCCAATCATGTTCCACCCTAAGCTGCAGACCTCTCACTGTCACAGGAGCTGGGCTGTGTTTAAGCCAGACCAATGAGCTGTCTGGCCTGGGAGATTCAAACCCTCATATTTAAGGAGGGTGCAGACAACAAACCAGGCTGCTGTCACATGAGAATCCTGGGGTGTGTGTTGTCTCTGTCTCCGACCACCAACTCGACATAACACCAGAGGACAGGGAGAAGGGGAGACAGCTCTGCAGTGGAAGTGGTGAAGGGCATCATCCCATTGACTTCAGCAGAGATCAGATGATTTTCAACACTCTAGCTAAAAGTCTCTGGTTCATTGCCAATGTATAGCAAATTAAATGGAATTAAGAAGATATTAAATTACAAGAGGTTTCTGTTTCTTTGGTTTTTAATGGTATCTGATTGGAAACCATGTTATTTAACCCTGAGAAGCTATTTCCTATTTTTGAATCTGTCTGAGAATAAACCCACAGAGACAGAAAAGAAGAAAAGGACAATTTTCTTTCTGATATACATGTACAACTTTCATTGGCATTTTAGTGCTGCATTCTGTCCTGCATACATATGATAATGCATAATATGATTTTCTATAAGATGCCAGACTTTCAAATTTTCTGATTTTCCATGTTATCTCAAACTATGGTATTAATATTTTGTTCTTCAATGAGTACTGAATATAGATTGGGGCTGACCAGCACCAACTTAATTAGCACTTGAATTTTTATTCTGGATTCTTTTTTGTAATAAAACCAAATATTACATCTAACTTTTTTTTTTTTTTTTCCTTTGCCTGTGATTTTCTTTTTGGCTGTGATTTTGAAGGTTTCCTTTTCTCCATTAGCCCTAAATAACATTTTTGTCATTGCACTGAACAATTGAGCTATTTCTCTCAAATACTGCATTTGTCATTGAACTGAACAATTGAGCTATTTCTTCCAATATCCTACAGATTCTTCTGTTGGCTCAAGAATAATTATTTCACAAAGTACCTGTGGGGTACTTTTGTTCCCCACAGGTCTAATCATCCAAACCATCTGAATCTAGCTGATCTGAACACTTTTTCTTCATTACTTCTCTATACCTCCAAGAAAGTAAGTGTGACTCCATGGCCTTATATTTTTGTACATTTTTTGCTGTATCACACATCATTGTTTGTTGTTTTTTTTTTTTTTAAGAGGTTCTTAATTATTTTTTAAATTTACTGATAACTTTTCTGTTTTTTAATGACTTTGCCTGAAATAATCCATGTTTCATCTCTATATTAGATTTTTCTTCTTCAAATTAGAGTGAAAATAGAGTAGTCAATTTGGAGAAATTAGTTCATATATACTTTATTAACACTTTTTTAATTTGTCCTTTTTTGTGTTGAAGAAAGTATTTCCATTTAAAGACAGGCTAAACTGTGGTAAGCTAGAGGTTTGATAGGGTTTTTCCATTTATCTTTAGATTTGATTGCCTAATAGAAAATTATGGGAATATCAACACTGGGAAATAATATTTTTGTAGAGGTTTCCCCAGGTTTTGAGTGTTCTCCGAGACTGAAAATGTTTTCAGACTGCACAGCCAATCTGAACAAGAGAGATGCAAGACAAAACAGGTTGGTGCTTTCTGTGTCCTCTTTAAATCTCCTTTTGCCTAAGGCTGTGAGACAGGAAAAGTTTAAGCTTTTTTGACACATATTAAGAGCCTGACTTCCAGTTCAACTAATTCTTCCCTCAATCCTCTCTCATAAGTCAGTGATAACATGGTCTAATATTTAAGCTTTTTTTAGTAAGGTGAGTGGGTTTAAAAGAAAGCTTAAAAATATGGTAAATTGAAATTCAAGATTTTTGGAACCAGTAAGTTCCCCAAGAGGATACAAAAGTGTAAAGAAAAATAAAGTCAGAAACTGGAGCAAGAGCAGTAGTTTTTGAGCATTTAGAGTATGGAAGAAGTTAGTAATATTTAAAACTAGCTACAGAAAACAGTTTTTAAAGGGAAGTTAGCAGTGGGAACTAAAGGAGATAGTGGTGGTAGCCAGGAAAGATGCCTGAAGGCCATAGCAGGATAGGGGCTGCTGTCTAGGTAATTATAGCTCATCTCAATAGAAGCCCAGCATTAAGAAGTAAAGGAAGAAAAGGCACTGAGAGTGGCAAGGGGATAGCAAGACCTGAAGGTTGAAAGGGTCCTGTAGTTCACTGACAAATGCAAGATTCTGTGCTTCAGTATTGCTATCATAGTGAAGGCAGGCTCAAAATCTTGAGTTAAGGTGTCAGAGGCGACCTGAGCATACTGAGGTGCTCTCCAGCTGTGAGGCAAAGTGTGCTAAGTGTGGCTATTCCTCATCTCTGTGTCCTCCTTCAAATGCTTTTGATATTAAGGGCTGGATGCTACATGCATGCTTAGAGTCATCTTTGTCTCTGGATACTACACAGGTTTTTGAAAGTATTTTGAAGCAGTATATTTAATGATGGACAATACCACCCGGGAGCCTAAGTGAGACTTCAAACTGCCTGAGCTAATTGGACTTCTATTATTTGAGATAATCTTATTGGGATGCTTGGAAATGAGTTTTATTCTTCATTAAAAGGACAAAGGGCTGCGTCTTTAAAGGGCAACACTAATGTATGCACAGAGGGCAAAAAATAATGTTCTCTAAAGGCTTCTATGGGCTCCTGCCAGTTGTGACTAATGTTGATGTAGGTATTAGGAAAACACAGGGCAGTGTGATGATGAAGAGAAAAGACTGGAGATTAAAAGAAAAGTGGTTTGAAAGCTCTACTCATACTACTGTATGAAGAATAATACATAATGTGGGTGTAATAAAAATGATAATGTGCTCTGTCATTTGAGATAATTAGACTTTGATCCTGGAAGATGTTTCTTGTGGCTGAAGCACTGTACCTGGTTAGAGTTCTGCTGCATTTCTATTTTATGTTTAGATTGGATGGTAGGAAAAATTTTGTCACTGAAGATGTTGTCAAGTATTGTAACAGCATGCCCAAGGCAGTGGTGGAGTCACCATCCTTGGAAGTATTTAAACATTGCTGCTGGGAATCATGGCAGGTTGTGGTAGAAAATTGTAACACTGTTCTGCTGTCTTCCTTTTGCAAGGCTTTGACAAAAAGATCAACTTTGTATGGCTGTCTGCAGAAAAGAAAGTGAAGTGGACGCAGAAATGTACAGGAGGTCTAACTTGTGTGCAAGTGTTTGTCAAAATAATTCTTATAAGCAAAGAATCCTTTCAATGACTTTTTAGAGGCTAGTTTTCTCCACAGTAAAATCTGTCAGTTTGCTCATCTGTATTTTAAGTGCTTTCCAAGTATCTTCAGCAGAAGAAAACATGATACCATGACGCTGCATATCAGAAGATCAGTAACTTTATTCTCATCGAAGAAAACAAAAGTAGGGAGCATGTGATCTATCCTCACCATCTGAACAAAGCACTCAGCTTACAAATAACCCAGTGCTAATAGGTGCAGAGAGAGAACTCCTTGTGAGTAACTGTGAATAGCAAATGCAGGAGATTTTGAGTCAGCCTGTGGGAAATGCCTGAAAAGACAGAGTGGGTACATTTAATAGGCAAGGTATTTGCTAACATCCCTTGCTTTGTTTCTCTTTCCATCAGATGCCACATTCAGCTGTGTCTGAACTGCTGACACCAGCAGGAGCTTGGCTCTCTATCCCTCTACTGAGATCCGTGGGGTATAATTTGCCTATTTGGCTTGATATAGTGGTGTCTTAGAGAATATATAGACAACTGGTCGTGGTAGGTGATGAATATAGGCGAGTAGAATTTCAGTCTGCAGGTTCAATATAACTAATGAAGTGTTACTAAAGCATTTTAAGAGAAACTGGTCCTTGCATTTACAATGTGGTGTAATGATTTACTTAAAAGTCTCCCTTTAGACTCAGTATACAAGTTACAAATGATGCAAAGTGTTGCTGATCAGAGATATTGACAATCGCTCATTGGTATTGACATATGGAAGATTCTCCACTGGGTGCCAGTGCAATTATGAACTGACTTTAAAACTTGCTCTTGGTCAAAGGCTAAAAGAAGACCTTATTTCTCATCTCATTTCAAAGTTTCTTCTATCTTCTTCCGTTGTTTCCTACAACAGATCAAAGTAATAATAATAATAATAATAATAATAATAATAATAATGCCCCAGTAAAAAATCCTTCTTTCCAATGAGATATTTGGAAATAGACTCAGATTTTACATTTGGATATGTTCTTCAAAAAAGCCTAAGTGATAGAGGAAAAGAATCTCACCAGCTCTCCCACTGAATCTGTGATTTCTGACTGAGCCAGCTGGATTTCTACCTAAGTCCCTGTGTCCCATATTTCTTTTGACTAGGGGTATCTGAAAATAACATGGAGCCTTGAAAATAACATTTATTCAGTATGTTGGAAAGGTTTCTAAAGTAAATTAGTAGAAACTGTCTCTCCACTTAACTAAGACAAAAAAAATTTACTTCATACAAACAATGGGTCAGAGAATTAAAGTGAAAGCATCTCTGAAATGTACTGAATTATAAAATCTATAAAATGTACTGAATTATAAAATCTAAGGTTGGAAACATCCTTCAAGATCATTGAGGTCAACTATTAAGAAGGTAAATTAGGGAAAGCAGGGCTGGTTAAGAAAAAATTAATCAAACTGCACCTTTCACCTGTGCTCCTGCTTGACAATCAGGGTGCAAACTGATCAAATTTTGCTGCTGAGATCTATTTCCTTTTTGTTTCATGGGAGTATCAAGCAGGGACTCTATCAGCTGAGGTGCATTATTCTTGACACAGCCTGAAAGAAAGCATTTGCTCCTTGAGACTGTGTGACACACAGCATGCAGGCTTCTGCTTCAGAAACTCTGTTGCTCATTATAAAAATGTTAAGTTTACTCTCCTCTCTGGCAGCTCTGCTTCAGCAGAAGAAAATAATACATCCAACAAGTTATCCTAACGCCTATGGACTGGCACCAATAAACAAATCTCTGTCTCCTTGTGCTTGAAGCAGCTGCTGGTGATTACCCTCCTCCCGTGGAGACAGAAACACATCTGGTGTCTGCAGAACAGCAAAGAAGCAGAGAGGAGATGAGCCAAAGCAGCCGTCCCTGGTATTCACAGCTGCATCAGCTCAGCACTGCTGCTCCACCTGAGAGCCATGGCTCGTGCAAGCAGTGGGCCAGGGTGGTTATTAGGAGGAAGAGGAAAATATAAAAAGTTATTTTCCTTCCTCATGTTTCCCCACCGCTGCTGAATCATTTGGCTTTGCCTTAGGTTTTTTATGTGGTGATCATTGTTCCCATTCTTCCTCATTCCTCATGATCATTTTAAAAAGATGACCAAGATGGCCTAAATTATCCTGTTTGTAATCTTTGAAAATTTGCCTATGTGAAGAAGAAAAATAAAACATCCTACACTCATCTGTTTCTCTAATGGCTTATTGTGACTTGTAGAAATAAAACTGGAGAGAAGTTTTCATTCTGTCTGAAATGTCATTGTTTCAACATTGTCCACCAGAAATAATATATCAGACCAGAAGCCCAGACTCTGCAGGTATAAGGTGAGTTTTAAAGAGGAAAATGTAAAATGTACAAAGCCCATATGTGCATTGCTTCATTTATTTTTAGCTTTATGTGGCAGGATTAAGGCTTAACACATTTGCAAAATATGAAAGGCAAAATTCTCTCATGCTTCCCCATGTTGATGCTAAGTCTCATGAGAAAAGTAGAAAAATACCAAATATTGTGGAAGAATTGGCAACATGTTTGTCTACTGCAATTTATGGTGGAACGTGTCTATATATTTGAATTGTTTTTTCTCTTACACTTATGAGTTAAAAATAATTTTTAAAATTGCCTCTTCTTTACAACTGACATGAATTGTGCCATATTAAAACATATTCTAACTGGAGCCAAATACATTGATGCAAAATCGATATAGGCTAGATGCTGGCAAAGCTGCTGCAATCTGGTATCAGCTATCATCAGGGTGAAACCACTTGACTTTTCATTTTCATATTTATCTGTTTTCTTCAGTTCTTCCTTTTCACTTCTCCTTCCCTGTCAGCATACCTTGCTTGGCAGTTGTGCAACTTTTATTTTTGTAGCTCTCTCTTCTATGCCTCCCTCCTATTCCCATTAGGAAAACCTTTTTCCTTTTCTTTTTTTTTTTTTTTTTTTTACTCAAGGAAAGCCTTGATTTTATTAGATCAACATTTGTTATCATGACAAAAAAAGTGAGTAAGTCAGAGAGAACAGCTCTTCTGCAGTTAATGTCAACTGTGAGAGTGATGAGGGGTATTGAATAACTTCAAATGCAGGAAAGGGAAGGATACTGCTATATGTCTAAGAGATTGTGACTACAGACCGTGCTGAATACTACTAAATAAATTCCTGCATTGTCCTATGCTATTTGAAATCCAAAGTGAGACTGGGTGATGTATAATGTATATAGTTATGCCATATCCCATAGAAAAATATTTCGGTTTCATCATGATTTACATTTGTTCTAGTAGTTCTCATTTTAGTCTTTTTTCTCCTTTCTCTCTCTTTCTCTTTTCCTCTCTTTCTCACTTTCTTTTTCTCTCTCTCCATCCCTCCCTCCCTCCTTTTCCATTCCTTTCTTTCTCACATTATTTCTCTATTAATGATGACATAAGGCACAAATATCTGCCAGTGTGGGAGAGGAAGAGCTACCTCTCTCTCTGAGCATGGTGTGTTGGTACCGACTTATTTTGCTTTATTTCTTTAAATGACTGTTTTCTCTCCAAGCGAATTGCCCCAACTCCCTCAGCTGAGAATGTGATAACTGTTGAAGCTGGATATTTGTAAAGGAGAGGAATACAGTGGACTCATACATTTTCTGAAGAATTTTTATGAGAATCACTTTTTACAAAATTTCCCAATTGATTTCTTGCGTTATTACTCCTCTGGCTCCCAATAATGTTATTTAGACAGAGAAATATTCTGACAGCGTATCTTCCCATTTATACTTTGCTTACAGCAGTGGCCTATAAATAGGCCATTATAGTCTGGAAAAAAATTACAAAGAGTAAAACTTTCCCTTCATGTGCAAAAATGTACTCTAACTAATAGTTGTCCAATATGCATCTGCTATTATAATTTAAGATTTTTCTATTATGCTAAGCATGCAGAGGTGGACTAACTTGTTTAATAAATAGGTGAGAATAATAAGCAGGTAATTTTATATTCACAGTGCAGTCCTGATTGCTATGGAATATCTCTGTGTTTTCAAGGAAAGAGCTATGTGAAGCAGCAGTAGGAGCAAGCCTAGCAGACCCATTACCATGGCATGAGTGAGTTTTAGGTCAATGAGGTTAAAAAAATCTTGCTTCAGACAAACCCAAATCTTGCTAATGGGTTTAGACAAGGTAGCCAGTTGGTACTAATATGACCCCCAATAGAACTAATGTGATGGTTCTGGGCCAAGTTCTCCATGTCATGTCTGTGGAAAGTACTCCCATTAGCTTCAGTCATAATGCATATGCAGGAGGCAAATGCATTAGTAAATTTAATCAGAAGAGCTCCTTGGAGGAGGCAGCAGGTGGCAGATGCCTTGAAGGCCTGCTCTGGTTAGCAGCTTGTCCCACTTCTTCTATTCAGAGTGTTAGTATCCTACTGCGCCAGAAAATATTGGAATTAGGGACACCTGCTGGAGTAAAAAAAAGGACATGGTTTAGACAATTGCAAGTATTCCATTAATGAAAAGGTCCTCTTCTATTTGTGCAGGTAGGGGACTCCTGGGTGTTGCCATATTCTGGTTCTGAACCTGTCATGCCTCAATGTGAAGTCTTTGGGCACAGCAAATTTTAGTTCCAGGTTTATCATCAGTGTAGGGGAAAGCGTATCTAGAATGTTACATTTAGCTTTGTCATGAATTAGAGCAAATTGTAACAGAAATTCTTAATCTGCTCTAACATTCAAAGATTGTTTTAGCTGTAGCTACATCATTTTTCAGCAACAGCAAGGAAATTAGATAGGCCTGCTGGCTTTTGGGAAATCAGCAGATTTACTTCAGTGTCAGAAAATCTCAGTATGTTCTATGGTGATTGACTAAGAGACTTTTAAATGGAAGTCTGGGTATTGGTATTCAACGTGTTGCATTCACTGGATGAATGGCAAAATTTCACCAAGATATCGCTTCCTACAGAATTACGCGATGGACTGCCAAAAGGATGTGTCTTCTGTGGGGTCCTGCTAAATAAAACCAGTAAGGACCTAGTCCTAAGGGCTCACTTACAAGTACACTTTTCCCTGAACTTATGCTTTGTTGCAAGACTTAAAGGAGAGCAATAAGGCAAGGTCAGTCAACAGAAGGCAGTCACTCCTCTTTTGAGAGATGTAGGTACTGGGTGGAAAAAGTACACTGAGAAAATTGAGAAGGGCTGTGCCAAAGAGCCAAAGAAAATTTCTCAAGGCTTTAGGCACAAAGGAACTTTTGAAGGAGAGGAAAAATGACTGAGTAATAACTGAGCAACGGCAGTGAACTCTGTTCACTCTCCAGCCGTATGAGGCTTGGGAAGAAGACATGTTCAGATGGAAAACAAAGATAAAGGCATTGACTGTTAAACACTGGGTTATGGTAGACATTAAGAGGTGAAATGTCTCTATAAACTGATATTGTCACAACAACAACATTGTATAAACTTTCCATGAGCAAATTAAGTTGCATATTAAAGTGTTCCCAACCACCATGGTGATGCCTGAGCAGCCATCTCATAAAAGTAGTTGAAGCAGAAAACATTTTCTGAGGGAACTTGATAACAGGATTATGTGATGAGGTTACAAGATAAGACTGGCAAAATGCAATTATCTAGATCTATTCCAGACCTATTCCCCTGGGAAAAAAGAGGAAATCAAAAGCAGTGGCTTACCCTGCACTGCAGGTGTACATGTGGTCCAGTTTATAACCTCAGTTTGCCAAGGCTGGATATTAATCCAGCTAACCTGGAAGTGTTATAATGTTCTATTTTCCCCAATAGCCATTGCATAAGCACATAGATATTCAACACACTGGCAAAAGATATGGATTAATATGCAGTTGATGCAACTACTTGTTCCTCACAGCATCAATGTTTCTACTTCCAAAACAGTCTTATGCTTAAAAGACACGAGCAATTCATAAATACTAAAAACTCAAGTAAGATGGCACTGATGCTGCTAGAGAGAAGACAGCATTGAGGAAATTTTTCAGCTCCTTGGCCTCTTCCAGGTTTTTGTTTGCGAATACTTATCAGCAATTCATCAACTTGTCAATTTGTCCCATAATCTCTGAGTGCTCTGGCGAAGCTCTAGCCTAGCACAAGCAAAACCTTCTCTCCAGTTGCTAGGTAACTCCTGTGTCTGTTCATCTGTGGTGCCTGTTATCGGCTGTTCACATCTCTATTTACTTTTCATCTTGACCATAATAATGTGATATAACTGGACACAGAGCCTCCAAGACTCATTTAAAAGACTTCACACAGTTACCAGTGCTGCATCTTTGGCAGCCTTCCTCACAAATGTGTGTGCAGTTCCGCTCAAGTTAAAAGGGGGTTTACGTTCTCAGCTTTGGTTGGTTGCGTGTATTTTAGGACTGTTTTGAAGTTGTGAATGGAAACCATCCTGTAAGAGATCTGATGATCTGGTGCAATGGATCACCTTGTAAACTGTATATTCAGTCATCTAATTCTGGGGAGGGAAAGAAATAAGGAAGCACACAAAAGGAAATAAAACCTTCCATAGAAACTAGGGAACACAAACTCATCATTACCTGGTAAAAGTAAGGCAACATCAGTATTTTCAGAACTTTTAGACAATCCTTAGCAAATCCAACTACTTTGCACACCTCCTTTGAGAGATAATGAAAAGACAGAAAAGAATATGCATAGCCATATTGCTTACTGCAGTAAGAATTCCAGTAAGAAAAGGGATATTAAGTTACATGCAAACCAAAGAAGTAGAAGAATAACTGCCTTTATTTTGCTGAATTTCAGTAGATTCTAACAGTCTTATTTTATTCTTCTAACAGAAGAAAGCACCTATCACACACAACAGTGAAACATCTTACTCTTCAAATAATTACTCTGATTACACATGCAGCTATAATATGAGGGTGCAACAAGCAGGTGGATTAGAAGGTCAAGGCAAGTTGTAGACAGTTTTAAGAGATGGACTAGGAAATGATCAGTGTATTAGCTCCCTACCAAGACCCCAGGGTTTGGGGGGAAAGTTTTGACACATCTTTGCTCACATTACTGTCTGCCAGAGGAAAGTTCAGCTGGTAGTGTCTTTTACATAGAGAGATCTATACATGTCCTGCTGTCTATATCTCTATAGAGAGACATTTCTCAATTAAATACATAAAGAATTTTTAAAATTATTTTTTCAGGAAGGAATAAGGAAGCAAACTCAGAGTGCCTCTGGCTGGAAAGAAAAACAATCCTGCATCTTCCCAGCCACTAACAGATGACCCTTCTTTGCCTTACTTAGAGAGTGAATGTGCAGTATTTAACAGATTTCCTTCACAGAATTTCTTGGCAAATAGGAAAAAATAATGATCTTCAGAAGGATTCATCACAATACTTTTAAAATCAATGAATCCATTGATCTAAATATACAAATAATAGAGAAAAATTTTCAAGTGGTTTCTTACATGGTGCTCTGGGTGATAATAAGATACCACTGTTCAAGTGCTTCATCAATTACTTACTATAGGCAATTGGCTGAATTTCCATCATAAACAGACAGCCTTCTCCATGGAAAATGCACAAGCAAAAAGCTCTACATAGATAACACTTCAGGATGCTCTATATAGTTAAACCCTGATGGCTGGTGCTAGAAAATCCCTATATCTTTTGATATTTAAATCTCCTCAACTTGCACTTTTCACACTACTTTTCCCGGAAAGCTAGAATGTTCATAAGCCTTGTTTAAGATATTACACATTAGAATACCTAGAACTTTTATTTCTGTCAAGGTCTCAAAGCTATATTCAGAACTCACAGAACATTTGAAAATTATTTTCACACAATATTGTTTCCTTCATGATGGGGAAAAAAAAAAAAAAAGATATCTTGGAGAATGATGTCTTTACTTTTAGACCATCCATCCACAAAATCCAGGGTTGCTTTCTGACCAGACAGTATATGTAATATGATCTATTTTTATTTATGATATGCCAGATATACATGGAGCACTAGATGTGCAATAGAACTCAAGGTATTTTATAATCTAGAGGTATGATTATATCAGATGATTGAGGCCTTCTGGGCTGTATCCACTAGGTCTACTGGAGTTGTTCCTAAACCAGTAGTTTCTTTCACTGTCCATTCTTTCATCCATTTCCATCTACCTTATACACTAAATAAAATTGAAAACAAGTCTATGACAAATAAATCAACATCAGAGACACAAAAATAAGACTTAAGTTGTACAAGCAACCTTAAAAATACAGTTTCAGATTTTTGGGGTATTTGGCTTTGTGTCTTTGGCAAACTACTAGTGCAGTGTTCTTTTATCCATGCACATGAACAAACATGTACAATGTATCAGAGGACAAATAAGGCACATCTTAGAAAAGGAGACAATTTAGGAGGTTCTGGAGAAATATTTAATTTCTCTGTGCTTTGTACGAATAGCATGTAACCTTTAAGTAGACAATGGGATTGATAGATCATATTCAAACTATCTTCTGTAGCTGCCCAATTTAAATGTTGTTGTACCAGAAATGATGTTTCATCTAAGCCCCCTCTTCACTGCCTTGCAGAATCATGATTCCATTGATGCTCTTCTTTCTTACATTCATTTATTCCACGTGACCCATTTGCAGAGAGAGGGCATACCTGTGTTTGAGATTAAGTTATTCTTTTGGGAGATAGAGCCCCCAGAGGGTGAGAAAGGACAAGAGTTTAGTTCTTTCATATTGTTGAACACTTTAATCATCAGAAAATTACATGGAAGAGTCTTTGCTTGGCTGATTTTGAGTTGAACTCAGTGCTCTGTAGGAGTAATAAGGATAATTTGTGCAGGATTAGGTGGTGCTTTTGAGTTGCATTACAATACAAGCACCAGTACAGCTCAAACTGAGGAAAAGGGTAGAAGATTAGATGTCTTGTGGAACACATAATCTAACAGGGATGGTAGTACCACTACGGTCAGGTTGTCTCTGACAACAAGTGAGCAGAACTGTTCTCTAAAACTAATATGCTTAAAATCCATTTAAGATTATTTTGATAGTGGAAGCTATAGAGAGAGACACAAGTGATTTTTAGGAAAAATAACCCAACAAACCATAAGAGAAGTAAAATGCTCATTCAGGCATTGAGGCATCCAGTCCATAAGGATGAGAAAGAATATTCTAATTGAGAAAAATGAGGTGGTGTGCAGTTTTGTCTTATCAGAACAAAAAAAACAAAACAAAAAAAAACCCAAAAAAAAGTAAGAATAAATCACTTACACCTGTACTTTTATATTACTGAATGACATACCTTTAGATCTGTGAAAAGGAGTGGGTTGCAGTCAGGCTAAATACAGGTTTCTAAGTAGTTAGTATTAGAGGAAGAAAAAAGCTAGAAAACAAGACAAATCTGGTGGATATCTTTCCTGGAAATACCTATGAGGAAGAGGTGCTTTCCCTTGCATGAACCCACAGCAGTGTTTGTCATACCCAGCTTCATGGAAAAGGAATGCATTGTGAGCCATTAAACGCAAAAGTACTGTCTGTGTCTCATGAATTCCCTGAGATACAAATCACTGGAGGCCAGGAGAATTTTGGGTAGGTGTTACTGCATGTACTTTGTGGCTGCTCTGCTATTTGCTTGTGTTCTCAAGTTAATATGAATCTGAAATGGTGAAGTCTAAGCTACTCTCCTGGACAGTTTGCTTAAAAGGTGAATACGTTCTCCAGAAGGAAATTTATCCTACCTTAGCATTTTGTCAAGGATAAAAGAGTAACTGGTACTGCCTGTCCTGCTCTATTGACCTGGAAAAGAAGTAAATAGCTACTTCAGGTTGGTCATTCAACTTCCAGGTAGATAAATTCAGGCAAAGTGATTCCTGCTCTTAGTAGCTGGTAAAATTCATCCACTGATCTAGTTTTTATCTTGCCAAAAACAAGAGAAAAACCCAAAGCAAGACTCTCTTCTTCCTTTGACTTACTATGATCAAATTCTCATGATGATGCCCTGCTACAAACCACTTTGCTTTTCACACCCATTGTTCACAGATAGACACTTATCTTCACTTCATCCAATACACAGTGGCTGCTTCTGTGGGTTTATCTACTCAGTGTCCCGAGGACCAGCATTGCACCTGCATTTTTTTGTTCCTCCACTGGCTGCCTTCTCTTTAAAAGCCTTCATGGATCTTTTATTAAAACTCACTCTCATTGTTCTGGGTAGTGGGATTTTTTTTTTTTAATGGCTGAGCGAAGTCTAATTAAAAACATAGTACTCTTTGGGTAGAGGAGGCTTGGCAAACCAGTATTCCTTGCTGTTATTCAGTGTAAAACTTTGCAAATTTGGATGGCAAGATTTTTGCTGGTAAATTAACAATGTCTTTCTTATATGTATGCTGAGTATATCTGTCATTAATTGAAACAAATTTATCTGGAACAGAACCCAATTTAATCAGAATGTGCTGTTTTTTCATTTTTCAATATCTATTTGGTTAATAGTTGCTGAGATTAATCATTAGTATAGTATTATAATGAATTACATAATCAAAGATTCTAACAAGATTGGCAATGTTTATGAGAGTGTTAATAAGTTGCATTGTGTGTCAAGTCTGACCTACCTGGATATACTACTTTTTGTTTAACTTTTTATAAAAGTGTAACATTTTACATTAATATTTTACATTTTTATAAAGGTTTTAAATTTTAATGAAATATAACAAGAAGAAATGGGCAAAATATGATCCTTAAGGTGACTCAGTTGTCTTGAGATAAATTTGTTTTGGCTTCATTTATTTGCTCTTATTAATGTACCTTGTATTTACAGTTTAGCTCTCTTGTTTACCAAGGACTTTTTTTTTTTTTTCTGTTTCCTGAATTCCTGCTGTTGTCAGGGGATTGATCTCACCAACAGATAAAATTTTCTTTTTTTAATGATAAATAGACGTGACATTTTACCTTGGAAGAGGCCTGAAACATTTTAAAGCTTTTGAACTCGTTTAGGTTGCTGAAAGCCCTCAGCTACCAATCAATGGGAGGTGAGAGTGACTAGCTGAAAGCAAAAGGCTCTTGGAAAGGTGTTTGTCCTGCTAGTCCATATGTGTAAGTGGCTTAGTTTATGTCCTGTATCTCAGTCATCTAATGAACAACTGGAGATTAATTGCAGATGTCAAGGTCTTCAGTGAAAAATAGCTGATACAACCTCATTGTTTTCAGTTAAGTAGAACTGTACCTACTCAGTGATACCTTCCCCTATGCATTCCTTCTCCTTTTCAGAATACCTTTTGTGTCTTATCACTATCTATCATGTTTTCTAGATCTTATTCTGACCTCTAATTCTAATGCTGGATGCTATGTGACAGAGCCTTTAGAGGCTGCAGTAGTTTCAAAACTTCTCCAATGCCCAAGGACCAGCTGGAAAAAACTCAAGAGAGCCTGTAGCAAAAAGTTCTGCTGGGAGTTAGAAGGGAAAATAACCCAGCACTGAGAAATATCAGCATGCAGGTAGGCAACTGGAAAAATGAATATGCAGGGTGGAGCACATAGAGCTTTGCATGCCTTCCTCAGTGATCCATACTGAGTCATTTGGATGTTGTCTCCCACTCCTAGAAACAACCTGGGTAGGAGTGGACATAAGCAAAGCACAAGGCCCTGCCTTTCAAGATGCTTTCCAAAAATAAGGTTCACTACCTATCTATATTAGCTGTGTTCTAGCCTTTATGATAATACTTTTTAAAGTACTACCTTAAAAAAGACTTTTTAACTGAGTGCCGTTGACATGTCATCAATGGGCATGTTACCATAAAATAAAACTTTTGGGAGTGATTTAGTGTTAGTGACGCTTTATATCATGTATATGTGTGGGGAGACTGATGTCTTTTAACTTTGAGTGCTCAATACACTTGGAATCACAGAATAATTTAGGTTGAAAAAGAACTTAAAGATCAAATCCAACATTAAAATGTCCACCCCAAACACTTGTTCCTAAATTCCGTATCTACACCACATCTGCTAAACACCATCAGGGCTGGTGACTGCCCTTCCCTGAGCAGCCTGTTCCTTCCCTGGCACCTGGTGGCAATTGAGACACTCAGAGATCCTCGGCCTGATTTCCAGTGGCTGTTCTGTGAGTCTCCTTCAAGTCCTGTATCCTGTCTGCCAGCTCCATGTAGACAATGCTGAAGGATTCAAATGTCTTTGAATGCCCTTTTTTAAACAAGTGAATTGAACACTGCCTGAACACTTGCTCTTCCACCCGGAACTTTATTAAAGTTCTGCTCTTTCAATGAATAATGGACAGAAGTCATGTATTTGTGAGGTAATTTTCTCATGTCATTCTGAGAGGAGTCCAAAATAGGAAGGGTTAATATCTGAAGGTATTTCTCTTTAGTGGTGGTAAGTGACAGACTTACACTCATAGTCACCTCAGCACCAGCCATCTCCAGTACCCAACATGTTCATCTGGGCTGGTCACTCCAGGGTCCATAAATCACCACTAAAGAGAAATGGGCATTTTTGAGAAGGAATTGGTTTTACCTACTTTTTATTGTCTAGATGACATGAAGCAATAAATCCCACCCTAGATCCTTAACTTTTGGAAACCTTGAAACTTAGGTGAAATTAATCCTAGATATACTCTTGAAAGAAAAACTTTCCTTCATTTGCACATATATCTCCCACTGGTTGAGCTCAGTACAGAAAAAATGCAGATACAAGACCTCAGATTACAATGACTACAGAATATTCACATAATGACAGGTTAATAATAAAATTGTTGAATATAAATTCTGAAGATATAAATAGGATGCTTGTGTTGTATGGTCTGTGTTCCAACTCTGTCTACAGGGGTGAATTTCACCTTGTGGATGAAATCTTGATTATACAGCTCCACACAGCTGTGGGATGAGAATTATATAATTAACGGTGAGTGCTCAAATCCCAACATGTAGCCATGGATGCACACCTGCCATGCAGTAATGGGAGTGAATTTCCTTTTAACATGCACGTATGGGCTAATGTGGACCACACTGTGATTTTTTCCTCTTTCCACTGGCAATGGGAAAAGAGGAGTGGAAAAAAAGTGAAGTTTTTATTACTATTTTTGCTAGCACTACTCTTCATCTGCCTTCTTAATTAGTCCTGCTGTGTGGTTGAGACTCCACATAAGCTGTCATACCACAGGGTAGACCTATATATTATAATATAGCAATTATATTATTTAACCTCACACTTTCCTGCATGAGTGACTGATTCTATCTCTCATGCTGCAAGCATTTGTATCTGGCAGATACATGGCTGCTGTTTTTTAATGACTGAAACTTACTTGTTTTGGTAGGGTTGGTCCACCTTCTTATCCAGTCCCTCCAGCCATGAGTGGAATGAAAAAGTTGAAAGGGGAGCAGTCAATGAAATAAATATTTTTTATATCTTTTTTTATACCGTATACTTTCAGGATTCAAGTTCTTAGTGGGTGGGGAAATTATTACAAAATAGAATTGACCTTTAGAACTTGAGGCTTTATTTCAAAAATTCAGAAGTTCCTGCCAGGATTATTTGGAATGGTTTTTGGGATATGTTCTTTGAGGTCTGTCACTTCCAGTGGTCTCAAATATGCATGACATAACTAAACATGAATTACTATTATTTCTGATTTTCGTCTACTGCATTTTTTGCACTGAAATTAATAATTTATGGGTCAGCTTTTGCCATAAAGAACAGAGATTTTCCTTTTTCTCTGGCATTTTTTTTACATAGTTTCAGACTTAGAGTGTCTCATACTCATGGTCTGGATGCTGAACAAATCTCTGCCATGAATTTTGGTATTTAGCTTTTGACAGCATGAGAGGATCTTTATGATTGAGTAGACTGTAAACAGGCTCTAAAGAATTATGCACATCAAGAATTCATAAAGCCATGCAATAAAGTTTATCAGAAACTCACGGTTAACACTTTTTTATCAAAACTGACTATATAAAGGTTTCAACCTGAGCAATATTCTTAGGGGATCAGTGAAGTGTTTAACTGATTTCAGAAAGTCAGGTTCAGTCTGGCTGACTGTCACTCACATGTATCCATGTATGTTAGCACAGGATTTGTGTTTTTATTTTAAATTACTTTTCCCCTCACTAATAGAAAGTAGGATATCACGTTTCATCTTCCTAAAGCCCAAAGCAAGGGAAGAGAGCAAGCACCAGTTCATATACGTAGAAGTCATGCAGTGAGAGCATCTGCTTCAGAGTATTATATGTTTCTGTCCTTTTTCATTTCTCTTAAAACTATTCATTAATTTCCTGATTCTCCAGATTCCTTGGGATTACCTGTGAAGCTCTGTTTTATTGCATCTGTAACAGTGTACTGCAAAAGGGTGAAGGTTGTCAATTCAATGTTAAATACCATCTTGGGTTGCAAATATTCTTTCCTCATTCTGCTCCCAAATCTGAGCTTTCCTCTGTGCTTTTCAGGCTATTCAAGTTACACTGCTCTTTTATTTGGATGCATGCTCAACATGCCATCCTTCTGCAAGAAACGAGATACTAATGTGACATAAATAGGTGATATTATCATATCAGATATACACAAGTCTAAACTGCTAAATTGTGTTCTTATCATGTTATCGTATAAGCCTTATGCTTTGTCCATCTTTAGGTGTAAGAATGCATTGAATAATTTTTAAAATGAAGCAAGTAAATTTAAATACTATTGAAATAGCTATCTACTTATAGAAGCATAATTCAATATCAAACTTCACTGAACTTAGTATAAATACCATTTTAAGGGAGAGAATGTGACTTTTAAAAGCATTTAAATACTTGCCATTATACCCTCACCTTTCTCAAATATTCTAAATAAGATGTCTAATTTTGTTTGGTTTACTCTCTTCAGCTTAAATAGTTTCTTTAACTTAATCTTTCAATTTAGAATGTTCTTTAAAAATAAGTATTTTTCATTTTAATGTCATCATAAACTATTTCAGTTTGCTCCAGACTGACCTCATATTAATGTTTCAGTTCATGTAAAATTTCAAACTTTTGATTTGATTTGAATAAAAATGACAATTTTTCCACTTTCAAAAAGTACGTTGATGCTGCAAATTTATTTTTTCATCCCACTCCTTTTTTTTGTGTGTTGTGATTAAAGGATTGCCATGTGTTCAGTGGGTTTCTACTTTCATACTGTTTCCTACTATCAAGTAGTCCTGAACCACTGGCAGGTATTAAGCATACATCTACTGGGTATCTAAAATCATGTGAGGTGAAATTCATCCCATCCCTGTAGGAACTGGAAAATGTCAAGTCTCCTACTGCTTTCTATGGAGGTGAGAAAGAAACCTGTGGTATGACAGAGCTGAATGTGGCCAGGGAATTTGGTTTCTGTTCACTCTTAGACAGAATTCACGGTTTTGATGTGGAATCCACCCAGCTTTTCTAGGCAGAGACAATCTGAGAAGGCAATGGATCTGAAGGATCCTGAGAAGGCAAAAGGAATTGTCATGGATCCAGGGCAGTTAATGACAGGCAGAAAGGGGCTGTGTAAAGTTACAGAGCAGTGTGGTATCCATAGCAAGGAATTCTCTGAAAAGGTATCAAAGTACATCTGTTTTTGTGATCTTGTGCTAAATCACAGGGTATTAGACTCTTGGCACAGACCCTGACAGACATTAGTAGGGGATTCAGAGCCATGTGGAGGATTCAACTGCAGGCCTTTACAACAGGTAAGTGTTTTATCCACCAGACATCCATGCAATGTGTTTGGTGACTCATCCCTCATTTGACCCATAAAGTAGTCAGACAAATCCTCTTCCATTCCTTCAGTGTCTCCACCTGAGCAGCATCTTTCAGGCACTTGCATTTAAAGATGAAAATCACTAGAAAGGAACTGTATTTTGTATCTTTATCATTTCAATGTGCTTTTTCCAAAGAAAGGAATGAACTCCTTTATATGGATCATAAGGATGAAAAATACACTAAGTGTTTTTGTGTGCATATGTGTGTGTGTGCGTAGCCACAGAGGACTGAATAGTAAATGAATATGTATGCAACACTAGGGTGACATCTGATTGAAATCAATTCCAAGTGAGCAGTGCACTGTTCCATAGCACGGGTTACTGATGCACACGCTCGTCCATGGGCAGAACATTTTGTTCATACAAGTCCCATTTGCTGTGTGTATCTATCAGCTGATCATCCAGCAGAGACTGCTATATAAATTGCTGATTTCTTTTGCTGACCAGCGGGCCTTAACGACCTGAGGACAGAGGACCCAGAAGGTGCTCTGTATTTTGTGCTGTAATTTTATATACAGGAGTACAGGAGCCACATGTTAACAAGAATCATTTCACTTCCTCTCTGTAGGATGACATGCAGTTGTCACTGGCACCAAAAAAAAAAGAACAAAAATTGCTTCAGGGGCCTCATCCTGCAAATGTGAAGCTTCCCTGGGATGAGTTCAGTGCTTGTGGTTCCCCTTTAGCTCCAGCACTACTAAAAGTCAGCTGGTACTGCTGTGAAGAACACTGAGCTTTGCTTTCCAAACCTCAAACCTGAAAAGGACAGTTATTTACCAGATCCCTAGTAACGGATGATAACGCTTAATATGATATCCATTCCAACTGCTGAGAATCTTTACGTAGGCAGAATGCAATTTCTCAAATTGGAATTTGGCCAAGACACTGGGGATATACTGTTGCAAGGGTAATGACATTTTTAATGCCACCTGAAGACAGCAATCCTTTGTAGTAGCTACTCACATATTTTTTTTTCAAAAACTGTTTTTGAAAAGACCCCTCAGTAGTGTCCCAGTTGAAAAAAAAAACAAAAAACACCACCAACAAAAAAAAAAAACCACATAAGATTAAAATTAAAAACAAAACCAACTTCCCAAATATTGGAGATTTATAATTTATCATCTTAGCTATGATAAATAACTTCCATAGTGCTCAGCTGGTGCTGTGTTCTCTACCCTATTGTAAGAGAGTAGTTATGCAGTACTTTTAAACATGGAATTTTATTTGTGAGAAATCATGATGTTTCCATGTTTTCAGTTCTGAAATATAATAGACAACATATAAAGCCTTCTAATGGGATGAGAAGCTCAGAATAAAAAGCTTCCCACGTATCTGGATCAAGGCAAAAAATATGATGCTATTGAATCAAAAGTAGCATTTTGATTTCTTGATGAAAATTGAATATTTTGTTCAGACTATTCTCTGTGTCTGCCTGAATCTGCTGAGCCATTTGAAAATACAAACCAAGTTGCTTGTACTTTCATTTTTTTCCCAGGTTTTGTGTTAGTGCTGAGCAACAATTCTGAGAATAATTTTCATTTTTGCCTGTTGGCACAAGAGATCTAACTTGGGTTGGGTTAGCCACAGCCAACGAGCTCCAGGTCTCTCCTCTCCATCTTGTCATGACTCCTGTTTCGCCTTGGGAACAGAAAAGAATTCCTGTTTCCACAATGATTTTTTAATAATTGTAACACTTCCATCCTTTCTTTCATGGTATTTTTGGACACTGAGAGCACAACGGAGCCTTTTCAGAGTACAAGGAGTTGGTCAGCCACCTGTATTGGTAGAACAAAGATAAAAAGCAGTGAATTCATCAACGTTCTTCAATGTTTCAGTATTCAATATATTGATGTCCCCTCAAAAAGGGATGTGAGCCAAAAAAACCCAAACCCAACCATAATGAATTTCAGTTCTAGCTGAAAAAACAATTGGACAGCTATGATGAATCATCTCCTATAAAAAGAGAAAAATACTGTAACTTTTTATTGTTTCCAGATCAGACACAGCACTGCTACTCTTAAAAATCTGTGAGCTGGAGAGTTGTTTTGGGGGGGGTACTGATGTGTACTGAATGTTTTCCTCTGCTCTGGACTTCCAGCATAGGAATTGCCATGCTAAAGAGCTCTTCAAGCAGGAAAACGAAATAAAAACCCCCACATTGGTATGTTTCAAGCTGCTGAGTTTATTCAGGGTGGAGCCAGGTCTAAAGAGACCAAACCCTGCAGCCTTGTGTCTGACACCCACCTGCCTGAAGAGAACAATCTCTGTGTCCTTTCTTCTCATGGAAGCTGCCTCACTAGTGCTCTGGGCAAAGCCTGCAGCTGGAATTGCTCTGCAGTCTCTCAGGGTTTGAGTACAGCACGGCTCTTAGGGCTGAAGGGATGTGAGGAGAGATCTGACTGATATCTTGGGTCCACCTCTGCTGTCCTTGGATTTTGGTGGTGTTGCTGTGGAAGTGGGATAATGCTGGATAATCTCAAATCACAAAGTGGGAAGGCATGTGGGTAACCCTTAGATCTTCTTTTTTGTGAGTCTGGACACAGGAGTCTAATGATGGACAATAACTCAGTTTAGTCTCCCAATAATTCTTAACCTCTTCTGAGAGGACAAGATTGATTTTTATTGCTTTTTCAGATGCATGAAATTCAGAAGCAACTCCAGTAAAGACAAACAGATAAGCTTTCAGGCACTGCAGTCAGTATAAAACTGGTTAAAGGAAGAAAATATAAAATCTGTAACTTTATACTGTGCTTACAAAGTCATACGTATACAGATTTACAACTTTTTGACAAGGTAATGCTAATGCAAAAAGATGATATTGAAGTTTTAAGCTAAACTTTACTTTTACATAAGCTGTTAACTTATATAAGCTTATCAACCTGACTTCTTCTGGACTACTTGAACAGTGGAATTAACTTCTGTAAAAATTTTTGATATTAGTTACTATAGTGAACACACTTGAAAAAAATCAAACTGCTGAAAATTTACTGAGAAAAAGAAAGTTTAACAGACCTTCTGATTTGAAATCTTCCAGTGAAAAAGTCAGTATTTTTCCAGATTGAATTTGTATTACATTGGACTTTAAAAAAAGTTAGACATTGTCCCAAAAGGAAAATAAAGGAATATTACTTAATCTTGTAGGAATACTATATTTTTGTATATCATCTTCAGGTGGGAAAAAAAGTATTGGTCTCTGAAACTCACAATTCTCCAGCATTTTTATGAATACACATTTCAATAATGCTGGAGAGATTCTGTATTGGTTGGAAGCTCAGTGTAGATACTCAGTGATGCTCCTACGACAGCTTAGCACCCTTATACACATATCAATACCAACACTAAGTTCTAAACCATCCAATTACTCCATTTAAAGTATCTCAGTAAACAAATTGAAATTCTGGAATTAGAAACCCTAGAAATACTAGTTCCTAAATGTTTTTGCATGCTTTGTTTGTGTGTGTGTATGCAGAGATGAATGTAAGTTTCTACACTGGTGATAGCTTAAAGATACAGGTGCATAAATCAAAGCACAGAAAAAAGTCTCACAAGTGGAGCATCACCTGCCACGTTAACAAGTTCAGTCTGCCATTTCTTTGTTTCCAAACAGATTATTAAATATCTTGTCAAACAAAGACAGATGAATTTTTTTGGATGCCTAATTATTTGAAAAGGAGGGTGATAAACAGGGAGTTGAAATGGAAGTGGAAGGAACTTCTGAGGGCTCAGAAATTTAAGAAAAATAGTACTCTAAACAACTTCACTCCCAAATTTCTGTGCCACTTACTAACATTTTGAAATTGTCAAATAACCACAGAAATGGAAAAAGAAGGGAATAAGCAGCATTCATTCCACATACTACTCACTTCTGAACCACAGAGCTACCCTTGAATTTGATGTGCAACAACGGATGGAGTCCTAAAATATGATTTTAGGACTAAAGGGACCCATTTTCCTCCATAGTTGTCATATAGAGCTTATTCTATATATTTTTGTTCCAAGAGTCACTAAGAATTCAATTATTCAAGAAATATTTCAAATAAAATTAAATATTCATTTATTTGGAATTTCAGCCAAACAAGTGGACATCTACACACTGTATTTGGTACATAGCAATGCATATAATAAATAAATATAACAAAATCAGTTAAATCCTGTTAATATAAATTTTTTCTAATGTCTTCTGCTTATGGTCAGTTTTTTAAAGGTTTAAAAGAGTCTATTTTGCTATTGAGATCACCGGCTCAATATTGACCTTGCTTTTTCTTTGGAGTAGTAGCAAATCAAAATGACTGTAAAATATTAGGAATTGCTTGAGACTGAACATCTTTTTTGGCTTTGACTACTCTTCTTGAGGTTGGCCTCTCTTCTACTGTTCAGCGTGTTCCCTGAAGATTGTAGATCAATTATATCTTCATTGAAAAATCTTGTCTTGTTGACACAGCAGTACTTCCTGTAATGAAGATAAAGCTATTTTCAATGTATTTTCTCAGGATATTTTTAGTTGTGAAAAATACGTTTTTTCAGCTGAGAAAAAGTTACTCTGCAAGGTAGTAAAGAGAATAAAAATGTACACTGGTTAAATCCTTGTGTGGGCAATAGGCTTCAGAAATGCCCAGGTATTGCTCCTGTGCATGAAAAAGAACCTGCACTTAGCAACCTGCTCAAGTCAGGAGACTTATTGAGTGTTGCACTAAGTTATGATTTGGAAAAGGCATTGATCAGACTCAGTGCTAATTCTTTCACTGTGCTTTATGGGAGTGGGATAAGTTCTCTTCCCATTGAGCTGACGGTAGCTCTGCCATTGATTTCATTTGGAGTAATAGCATCAGTCCAAGTGTCTGTTGCAGGACAATAAAGTACAGTTTATTTAAGTGCATGAGAGGATTTTACGAGACAGCAAAGCACATGGGCTACAGAGAGTAGAAGCAGCAAATAAACCAGACAAGTAAGACAAACATTCCAGGCTTTGTTCTTTGTAATCCACCAGTTTTCTGTATCTGTTGTTTACAAATCCCAGTTTTTTCATCTCTTCAGTTATTAACTGCCCACACTTCTTTATTCAGTTCATATCCCTTGTCTAAACACCACTTTTCTTCCTAAATAATTTTGTCATGTTTTTACTCCTCAGAAGTTTGATCTTTTCTTTCTTTCCTTTTTCTTTTTTGCCTATTGGGTTATTCCATTTTCTACCTCATCAGGTCATACTACCTGAGTTTTTGAAATAAGGGCTCCCATACAGCAGTGTTCCTTCTGACCTCATCATCATTTTTGAAAAGGGAAAAAAAGGAAGACCAGGAAGACCTGGGGAGATACAGGCAGGTCTTCCCCACCAAGATCTTGCCCAAAAAGATCATTGAGAAGATTCACCTGTAATTTATGCTAAGGCACAGGATCTTCTACAACAGGGTTACAGTGTTGGCACATAAGGAAAGAGCAAATGACATCTCCTAACTCGGCTGTGTTGAATAGCTTTGAAATTCTCCCCCCCACCAATTATTGGACAGTTCTGGAAAAACAGAAACAAGAAAATAATCAATAAAAAACCAAGTACCAATAATTAAATAAAAAACCATCCTGCAGAACTTTCAGTTGCAAGGAAACAAAGAAGTGCAGTACAGCAGATGTTGAGTTCTCTGATGGTATCATAGATATTAGATATGAATACTGACATGTAAGAAATGTGTATTACTTTTCCCTCCAATATGTTTAGATCACCAAAATATCTGATTAGCATGTGAGTGTTTCCTAGTCTTTGTGAAATTCTGAGAAGCAATTGTAGTAACCCAAAATATTTTCTTGCTCTTGATGAGATAACAATCCATTTCCTAGAGAAGTTGGATTTTTCATGGTCACTATCAACGAGAAAAGAATAGAAATTTTGTTATAAAGAGTAAATTTCCCCTTTGTTTTTCCCTAGTTTTAATTCATATTATATCCTTTCCTACAGCCTTCTGGGGCTTGGTTTGGTTGCTAGTTTTCTTTAATTATTGTACTTATTGTGATTAATTCAGGCAATTCTTTAGAATTTATGTTCCTAATCAAGTTATGCATTTTAATTCATTTAAACCATTTTTGTTTTAATTTATACCCACCTAATCTCTTTTTCAAATATGTATTTTGTTTTGTTCTGAAAAATGTTTGAATGATGATTTTTTTGCACTTATGAAAAAGCATAAAATGTTACTCCAATTAAAAATGAACAGAAAATCCAGGAAAGGTTCAATGTTATATTAATTTATTTTAAAAGAATTTTTATATATTTCCCAATCCAATATTTTTCCATGGTGATAGGATAGAATTGTAAGAAAGAAAGAAAATACACTCCTCATATTATCTCATGGTGAGATTTCAGTATCAGATAGAAAGTGACAGAAACATAATGGGAAAAATACTGGGTGGCATTGGTGGAAATATGAACAGATATGGATAATTAATTGTATTAGAAGTAACAAAATTTCTTTTTAGTAATAATTGTATTAGCAGTAATAAAATTACTTTTTAGTATAAAATTACTTCAGCCTACTTAGTTATTGCCAAAATGGTCCAACATTTATGTTTTTCTCTCTTCCTGAAACTTTAAATTATATTCAATAGAAGATATTAAGAAAGCTATATAGATCATTAAGCTGTTTTGCCTTTGCTGATGTTGAGATAGCAGCAGAGCTCACTCTGAAAATATTGAGTCAAAATTATGAAATAATTTCATGACATCATGTGAGTTACTTTGAATCCTAGAAGTAGAGAACTGTGACTAAAATTATGGTACTATTACAACAGCTTAATTTTCATATGTCTCATTTATATATCCGTGGTAGGAATTTTAAAAGACAATTTCTGTAGGAGTATATGTACTAGTTTTAAGGAGATGCATTTGAACTAGAACATCTGTATTACATTAAATCAGGCCTTTGATTCAGAAATCATCACCAGCTACAAATGGTTTTGCCAAAACCAATTTTTTACTCTACCCAAGATGTTGGACAAAGAGTTTGGGAACATCAGAGCTCCATCTTGTTCTGTCTTAATAAGGTCTCAAGTAATACTTCTGTGAGGCTGTTTGCAGCAATTTAGGAGAGATTCCCTGAAGAGCCCTGGGACAGTGGTCCTCACACAGGTACATACCCAGTGATACCTTTGAGCACATTTCACCCTGGGACATTCTTAACATATTGAGGGAGCTGGTGGATTGAACAAAGTGTGCTGACACAAATCAGTGTGCTCTAATCTTCTTGCAGAGTAACAAAGAGGGCCATGAGCAATTCTACTCAGTCTTGTTGAGTTTATGAAGTTCTTTTTCTACAGCTGTAAAATTATTAGGAGGAACCATGAGATATCATCACCACAGAAGAAAATAATTTGAATGCATGCAATGATGGATATTGCTTATGTTATGTGCCAATGAAACTATTTCCATCTGGTGATAGAGAGCCTGTTTGAAGCAACTGCCCAAAGATGAATTGAGGTAAGACAGAAATGAAATTAATGTGAAGGACGAAATACTGCAAAGGATTAAAAAAATTTACAATGTCCTTCAATATAGGGAGTCTTCTTCTTTTTTTTTTTTTCTCAAAACCACTCTTAACCTTGAAGCCATCCTTTTTTTTGTTTCTGGTTTCTGTTGTCTTTGCTTTATTTAGCATCCAGCCAAATGGTTTTGCCTCAGCTACAGTAATTATTAGGGAATTGGGAGTTGTGCAAAGGGTGATGATATTGAGAATTGCAGTTAGATTGAGATGTGGCAGTCCTGCTAAGGAGCAAAGAAGAACAAGAGCATGTCAAGCAACTGCTTCATTCTAGCCAGTGACTTTGTACTTAATCTCAATCAAAATCAACTCTAATGGTTTCAGAATGAGAGTTTCCAGGTGTCTGTAAAATAAAAATGGTAGAAAAAAAGAGTAAGTTTTCCTAACTTTTAAACTACTAATGAACAATAATATCCAAGACTGCAATATGTCAGAGGAAGGTCATGTGGCAATTCTTGGACTGAAATTTAAACAGCCCATCATTTGAAAATCCTTTCATGTAATGCTTCCATACTGGGACTGATTTAAAACACACTTGACACTAACAGTGTTGAAGCTATGGCTGAGTTGGTTTCAATGGATTTTAAAAATAATTTCTTAGCTAATACTCATGCAAAAATACTTTAAATTTTCTCTATGAATCATTCTGCTAGTTTAAAACTAAAAGAACTTGTCAATATTTATGATATTCATACATATAATGAGGAATTCTCTTAACTGTTACTGTCCATTCTGAAAATAAAAACAAAATCAAGTCTACAAATACTGCAAATTGTTTTTCTTATTATGTGACTTCTTCTTCTCAATATATTCTAGTTCTTTCTTTATTGTATTTAAGGCAGAAGCAATAAAAAGCAATTGTTTTCATGAAAGATGTGACTTATATACATTTCTTCAGAACTGTATTCATGAGAACAATACCCAGGAGATGGTTTAAAAGCTACATAATTTCAAGAAACACACACCTTCAGTTTGTCTTGAATTCTGTACATTTTGCAGACATTTACTTGATTTAACTTCACTGCTAATACAGTCAAATGAGGAGTGTGTATGTGTGTGCATGTGTGTGTGTGTGTAACATTTGCTGCTAATGAACAGGGACTTTTCTACTGCAACACTTGATTATAGAGAGCAATTACACAAAGAGCATGTCAAATATTTTATACTTTTACTGTGAAGATACAGTAAATCCAAAGGAAAACATCTTCCCCATGTTGGGTTCTGAACAGATATTTTGAGAGAGTCCCAAAATAGATAAATGGAACAATTATGAAGAAAGAAGTGGAAAATAAAATTTGAAGGTAAGAATATTATCTATTTGTATATGGGACAAGGCACCACATTTTCTCCAGATAAATCATCAGTACCTTACAAACTGTGAGCCTTTTGAAGAATATATGGATTCAGACACATCTGATATAATCTTAAAAATCTTGTAAATATTTGACTCCCACTGATTTTAGTTGGAGCAGATGTCTGAATTTCTCTTGAGAATTCTGCACTTTGTGTGGCAGAGTTTTAAATGATTTTTCTTCAAATAAGAAAATTATGTTAGTCATTATATATGTATATATGTATATGTGTATGTATATACACACATTCATCTTTTCAGAGCTGGGGGCCAAAAGTTTAATGTACAGTACATTTAACTAAGTGAAAAAACATACAATTTGCATTGAAATTTGATATATGCACATCTGACCCATAGTTCTTAGTAGAAGAGTTGAGAGTTTTTCTTTGTACATTACTTTATTAGCTGATCAGACAGAAAATAAACTGAAAATAACATATTTTGTATCTAATAAAATACAATTTTTAACACACATTATGAAAAATTAGTTGAAATGTCATAACATTTTATTATAAATACTTACTGAGTCTTTAGTTCTGGCCAGATCCTATTTGGTCAAGTTTGGAAAGAAATAGCTTTAGGAATTGGATTTATCTCAGTACATGCAAACACCTACAGTATTGACAACTGTGCTTGAGTGAGTATCCATATGCTACTTTTGAGAGATATGGACAAAACCTCTTCCTAGAACTGAAGATATAATTAATTTAATCCTGAATGGACATATAAAAAAGAATGCAGACTATTTCTGCCTGTGTTTCTCCACTGACTAAAAAAGGACATCCATATGACAGGGGTAGAAAAAGGGTTAGGAAAGATAACTGACAGCATCCCCTGACACGAGTGGGCTACATTTCCTAAAAATCAGTCTGACATGCCTAATTAGCAGTGTTTCATGGAAGCTCTCATTTTGCCATTTCTTTTTGCTTCATGGAAGCTCTCGTTTTGCCTGCTTGGTATGTGCCACTTCCATAATAAAGCTAGACTGGACTGTTTAATGTTCAGCAATCTCCATATAGAAATACCTTGGAACAAAGTTTCTGGTAATATGAGACAGAATTCAGTTTATTAATTTTTATTTTTTTTTAGAAATATAGGAGAATTTAGGAATAAGAAAGATTTATTATGGTATTGTATTTCAGAGATTTCTTTTACAAAACCAGACACCAGTATTTGGGCCTAAAGTATTGTCTTTGGTTTTTTCTCTATTAACTTAAAGGATGCCTTTGCCAGGCAAGAAAAATCACTCACTTCCAGATGCCAGTCAATTGCTTTAAGAACTGCTGGAGAGTTTCACTTCTGAAGAATTAACTTTTTGGCTCTCAAAAGTGACAAATTGCCTAGCATGTAACTTGAAAGATCATGTGGGAAAGTGAAATTTAGCACTATTTAAGATATCCTGCCTGGAAAGAATTGATTTTTTCATTGCTTTAGAAGCTGAACTGAACACCAGGTTCATATTCCAGGTAGCATTCACCATATACTCTGTTATTTGCTCTAAGAGTAGCATCAAACAGTCCCACTGGAGCTTGAAGATCCTGTTGTGCAGGGATTAGCTCTGCATTTCCATTCTACAAACATTCCAGAATTAAGTTCTAGATAAGACAAGTAAAAGATGGCTTTTTTATATAATTCCTCTGGAGTTCCTGATGGCATTTATGAAGGGAAATGAATCTGACTTCATGTCCATCAGAGCAGACCAAGATCCTCTCAGGTTTCTCAGGTTTTTGCAGGCACTTCCTATAGTGTTGGTGGCTATTCCAAAATGAATCACAGTAGTAACCAAGAAACAAAAAGAATAAATATCTAGTTCAGCTAATCACAAAATATTCTAGCATAAATATTGTCTACAAAGTAAAAAGTTAAATACCGAACCTTGGAAAAGAAATTCAAGTGCTTAAAAAATGTCTCAGAGTTTAGAAATTGGCAATTCAGCTTAAAAAATGTCCATTTGACATGTTTTTGACTATACAGCAGCACTCTCTGAAACATGAACATTATAGATTGACTAGTTTCATCTGTTATCTCCCATCAATATGTGACACACTATGTTCAGAAACAGACTTGATGATGATGGTGATGGTGATAGGCTGGGATTTGGAAATAATTCTGTTGAATGCTGTCTGTAGAAAACTGCCCTTATTTTGTACATACTGTTGGCATTTTCATAGATGAAACAAACACCTGCATGCACAAACAGTCCTAGCCCACAGAAATGCAAAGTTTATGAGTTTGGACATCTGTGTTTGCTAACAGTTGTCACCATAATTTAGAGATTCTTGGAAAGTGAAGGGTTATGAAATTAATCTTGACACATATTTCTGAAGGTGAGTTTTTTTTCTGTAGACTGTCTGCTGTATGTCAGTGGGTGTGTATATATTTTATTAAAATGTACAATATATTAAGTCATAAACTATTATAATTTAAACATGGATATTATTTTCTATTTGTACAGGTCTAAATTTAGGAAGATATTTAAATATTTTATCTATCATGCTTTCAATTATTTCACTTGCTGTATGTTAAATAATTTTCCAAAGCAAGAAAACTTTTTCTGTCTCAGGATAAGAAAGACACTCAATAGCTCTGCAGTTATTTCTTTCTATCAGTTGATACAATAAAGAATGTATATTTCTTCAAGGTCACACAAATGTTGTTCTATAAAAATCCAGTGATTTCATTGGCAGGTTAATTGATTTCCAGAGGAGAATCAAGAAATGACCAACTCATTAACTAGCAGAGCTTAACAGCCAGAATCCACTGGTTTTTGGGCAGAGGAACAGAAAAAAGTCACAGATGGAAAAAATACAAAAAACAAGTAAACAGGAAATATTGCAGCCAATAGCTCCAGTCTTTGTTCAGTTTTCTCCAACTTTTCCTTCAAGGCCTTAAAGAAGGTTTTTCTATCTCATCCCTTTTCATTTACAGTGGTATGTAAAGCAAATATATAAAACATTACATTGGTATGAGAGCAGGTTGTTTTGTTTATTAAGTCAAAGTGAAATGTTGATTTGCACTAAGAACATAAAAGCAAAGGGGAGATGATTACAGCTTCACTTTGGCTGCTCAGTTTCTAATAATCTTCTACATGTAATGAGACTGGGGAATGGAGAAACCTTTTCCTGACAATGCTGGCAGCAGGATAACTTCTACATGCTATTGATTTTTCTTCATTGATTGTAATCTTCCTCTTCCTGAGCGTCTGTCTTTGCTTCTCTGACATATTGAGCACTGAATAGTCTCTGAGTAATTCTTGAACAGTTTGGGATCATTTTTATTTTCACAGGACAGTTGAGACCAATGGAGTGATTTATGTGTACTTTGGAAGGCAAAACAAAACAGTACTTCTCTGTGAATAACTATGGACACAAAGATTATGGTTTTTTTAAAGCATTCCCCTCTTCCCTCCTGTCCAACCCCCCTTTTACTTCCACACTCCAATAATTTCATAAGTATCTGCCAGATCATGTAGAGGAGAACACTAAAGCATAAACAGCTCTCACAGCTGTGATTTCAGCCATGATTGATGATGAAATACCGCTGGAGAGATAGCAGGAAAATGAATATTTATTAATGATATAAAGTGCCGCTGGTTTAAAATCCAGCAAGATCCATCATTTTATATCCATGGGATGTATGCATTGAAAGCAGAATGTTCAATAAAAAGAGCCAAATACCTTAGTCAAAACATAAGTAATTCCAGTGGGCTGCTGATTGAATTCCTGTCTTAAAGTGAGCTAACCATAGTGGTTTTCATAAAGATTTTATTCCCACTTTAGCTGCCATTAAGATTACATGAATAGTAGATCATATAGGCTTAGCCTAGAAAAAATTTGCCGTAGCAATAGTTTTAGCATATTATAAAAACACATAGCTATCCACAACTATCATCCACATACTAACATGCAATTTACAATCATTTTCTGCAAAGGCTCTGCAATTGTTTGATGTGTAACAGTTGGCTTTTTCTGCCATGACTTCATTAGCTTTCATTTTATGAAGCTGATAGGTCAGATAACCTGTACCACACCGCTACAGGCAGCTTTGCATATTTTTTTATTCACAGCAGAATTTTGCTCTGAATGATCCCAGTCTTTCAGAAGTTAAATAAGGCAATTTCTGGCTTATCTGATATGCAAAAGAGATTTTTTTTAAAATTTTGTTTTGCAAAAGAAAAAAGCAATACAAAGCAATCCTTGTGTCTTTCTCTTTTTAATGCAGGCACGATTAGGAAGTATTGTCCTGTGTTGATTCTTTTTTCCCTCTGATGTTTTTGCAGTCTGTTATATGGGATGAGCCTGTTCAGACAGTAAAAAATGTAGCTGATGTGTTGACAGCAAAGGAGAAATTGACTGATGGAATTCAGCTGCATAATTTAACATACAGCTTTCAAGTCAGGCTGGAAGTTCCAGAATGTTAAACTTTGGCTAATGGATAGTGCTGAGAAAGACAGGGTTCAGAGGAAGTCTAAAAATAGATCAAAAACATACTCATGACTAAAAATGCAAGAAAAATATTTATTTACTTTGTTTGGAGGAAAGAAATAGAAAATAAAGTAAGCATATAATTGTTTCTGTTGGCATATGGACAGTAAGTAACAATTCACAAGCTCTACACAAGAGGAGGACCATTACATTGAATAAAATTAACAGCAAACAATGGAGAGCAACTCATTTCTTTCCTTGGGTCACCACTGGCCTTGTATCAAAGCTTCACCTGATCATTGTTCGGGTATTCAGGTTCATTGTTGTTTCACATGTTCACAGCCCTCAGTGGAAAGCTGCCTGCTTTTGCATTTATTATTGTGTTACCTGGGCTTTACAGTTGCCTGAATAATGAGCCCAAAGGCCAAGGGCAGGAAATGGGGCAAAAAGGTGGCAAAAGGAGAAAAAGCATTGGTAGCTAAATCCCTGGACACCAGATGATGTCTCTTCTGCTCAGTGTAAGGATTAGCAGCTACCAGTGCCAAGACTTGCAAAGAATGATCTGGTGCACCTTTCTGGATCACAGGCGGAGAAAGAATGTGAAAGTCACATTTTTTAGAATAGACGTGCTATTTATTGACCTTTTGCTATATAGTCTCATTAAAAAAACCAAACCAAACCAAACCAAACCAAGCCATACCAAACCAAACCAAACAACAACAACAAAAAAATAGGATTTAAAAGGTTAAAAAGAATAAATTGTTGTAGCACAAAGAATTATTGTAAAAGCAAATGAACCATACACAGCTTTACTTGTCCTGAGTGCTGAGCAAGCATTTTGCTATTGCTGCTTTTCCAAGGTATTCCCAGTAGCTGCAGTGTTCAGGGAAGGCTAGAAGTATCTTTTCTGAAAAACACCCTCTCCTATGTGGGATACAGAATTAAGTTAATGCTCATCTGGGAAGAATAACGATGGTGATCTGTTTTCATGTAAGGAGATCATAACATTTCCTTCCGGCAAGTAAACATATATTGCAGGTGAACTGAAAGACAAAAATTAACCAATACTCATAATGACAACGTTTCTGATTAATTTTGTCTAATGCTGCTGCTGGGATTCGGATTGCTCTTCAAACACCTGAGTCCCACTCTGCTTATGTGGATATCTGCTGCCATGTGAAATGCCCTCGAGTATACTTTCTGTTTTCCCACTGCTTCTCTGGATGGATATGCATCCTTATGCTGCTCTACTGATTCTGGGTGCCCAGGTGGGGCTCTTAGAGGTAGCTTCATCAGGTAGCTAATGGCCCAAGGGACAGTCCTCCTTCCTGGGCTGGTAGTTGCAAGGTTTCTACAGTTCTGTGTCATCAGGTCAGGTAAGTGGAGGGGTACATACATGTACACAGACATGCACACCCAAATATAAACAGGACTGGCCACACACACACCAGCACAGAGAGGCAAGAGACCATCTGCCATACACATAATGACACTCAGCACTTTTGGTCCTTCACCTGTTATGTATGTTACATATTAAGTTTTGAAGCCCCAACAAAGGTTTTTTAAGCACACTGCGACGATTTCTTTTCAGATCAAAAGTTCACTTCTCTTGCCTCCCATACTTAGTCCTGTAGAAAATCATCTCCCTTAGTATTCAAAATCCTCATGGGAGAATTGCAATGCCTATTCCAGCTTTGAAGGACTTTGGCACATATCCGAATATTCCATCAGTTTGAATCAAATTCAGCTTGCATCATTCAGCAGCTGTCTAACCCTGGAAGTACCTACAGTCACAAATGAGTCTTTCTGGTCAGCTAGAATTTCCTTCAGTTCTCTTATTGAATTGTAATTTGGAAAAATGTGTCCCACCACTATTTGCATCTCAGCTGAGGAACTTGGGGAGCTTGTACAAAATGATTAAGCTTGAAACAAGGAAACAGTTCTGAGTCTGATTTTATAGCCATGTGTCTCAGGCTATTTTTTATTAGGTGAGACACTGGTCTGGATCCTTGTGCATTTACAGATAAATGTGTAAGGAAGTGTAAATCTCTCAAATTCTCTTAACTGTCTCCCCAAAATAATTAGACTAATTTGCTGCCCTTCCAGTCTTCAAACTCTTGCATTTTTGTCTGCAGACTTAAACAGGCAGGATGAGAAGAAATCCATTATACTCTCAGGGACAGATTATTATTTCTTGTCTGCATATCCTTATGAGAGCATTTTTTTTTTTTTTAAAGAGGTAAGAATGGTATAGACACTTTTCCAGGCTGTACTCCTGCAGGAGGCTGAAACATACCTGCAGAGAGGCTGAAACTACTTATTGACATAGATGGTCAGAGAGGTAACTGTTCAAGGCATTTCAGCATTTCCAGAAATATAACAGAAAGAGAGATGGGCAGTTGACCATAAGGGAAATGGATACTCTAGAGGCTAAAGATCTGCAGTGGGAAAGCTGAGTGCTAAACTATTTCTCAGCCTGAGCAAAAGGTGTCTAGCCAACTTGGAATAATTTACTTTTCTGTGCCCATATTTTCCCACCTACTAAGGCAACTATAGTAAAAGTCAGAGAAAGAGAAGTATAAAGCAAATCCAGAAGGATGCAAGGTCTTTATAAAGGTATTAATACTTTCAAAGCTGTAATAATGAAAATCTGGCAGATTTATTCCTTATGCTTACATATGGGTATGAAATATCAGATTCCAGTAATGAACTGGTTAATAATATCAAAAAAAAAAAAAAAAAAAGCAATGGAGAAGTGGAAAAAATGAAGCTGGTTAAGATTCTGTTGCTTCTCACAGGGGAAAAAAGGGCTTTATTGTGATTCAAGCAGAGCAGCCAGATTTCAAGCATTTGATACTAGCAGGTAATGGGAAATTACCCAGGTTTTTCCTCTATTTCTACTCCAGCATCTTAAATTGAGCACCCTACATCATTCTATTTCATGGGCTCTGACACTTGGTAAACGGGTTTAAAACTTTAAAAAGAAGGAAAAAACCCCATAAATTCCTTTTGTTTTGCACTATTATAATCACAATTTTCTGAAAACAGTATCTGTATCCTGGGCTGAAGGTTTGTTAAAATGGCATGTCACATCTGGATAGATCAACCATATAATATTGTTTGACTGGCAGCAGCATTGCCACTTTGAGGAAAGGCACCTCTAACTGAGACAGCAATTCCAAACACATTTCTTCTCCCAGTGTATTACATGTGCACCTCTGCCTCTTGGGCTCTGTATTGCTCCTTTGGCTGGTGGGTTCATAAAAATCAGGATTTAGTAAGGGAATATCCACACTGCTGCCAGGGTCTCCAGGAACAGAGCCTTTATAGAGGTAGTTTATCTATCTTTAATCTAGATTTCTTGGGTAGAATCCCCGGATGGAATGTATTAAAATAGTCAGGTTTGGGCAGACAGCATTAAAACATCATTAAAGTTGTGAAAACTCCCCAAACCAAAACATGCTTGTGAGGAGCTGTGGAATCTTCTCTTCATTCAGTGCATGAGGGTTAAATATTTACACTTCACCAGGAAAACAGTCTGATCTAATTGGTGCAGCTGCCTGTATTTACCATGACCCTTTTCTCTAGCATGTTTCTTGCTGCACACTGGCTACCCACATTTGCTTTGAAGGCAGGTAGAGACCATTTATGAGAACCACTCCTGAAAGGAACCAGACAAATGTTTTTATAAATTGTGGAGGGCACAACTACATTTTAAGGGGCAAGCTTTAAGGTGGTTTCACTTTTACTTTACTGGAGTTCACACAGCACATTAATTCTAGATGCATGTTTTGTGCCACTGTAGCCAAAACAGGGGTTCCTGAAGCCATGAAAAGTTTACTGAAAAAAAACAAACAAAAAAAACCCCACAATTTCTTGTTAAAGACACATTTAAACAATGATTTAAGTATTTATTATTATTAATCTACAAGATAATAATATAGCCTTAAAATTTAGGAAGTATATTCTGTGTTTTTCCTTTATGTGTAAAACTGTTCAATCAGTTCTTCAATCCGGGAAGCAGAATGAAACAATAGAATTTAAGTGACGGAGACAAATTGCTCAGAGTAAACAGTCATGTTGAAAAGTCCCCACTAATCCAGATGATGACAGATAAACCAGACCACTTGGTGTATGATGAATAAAGTCTGCATTCCAGCTCTTAATTAACACAGTGAAAATGCAGGAAAGGTTGACATCCACTTGGGGTAAGATTCATCTCATCTGACTTTAGACACCTACAAAGCAGACATCTCCATCTAAATGGCTGTCTAGACTCCTTCTTTAGCTGATGAAGAGGAATAAGAGGAATAGACACTTCCAGAGGTTTTTAATTTTTTTTTCCTTGTCATTTTGTCTCCTTTCCAACATAAAGATGAAATTAGCTGAGCTCTAGATGTGGCAATTTTTCTCAATCAGGTATGAAAGGAGTATATTCACTGGCATCATTGATGCAAATGTCTGCACGGCAGGCATTTGTATTTAGCCAGATGAATCATACTGACAGTCTGTACGATTTTAACTCTTCTCCATCCTTTCTGATATAAAATTATTTTTACTTGCATTGACACAAAATGAGAGAATCTCATTTCAGAAAGGTGTATGCATGGCAGTACACAAGGACCAAGGCAAGAAGCAGTCAAAATGGAAGGAACATGTAGTATTCAGTGTTACACAGTTATTTCGTCTTTGAAGGTATCAAAAAAAAGGAAATTGCTATATTTTTTACCCTTCAGCTCTCCTAATCTTTACTGCTAACAAATCAGATAGTTGCAGTAAGACAGAAATAAAGTGTATGTACAACATATTCCCAATCAAATTTGGAAATCTTGACATTTAAGGAAATTACATTCCATTTCCGTACCACCATTTTAAAAGTGCAGGTGAAATTTCTCAGTTTTATTTTTAAGTCAGAAGGCAAGACCTTACAAATATGTTTCAAACAACGTTAGTTTTGCATTTAAATAATAAAAACTGATGAGTTAAGACAGCAAAAATAAAGGGATTCAGAGGTGAGCCCTAAAAATTAGTAAATGCTTGTGCTATCATTTCTAGATAAATCCTATTTTGACCAACATATATGTGCATCATAATAGCATCTTTATTATTGCCAGCATATTTTTCACTTTTTTTTTAAACCATTTTTCTTTCCTTCTCTTTAATGCATTTGTATTATGGATATTTTGTTTCAAAGACATTGATAAATCTGCAATTTGCTAATTTTAATGATCTGCCAGGGAAATTTTAAGTAAATATGTTCATAATTAATAAAAAATTTTCTGTAAATTTTAATTAAAGATTTGATGTCCAGGACCCTCAAGTTTTCCTAATGTCAGTGAGGTAGAATATACTCATTCCACTCTTACTCTGCAGAGCTCACACCATGTACCCCTGTGCCTCAAGGAACTGTCTGTAGTCATCAGCACAGCCCAGCTCAGAAAGCACATTTTAATATCTGCCAGAATCCTCAGATTTAAATTTTTGACTGAAAGCATGAAATTTCAAGGACTTCACTTCTGGGTGTTGTTTATGGCAGAGACTTATTTGTGCTCAGAAATTGAGATGAGTCCCTCCCTGTCCCTCAGATGAGCAGGGCCAAGTCAGAATGGTGCAGCTTTCTTCTTGTGTGATAAGTACAGGTGGCTAATAGGAAGATGACAATTATAGCTGCCTTATGGACAGATATTTTATTTTAATGCTTGCAATGTGGTCAGATGCCATGGTATAAATAACAGCACGAACAAACAGCTATAACAGCACTAATGACCTTGTGAGACAGTTTGCAAATTGAAAGGAATTTCAGCTTGCTCCTTATGCAGTCTTTTAAAGAAACTACACTTACCTTCCTTCTGTGAGAGAAAGGAGACAGCAAGTGTGCTCTTTATAGGCACCAGGACCCTCATGGGATGTAGAAAATTATGCATAATGGAGCTGTCAAGAATCTTTCATATTTAGACAAGAAGTTGGCATATCTTTGGCTTCTTGCCAGATCTTAGGAATGCTATCATTTAGAAGGTGAAAAGTATGTGGTTTTTTTTTTTCCTTCATATCCAGTGGCTTTCCTTTTTTGGCTGACCATAACTCTTTGAATACTAAATCAGCTGGGAAAAAAATATTTCAACACAGGTAGGACCAAAACATCCAGTAATTTTCTTTAGACAACATCTAATAAAACTGTATGCTCTGTTCTCCAAGCCAAGTTTGATAGCCACAGCAGAAAAAAAAAATGTGTCATGCTCTTTTTTTCACCAATATGCTTCAGAAATGATTAATTTTTTTCATACTGTTTAGCTCTCACCCATCTACTTCAGTTTTAAAGAAAAATATTGCCAGCACTTTTCATGTTGAGGGGCTGCAGGACAGCTCTGGGTCACCTTGCAGCCATATTGCTGAAGGTTGATATTAATTGTCAGTCTGTTGCCATGCTTGTGTTGCTCAGAGATGTCTGATGGCTGGAACTACATCATGCAAATAGAACTAGTAAAGGAATATCTTAATAACTGCAGGATATGATGTTTCCTTATGAAGTCTAAAAATTCAAGGCATTTTCCTTGTGAGGGTGCAATAGGCAGCCTGTCATTATGACCTGATTGCATTCACAGAAGGTTTCTGCCCTTGTCTCATTATTGGAGAACACTTTCTTAGCTCCACACAGTTCCCTTCCCATGGCTAGCACCTTCCTCCTTCAATGAGATCCAAATCTGGTGCAGGTACTCTAAAGCAGTCTGAAATACTCTTATCCTCCTTTCCACTCTGTGTTAGTCTGAGTGGACAGCAGTTATTGCGCTGTGGTCCAGTAGTCCTGGACTGTGCTAGAAGATAGGGCTTGTTCTCTGCCTCCCCTTTGAAATACAGGAAAAGCACTGCAATCCTCATTCTCTTCTCAAATATATTGTTCAGGTTTCAGCCAGCAGCTCTGCCTCATGGCTGTTATCTAAAGAAAACAGATTTGGGATGGGCCTTACATGAACCTCTTCTATTTGCAAAACAGATGCAAAGAAAGCCCTTGATTTGGATCATTGCATGCTTATAATCACCACACACAGAGCTCATGGTAGCAACTGCTGAAGGACCTTACTATATTTTAATTGATTGTCTTTGTGTGAATCACATCTGCCTATTACTAACTTGGCTTCATAACAGTATTTGTTTTCTACAAAAAGAAAGAAAGATGTCATGCCACACAATTACCCCTCAGATAAAACCTAGACTTATGGTCACATTGCTATCATCACTTCCTATTGAGCTGTCCAGTCCTGCTCAACTGGAATCAGAAAATAAGACAGCTCAGTAGGACAAAATATTATCTAAAATAAAAAAAGATTATGGTCACTGTGATTCAAGATTTTGCCCAAATTATTTAGGTTTTTCAGTAGGATATTTATGTTTTTTAACCTTTTGCTATTAATATAATAGTTTATGGTAGAGAGATTTTCCTATCAGTAAACTTATATAATATTTTTCTCTATTTAATCCAAAGGAGTAAATTTAGAGTACTTCACTTAGTCTGACTCCTTGAATGATCCTGTGGTGATGGGACATGTTGTGCTACTGGTTAATGTACTGTAGCTGGAGTGAGACCATTCCTGATATAGCTGAAAGGCTTGGTATGGACAAAAGGGAAATTAGGACCCCATATTACTACTGCCACTGCTCACACCAGCAACTGAAAGAACACAATGAAAGAACAAATTTGGAAGCTATTGCTTTAAGTTATCTGGAAATATTCCTCAAACGTGTTGCCTTCTGATGCTTCATTATACACAAGCAATTTAAATTGCTACTATTCATATTTTCTATACAATATTATTCTCTGATCCTTGTCTTCCTTGTGCAGTTGCTATCCTTCCTCTGATAAGGAGGTATGTATTATAATTCTGTTTAATATATTTGCATTCTTTATAGTTCATGATTGGTAATTATACTTTTCCTATTAATAGAGTTCTTTCGTCTTTTAAATATTATCTTATTGGATTCCAGCAAATCCTTTTAGGCCTACTGAAACTTTCAGGCTTCTGTTACCTAATCTGTCTTCCTGGCTAGTTTTAAAGTATTTTTTTTTCCCCTTAATTTTTTTCTTTTTTGTATTTCTGGAGTGGTGAGGTATTTGAGATTACACTTCCCCTAGGTAAGATACTATATCTAACTCGACTTTTGCTTAATGGTTGAGTATTCTACGTGCACAGCTTGTCAATTCCTCATAGCTACAATTTCATATAATGTTTTTTTCATGTAACTGTCCCTTTTCTGTATAACTAATTAGCCAAATAAATATGGGCAACTGGGGGTAAGTGTGTGAACTGTTTCAGGCTTTTCTGAAGGGCTGTATGTACCATTTGGAGTAATTCACGTGGTCTACAGCCGCATGATCTTGTGAGTTGAGACTACAGCAAGGCCTTCTGGAAACAGCTGCCACAAATAGATTGTTGGTACAACAAAATGAACACACCTCCTGTTGGTTGGAGAGAAACAACCATTACAATTGGTGCTTTCTGGCCTGTAAACCTCTGGGAGCCAAGGACTTTCTTCTCAAAAGAAGAAAAAACCTGGGGGCTGTGTGTGTGTCATGACATAAAACACAGTCTGAATTAATTATTTAGTATGGTGCAGCCCACTTTGACTTATAAGCTATAAAAAGCCCGCCTGAGAGAGAATTAATTATTGCTGGAAATAACATATAATTACAATGTTGCAGGGAAAAGATAAGAATTAATGTGCCAGGTGTAAGTAGATTAGACCAGCTTGACAGAAATGAGCAACTAAAAAAGAATTTATAGATGAAAGCTTACAGCCTTGCATCCATAGTGACTGGAAAGCATTACCATGTGATGACTGCTTAGTGGCTTATGTGAAATGAGATATTGGCTTTAGACTCATTGCTCAGAGACAGGTCTCTATGTCACAAATCTGACAACAAAATGGAGTGAATTGAACATCTCATCAGAGAAACGAGGACAGAAAAAGCTCAGAGGCTAAATTAAACTTATTTGCCTTCTTGAAATTATCTCCTTGGGCATGAGTTGAGGAGTCCTGTGGCAGAGAAGGGCTTTGTGAGGATACACATTTCTCTCTGTGTTTCTGTCCTTTCCAATGGGTTACCAATTTTCTTCTTAAGAAGGAACATTTATAACCTGCTCTTTGACACCTAGGAGGTGTGTTAGGCCTTCTTTGAAGGCCAGTTTATGAGAAGTGATTTTTTGCCCACTGTGTGGAGTCTAATCACGAGCACCAATACCCTGAATGAACATGGAAGACAATTGTACTGACAGCTTTCTTCTATCTGAGGTTACAAGATGGCTTCACTACGTCACTACGGATAAGTCAGAACTACATGAAATCAAAATGCTGAAGAAATTAAAGAACTGTTGGGGAAGACAAAAGAAGACTATCTCAATATAAACAGTCTATGGAACATTATGGCAGAAATCCATATCTCGCTGGAAGGGGATAAACATCCCTCTAAATACACCTTATTCCATCTAATGGGCACAGGAATTTTGCAGAATTGTACATAATTTGTGTTATTAAATTGTTCAACTCTTGGAAAATTGTCAGTAGACTCTGCACCTGGATGAAATAAAATTGGAGAAGTTTTTAATGATCTTTCCTTATTTTCTACCCTAACTTACATGCAACAGTGATTTTTTTCCTTTTGGTGTTGTAATAGTGTAATAGTAGGCACATGGTTACCTCAAAGCTGGTCACAGTGATTCCACCTTGCCTACCACTTGCCATCTTTTGCTATATTAGCAATTAGGACTAGGGATTATTTCAGCTTCTCTAAGCTATCATAGTTTCATAGAAACTGCACTAAAGTTACCAAACCTAGATTTTTTTTTACTGTTGCTAATAATGTGTAGATAAATTCGAAGCTTAACCTTCATTTTTCAATGGAATTCTTTGGATCAAAATTGTTAAGAGTATTTCCAGGACTGGGTAAAATAACTCACACCCAAAACCAAAAAAAAAAAAAAAAAACCCACCAAAATGTTATTTAAAATATCCATGTATCCATGTCACTGTTGATAGTAGTTTGTTCCCCTTACTTCAAAATAGCATATTAGTGGTTCAGGTCAAATAGTGTCATTCCACTCCATTTACAAAATTTGTCTGACTTTTATTCAATTGATGTGGAACAAAAACGAAGATTTTCAGGAACATGGTTTAGTAGAATAAAATGTTCTGGGTTTTTTGTTTTTGTTTTTGGTTTTTAGTTGTAATGAAAAGACTATCTGGCCTTATGCTTTTGAGTATAATTTCTGGGAGTTTTGGGTATATAAGTCTAAAATCAGTTAGCCTACTGATGTGAACTTATGTGAAGAGGACCTCTGGAGGTTTGCTAACTATTGCTTAATACTTAAATAAATAACACACTAATATACAGTTCTAATTTTTGGTTGATTGCCTCACAGAGATTGCTAGAAGTAAAACACTTTGCAGCATAAATCGATCCATTGTTTTGATTTAAATTATATTGGGCCATGCATAATTATGATTGACTCTTGTGAGCATTCACAAATTCACATAATGAAGAGTTTAGTATACCAATAAAATCAATAGAGAGTAAAGCTTTGTCAATGTTATGAAAGACTTTACAATTAAGATCACAAAAATATCTTAGAGAAGTTAATGTTTCAGTGCCCACATTAACATTCCCCAGTTACTGTTTCATTGGCATTCATTTTATAACAGAAAGAGACAAGAATATAAATAAGAAGAAAACCAATATATGTTCATGCTTACGCCCACATGGTAAGTGTTCTAATTGTCACTCATATAGAGATGATAAGTTAGTTTTAAAGTTTGCAACAACCCTGTTTCTTGGGTCTGAAAGGGAAAATACCTGGAAACAAGCACAGAGAATCCATATGGAAGATCATGGCTCATCTGTGCTGCATCAGCGGCTAAGACCGCGCTGGTACTCGTTGTCTTTCTTGGATGACTGGGACACAGCTGAGTGTATTCCTGTCATTTGCACTGTGTGTGGTTTGCAATGACTTCGTGACTAGGCTGTATCAGTATTGTGTCCAGTGGTCAAGCCTTGGAATTTGACTTTCTGTAGTAAATCAAAAGATTGCAGTAGTCTCTGACATGTTTTGATTTGTACAACCTGCCTTTTCCCAAACACTTCCAATTCACAGTGCAAGTGTCAGGGAAGGACAGGGATGAGACACAGTGGGTGTCTTCCAGAGGTTCTCATACTTGGTAGTTTATAAGAATTCGTTAATATGGATGTGGGTCATTCAATGCCCTGTTGCTGCAATGCCATAAAAATGTTGCTTTATTAGAATAGCTGTAGAATGTCTAAATACCAGCCAGTCTGGCTTTCCCATCTTTATTCCTTGCCTCATTTGGGTGTGAATTTTGCCTCTTTATATGTTTTACAACGTAGGATATTTTGTTTTCTCAGTGCTTTTTGTTTTCAAAAATGGGCAATTAAAACCAAGGAAAACAAACAAACAAACAAACAAAAAATGTAGAAAAAGCCCTGTGTTTAAACATGCTTCACTAAAATAAGAACACACCACTGGAGGCTTTCTGATCATCAGTTCCAGCCCCTGCTGCCACTGGCACAGACACACAATCCCTCCCATAAACTGAGCAAGCTTCAGCTACTGCAGTTTGTCTCTGAAGTCTTCAGCCTACTGAGTAGAACAGGTCGGCTCCCTGTCTCGTCACTGTCAATATGTGACAAGACTATTTTCTGAAAGTTCTCAAAATAAAGGAAGTAGAGGAGGAGGGAAGGTAAAAGCACATTTTAAAATGGAAGATTGATTTTGCAGATTAGCACGATTCTGGGAAGTCACAGGTAGGTTTCTTCCATAACCACAATTAGTTTTTTGCTAATCATATAGGAGTATTTGGGGATGGATTTTGTAACACATACTTTGGTGAATAATATTATGTTCTTTTCACATAAATTGTCTAAACAGAAGGTTAAAAATTATCTGCTGGTATAAAACATATATAATTTTGAAATTCTTTAATAATTGTCAAATGGATGTAGGACTAATCTTCAAAATCTGTGAGCTTCAAATTCTTATTGGAAGTGATAGGTATGTATTTATGACTTGTATTTATATAGTTAATTACAGATAAATATACAAAATGGAGTTGTGATCCCAACAATACTGAGCATCCTGTTAATTCCACATTTATCCTGGTTTTAGATTTCTCTTGACATCTACTCATGGCTACTATGGGAGGTGAGATATTTGGCTGTACAAATCTTGGATTTGTCCAAGTGAGACTATTCTTATATTCTTCCCTACTTTCATTAAATTCTTCTAAAAATATAATCACATTCTCACTGCACAGTGACATTTTCTCATTTATTACCTAATTTGAAACTGCTTCTACCTTTCAAGAAACATTTATTTCTACTCTTAATCTCTAAATGAAGTTGATAGGGTGTTTGCTTCGGTTTAAGATTAAGAAATCTAAATTTTGTTATCCAGCACAGATGTCAACTGTTGCACTAGTTGTCTATGATCCTGTCGCAATCAATGAAGGCCTTGTCAATACAAGTCATAGAGTCTCTCCAGCTCCCTGGTCTTCATAGATTGCATTGATTGCATCTCCATTAATGATAATGGGAGCTTATATAAAGATCTTGAATCAGTTTTCTAAACATAGACGCCTAAAACCTTTTGAAAAGTTATACTGTGTCTCCGGCGTCTTTCTGCTACTTCAAAAGGATGCAAATCTCCTCCAGCAGGTTCCTTGTCAGATCTATGAACCCATTTGTGAGTCTCTTGAATAAACTGGAGACTTTGGAAAGGGCAGTGTTGAGGTAGTAGAATGGAGCCTGTTGTACACAGTTGGATACCTGAGTCTGGTATGATTATGAGAGTCTCATCTTAGGTTTTATTGCCTATAGGTTAGTACTGCTGCTCACAATTCAGTAGAATTCCTTAATGTAAAATGAAAAATATATCATCCCCTCTTGGGTGCTGAATGAAATCCGAGATTTCATTTTCTCAGCTCTTTGAGCGTGTTCAGTTCTGTCATAGTAGCAAAGTGATAATGAAGATAACTGAAAAATAAAGACTAAGAAGGGCTTGGTGCATATGTTGCCTTGCTGCTTCATTTAACTGTTTCCTTTTTCATGTATTATGATTGCCTGGAGGTTTTAAGTGGCAGGGTAAGCAACCATTCTCTCTAAATGTTTTTGCATTTCCCCCAAACACTGGACCCAGAAACCTTTTGAGTAAATAATTTCAGTATGTATTCAAGACCATAATAATTTAAATATTATCCTTCAACAGAAGACCACCTAAAGCACTGTGTTGGCAACAAGCCCAATATTCAAATATAAGAGAAAATTCAATATCGCTATTCTGGAAATGAGAATCAGGATTCCTGGAATTGTGTACCACTGCTGGTCTCTATAGGAATGGAGGATTTGGGTTAAGAAAAGGCAACTGCTGTGAATATTACATTAAATTTGCAGGATCTTGTGACACGTCTGGTTGCCCAGCTCTGTCCTGAGGAATACAAATGAGTATTTATTCCATCTGAAGTCCCTATGGCTGACTTCAGTGGTCTAGCTGAGGAATTTCTATATTTAATCATACCATATGTCATACATTTTGTTTCTCGAGTGACAAATGTAGAGTCTGTAACAAAGACTTCTCCTATGAAGCCAAGGAACTCCATGTGAATACAACCCCTCTAAGTGAGTGGGACTGTAAGGCCAGAAGATGAAGCATTAACAAATAGAACTGGTTTTGCTTTTCCCTGTCATTTTTTTAAAGTACTTATTTTTCAGAGAGTGTCTAGCAGAGTCTGAAAAAGCCATCCCAAAAGTTTTTGAGAGCATTTAAGCCCAGAGAATTTCCCCTTAAGGCTGTGAGAGTTAATAGGGAGGTGGGTTGTATTTCCTATTCCGCCTTGTTACTGAATGGAGGGGGGAAACCAAGATATCTTCTAAACAGCAATGGCCTTTAATCCTTGAGATAAGAAGCCAAGCATTAAGAACAGCAGTTTTAGAAAGGATATAGGATTAGTTACCTGAAAAGTAAAAGTAATTCTGTCAACGTGCAAAAGCTGGGGGAGTTTGCTACTCACACAGCAAAGTGGAATTTTTTCTTTCTTTTATTCTGAAAATTGATCTTTCAATCCAAATAAAAAATTGGGAAATGTCCACATCAAAGCCTATTTCCTTAATAGGTATCTACATCTTCATAAACTCTTTAAAATGAGAATTCTTCCTTAAAAAAAACCCCAAAAGACAACAGAAGTTATACTAGATACTTCTAGGATTGATCCTGTGATAATGAGATAGATGAGTCAGGTACACATTCAGACGAGCAAGGTTAGTCCTTATAATAATCTTCCTCTTGCTTTGGATCATTACAGCTTTTCAGATTAACCCCTATCCTGCCAAGTGAGAACAAATTTTCTACTTTTCAATTATGAAATATAAACATAGATAAGTTCAGTAACCTCTGTCTCTGGCAATATCCAGTGCCAACTGTTTCCACCAAGAAGCCAGGATACAGACAAAAGACTGCTTGACATCATTTTTCCTCAGAACATATTTCTACTACTAAGTTTATGGTAGCCCAAGACTGTGAACAGTTGAATTAGGATTTAAACTACTAGCAAAACTTGCATTTATGGTGTTAATAATGTATAAGAAAAATCCAAGTTACAGCAGGAAAGCAATTGTTACATATTTTTATGCCCTTCCACGTAGAAGGGTTCAAGCTTTGCTCCAAGCTGACACAAAGAATTACATTTAATAAGTCCACTCAGAAGCAGGTAGTCAGTCATTAAGATCTGGGAAACGAATCTACCTTGTCACATCATTTTCTTGGCTGTGAAGACTGGTACACCCTGAACATCCTAGTCTGCTGTACTGACAAGTGTGGGACAGACTATTGATTGTAACTCTGACCATTCTTATTTTCTAGATGAAATGTCCATTCCTGCTAAGCTCTTAATCTCAATGTGGATATGGCCAGTTTAGCAGTGTAATTGTAAAGAAGCGACAGTGGTATAGACAGGAGAATGTGATGTCTTAATCAACAGTACACATAATATTTCTGGGAACTGCTGATCAATGTGGGTTAGTGGTGGAAAACATATTGAGAGGCCTGTGGGAAATAATGTCTACAAACCCTCTCATGGCCTCAGAAACACAGGCCAAGAAGAGTTTTAATAGAAACAGAGGTATGATCAGAACATATAGGAAATGAGATAAGGCAGCTGCTCCCTTCAGAAACTTCTTAATTTCTTTTACCTATTTCAGAAAAAAAAAATAAAAAATGAAGGTAACGTTGCAAAATGCCCCTTTGGTAAATAGCAAAACAAACAGCAATTTAAATGTCCTTAACCAGCTGCAGTGTCAGTTATATTTCCAAAGAGGTAGCTGAGAGGGATCACTCTGAAACCCTTATACAGATGGCTGAACCTCCTACTTCCAGGACTTCACAGATCCTTACTGGTCTTTGCTGGCTGAAATGGGCTGTCTCTCAGCAGAAGGGAAGCTGTGACAAACAGCCCTTGCTTTGTCCCAGCAGGACATTTCTCTACCACTGAACAGAGATTACACAGTGGAATGAGTCCTGGTTCAAACTGGAATTGTCTCTGTTGAGTTTGAAGACAAATCAGTTTTTCTGGAAATGCTGCAGCTGTATATAATAACACATAAATTCATTTCTACAGATAAAGTAGGAAGAAACAGTTAATTTCTTAGCTAGTGGTTATAAACATGTAATAAATGAACCAAAAGGAAAAATTGGAAAGTTTTACCCCTATAGCTCTTATTTAATCATTGGGTCACACATGTTTTTCCTTACCTGGATGTTTATCTGACTTTGTTTTCAGCTGAGTATTTCAGCATTTGTCTTGAATATGCTGTGAATTTTGCATAAGAGCATGCATATTATGCACAGAGAGGAACACTGTCTGCTCATTGACAAGACTTTGCCCACAAACAGGAAACATGGAGGGAGCATTTAACAAGTTTTCCCCATGGTGCCAGTATCTTTTAGCTATACACTTTTGTGTGAGATCACTTTGTGAGGAAGAGATGGAGAGAGGCAATTCTGAAAAGCAGTAAACTATGGTGTGATAATGACAGGAGAAAGAAGAGTGGGTGGAGGAGACTCTTTCACTCTTCAGACTTTAGAGGTCTCCTTTAAGACGTGTACTACTGGTGGATAAAGAGACAAACTTGCAGTGATGTGTCTGTCAGCATTGCTTAGCAGTGAAGAAGCAAGATAGAAAGAAATTGCACAAGAATCTATTACTGTTGCTTTCTAGGTATGCTGTAGAAGAGAAAGAGTGCAAAGGAAGAGCTGCAGTTTACAGTCACAGTTTGGCATCTATTCCCATCCTGCCTTTACATATTTAAAATTCATTTTACTGCAAGCATACGAAGGATCACTCTCTCTCCCTTGCCAGTGTGACAGTTTCTTTAAGGGGGCAAAGAAAAAAAAGTGAATAAATTACTTGTTCTGCTCTGTATCCATTTAAAAAGCTGTGTGATCTCACATCCTTTTAAAATTTTTATTAAGAGGAAAATGGAGGAATCAGTTTATAAACTCAGACTACGTTCCTGTTAACAACTTGCTCCTTTCTGTTTACTCATTATCCCTGCCCTTCACCCATCTGCTTGCATCTCTGTCAATAATGAGTACACCCCTTTGAGTTCCTTAGAAAGTTAGATCCTGTGAAGCTACAAATTGCAGCCCTTCAGGAGAGATGACCATCTACATAAGAAAGAGTGAAGCTTTATGCATAAAACTAATTTTTACTGCCTTATGAATTTCTGTCTATACTGTAGCTGTGAAAGAGGCAATTTCTGGTGTTTAAATTGGGACACAGAGGCCGGGGCTCCCCTGATTCCCAGATTTCCCACTGTTGCTGTTGGAGGGGAGGCTGCCTATCCTCAGCTCCGTAGTTCTCCAGGAAAGCCACAAGGGGCTAGAGATCATGTCATTTGTCAGTTTGAATCAGATGGGGGCTGAAAAGAGGAAAGAATCTCTGATGATGATCTTTGAATTCCATCTTGTTCTTTTGCTCATCAGTGTCTGCTGCCTTTGGAGCCTTTGGAGCACTTTGGGGAATTTTGTTGCTGTGTCCAGTAGGAGCTCAGTAGTATTTCATTAAGACACAGAGAAATGGAAAGACATATTTTGCCTTATTTTTGTTGTTCAAATGATAAATAACATATTTTAATAGAATTAAAGTATTTTTAATGGATTTTTAATGAATTTCAGCAGTTTTATGCTTATAGAAGGTATAATAAATCCTCAAAATGTTGAGGATTTATTGTGTTTTGAGTAGTTTCTTTTTATGTTACATTGAATTTAGAAGAAAAGTTCAGGGCTTTTTGCAGTGAATGAATTTTAAATCCTCATATTTGACAGTCATACTTAAAAGAATGGAGAAGAAAATTAAATCTAGCTAATAGATTCTTACCTAAATAAGCATTACACAGCAGGTGTGAGGTGAGTTGACTGGTAAACAATGTGTGGGTGATATTATGATTCAATAACTTCCCTTTTTTGGCTTGATCTCATGCTTTTCTCATCTGACTCTCACTATGGGATACTTGGCAAACAGATCAACTTCTGGTTCAGTGAGCTGCTGTGAAGTTGTACCTTTGCACCAGCTGGATATGCAGCTGACGTCAGCAAAATAACACCAAACCGCTAGATTTTTTTTTTTTTTTACAATGGCAAAAATATGGTATACAAGGCCTCTTCTATCTAAACATTTGTATGAGAAGCTGGGAGCCTTGCTAGAAGCTAAGAAATTACCTGTGCAGTTAAACCATAAGGCTTTTCAGACTAACACCCAGGCATAAAGTGTGTGTGAGCAGCAAGTAGCTGGCAGCTCTAACAATCAGGGCATTTAGTTGTATTCTGAAAGGGGAAAACTGGAAAATAAATATTGCCTAATATTGCTGGAAATGTAATGCTCTTCTCTGTCCTAGAAAGAGATGGCTGCTGTTCTTGATTCTGGGTAGTGGTTGGTCACAGAATCACAGCATCATTCATATTGAAAGGGCCACTTTGGAGCACCTGGTCCAGCCTACTTGTTTCAGAGTAACTTGAAGAGTTTTCAAGTGAGATGAATGGAGAAAATGTGCTAGGGCCAAACACCCTATCTTTAATTCAGTTTCCCCATGAATTCTTAAAAAGACAATGCACAAAAATTTCAGTTCTTGACGGAATAGCTGTTCATAATAAAATATACTTGTTTTGTTTTGTTTTTTTTTTTTGTTCCTATCTAATTTCTGACTTTCTGATTTACTCAGAAATTTCAGATTTACTCAGAAAGTCCTGAAGTTACCTGAGGACAAAGTTCAGTTCTTGTGAGTAAAGATGATTTGCAATTCAGGCTGAATTGGTGAGTGTTGTTAAAATAATTTTTTAGGACAGGGTAAGAGAACAATAAGGATATCACAGTACAGCTTTCTTCTACTCCAAGTAATAATTAGCTTCTTCCCCTCTTCTACCATTGGTCAGTAATTGCAATTTATGAACCTGCCCTTCATATTTTGAAAGAGTAAGATATGTATCCACTCATCTCATCCCTCCTCTGGTGTACTATCACATAGGTCAAATACCAGTCTCTGATACAGCAATTGCATGTCTGGACTGTTATGTAGACACATGTTAAAAAGCCCTAGAGTGCAGTGAACCCTAGCAGGAGGAAGAATCCAAATGCAGAAAGTTAATTTAAAACATGGCCAGATTTCTGCCTCAAAAGAGACAGCAATTCTTCCATCAATTTATCATAATATTTATAGAGCCTCTAATACTCCACTAGTTGATTACTTCACTGCCTTAGAAGAAGTTATAACCAAAACTTTTTTTTTTAAGACAGAAGACATTATTATCACCATTTTTTAGGTAGGATAGCTAGGCACAGACTAAATGAATAGAGCTAAGCAGTTAGAAGGAGTTAGGCACATATGAGAAGAGATCAGGTGTCAAGCTGAATGCTTAGAAACAGCTAAGTAATACCAAAATCCTATCAGGAGCCTACTGTCATCATTAAATGCCTAAATATCTCTAAAATTCTGTTGTGCAGCCACTGTGCCACTTGCCAACATACAACAAACAGGAAGGTATCCCTGTACAGAAGGCAGCTTTCATGAATTTATCTGATACCTTCACTGCAAAATAGTAACAAATTAGTTTATCTGTTTTTTACTCCCTCTCAGACCCCTCCCTAAACACTTTCTATGTCACTATTTCCTCAGGAACTGAAGGTGTGCTGAACAGTATGTCCTGCACAGAAATATGATAATCTCTCTTCAATGTTTGGCAACTAGTATCTATTAATTAAGAATCCATCATTTTTACTCTGTAATTATATTTATTATACCCTAACTCATATCCTAACTATAATTAGTTCCTGCTAATTAATTTTATCAAATCCCTCTAGATTCATATCTAAAGTAAATATTGAGTAGCCCTACACTAATTATTTCAATCAACGTGGAATGCATTTCAAATGACTGTGAATAGTTTCTATTAATTAAATTTAGTATAAAATAAATGTTCAATACCATATGTTTGTAAATGTTAAGATTTTAAGATAAAAGAGAATAAAAGACCAGTATAATGTGAAATACTCATTTGTGTACTAGACCAAGTGAAATAAGACAATTTTGTCTAAGTCAGAATTTTTAATGGGAAAACAAAGAATTTTTTATATATATGAAGAATTATGGCTGAGTACTGTAATGATTTACTTTGAAGAACTTTTTCATATCCTTTGAAGTAGATGGGACTCCCTATGTTTAAAAAAAATTTAAAATTATGAAAAATTAAATAATATTTATGTAGCTAATTTTACAAGTAAAGAGAAAGCTGATAGTGGAATACTTTTGGATGAGGTACAACATTTTTGTCAGAATGGACTGGGGGAATCATCCTTACGTACCAGCACTGAGAGACAACTTGCTGGAGTCATAGAATCATTGAATAACCTGATTTGGAAGGGAACTGCAAAGATCATTGCTTCCAGCTCCTGGCTCCTTTACTATTGATAACCCAACTTGGTCTATACAGCAAACGAAATTGTGGTGTCAATTTGGGTTCCTTAAAGCAAAGTGATTGAAAATGAGGTAGTAACAAGAAGTCAGCATTCAGTTCACAGACATTTTGGACTCCATAGGTTATTCTTGACCTTTAGGTGACAGGATCCTGTAGACACTGTCTTGGATCTTCCATACATCTACAGATGTCTCAGATATCCCAAGGTATCTAAAATGATCCTTCACTTAAGCTGCTGCAATCTGCTGAAAGTTTCTGCTGCTACTCAAGCTACTTTCTGGAGTTAAAATACTAAAGATTTTTGTCAATGCTTTAATCCAAGTAAACAGTTTGTCATATCTCCATTTATACACAATGGTTAGAAAACTCCTAAAATACTCAGAACTCTGCTGTTCCAGAGAGGGGCAGAGGGGGTACACATCCCTCCTAATATTAGAAATCCATGCTGTACTTTCCGTTATTGTCTTCCCCTAAAAGAAACAGGCACTTTCATCTGCCCTATTACAGAGAAAAACTACAAACCAGGAAGAGTCTCATCCTTAAAGTGTTTGTTTCTTTCTGCTCTCTCTGTGAGGAGCTGGGGTGACCAGCACAGACAGAACCATTTCTAATGCAGATGCCTTTGATAACATTGCTCCTGCCTGTTGAGACTGTGGAGGCATTGAGCAATGCTGAGTAAACAAGACTGGAAATAACTCCAGTTTTTGTGTTGGTTTTGTCTGCTTTCTGGAAATACACCTTTCATAAGATTTAGTGACTGGTGAGAAGAGCCTGTATTATTTTTGAAGGAGGACACTTTGCTGTCATGGGCAGTTACAGAAATTGTAGCATTTGGTGGTGAAAGGAAAACAGATTTCAGTTCTGTATCTGCCATGGGTTAGTCTTGATTTCAACTAATGTAACACAGGTCAGTTGTGTAAAGTAGCTTCCATCTGTGGATATTTGATTTTAATTAACAAAGAATACAAACTAGCAGAAGTGAAATCTAATCCAAGCAAGAATATGTGGTAATATGCTTCAGACATACTATGCTATGCAATTTTAATCTTTTGCTAATAATTTGCAGTATCACTCACTATTTGGCACTGTGACAGTCATTTTGCCACAGAGATCATGACAACACTGACTTTTCTTTTTTTTTTTCTAAGTTTATAGAGAACCAAAAATATGTCTTTAATTTTAAAATTTTATTTAAACATGCATGTACACACACATAAAGGAAATTTAAATATTATGGTCTGTTTTGTATCACTGTGCATATTGGTAACAATTACTTGTTTTTCATGTGCCATTTGACACCCCTTCATCACTCCAAATATGATACTGGGAAGCTTTACAGATTTCTAGGATAAAGAAACCAATAGTACAACTCTTGTGATGATGTGTATTTTCACAGACTTTAGATTTCCTGCAGTTGCTTCTGTTTTGAGCTCAGTAACATGTGGTTGTGTAAAATATTTATTTTCCAGAGAGATATACAACCTTATTTTTGATAGTATCAGCAGATGGTGAGGCAATAGTTTATTCCAGTGGTTTATCATTTATACCATATGCTTAAAATTAATGCCACATTTCCCATCTGATTTTGTCTGACTTCAATAAAGCTACATTAATTTCCTTCAGTTGTTTACCCATCTTCAGGCCTTTTGGGTTATTCAGGGAGAATCCAGATTGTCCTTCACACTTGAAGCATCCTCAGGTGTGCCTTGTTGCCTGAAACCATCTTCTGCTCCACCAAGCAACACTAGTCAACCCAGTATCAGTCAACAACTCTGTTTTTAACAGTTTTAGTATTTAGTGTTTAGCTTAATTGGTTTCTTCTTCTGGATGCTTTAGGTATTTGTCTGTCCTTCAGTTGCTTCCATCCTCCAAAAGATCATATTTATTCTGTTTCTGTTGCTTCATTCATCCATCTCATAGATGGGTCTGTTTCTCCCACCTTCTTTTTTGTTCCAATCAGGCTATGTTGCAAAGGTCTTAATTTCTTTCTCTTAGCATTGCATTCAATGCACAATGGAAAAAAGTAAGGCTGCACAAAAATACCTGAGGGATACTGCCTCGTACTCATTCCTTTCCCTATACCTCACTGCTATAGCTACCTTTTTATTTGCAATTTTACCTCCCATTCATTTAGCTATGAATCCTCTGGATCTGCTTGTTTTATTTGCTAATTGAAGAATTTGGTCAATTTGTGACTATTAGGGAAAAAACCCTCAACAATCAAAACCAGATTAAGCCATAGTCATTTAATTTTCCTTGGTTGGTGACAAGCATTTGTAAAAGCTCAGTCTCTAGGCGGAAAACTTGTTTTTATTAATGATTGATGAAAGCAGTTAGGATTTCTTCAGACATTTGGTCCTTTTTCTTTCACTGATGGTAAATTTGGAAGCCCAGAGTTTCTGTCCTGAAGAAGAGAAACTGAAGGAGGAAGACTGTGATCTGTATGAAAGAAGTGTGAAGAAATAACAGCAATCTTGCTGGCACAGCTTCTGGTCACCTGTTCTTTCATACCCAATCAATCAATCTTTCAGAGATTTTTCAGCTTTTCCACAACCATTTTTTTGATTAACACTATCACGTTGAATTGTCTCAGTTTGGAAAGACAGGTATCTGCTAAGGAAGGCAGGAGTCTCCCCTGAACTGGAAACTGTAACCCCCCACGAACTGTTATAAATTTGAAATTTAGGGGGGCTCTCAGGCAATGATATGGGAGCAGGAATAACAGTTCTTTATTAGGGAAGAAAATAAAAATAAAATAAACAATGCAGTAAATCAAAACAACACTGACAGAGTCAGAATACAACGTGACACCCTGTGGGTCAGGGTGCTGGTAGCAGTCCAATTGGAATTGTGGCTGTAGTACTCCTGTAGCAGCAGATGTGGTTCTGTTGGAGCAGTGATCCTGTAGAAGGGTGTAGTCTTCCTCTGAAGATCCAGTGGAAGAGGCAGCTGTTCCTCTGGGAATCCAGTGGAAAGAATGTGTTGGTGTCCCAAAAAAATCTCAGCTAGGAATGCTTGGTTCCTCCCTCTGGGCGGAGCATCTCACAATGGGATGATGTAATTTTTATCAGTCATGCAGTGACATTCAATGGCCCATTAACAGCAGATGTCTCCTGGGGGAGGATTGGTTTGTGGGAGAGATAAAGAAAGCTGCTCAATGTTAATTGCAGCTTATTTTCTTAATATATTAAGAAGATAACTGCCACACCTCTAATGGATGGCAAATAGAATACACATTGCTTGGCAATCTAGGATATGAGTGCACACAGAAATTTTTCCTTCTTTGCTAGTCATCCCTGACACATTGCTGGCAATGTTGCCCATTGGCTGCAGCACCATTATAGGTCAATCTAACCCTGTAAGTAGGAAAGTCAAAGAATTTTGGATAACATGCAGTCAGAAATTATTCTTTAAAATAGTCACTTTTTTATTGTGTCTTCAGTGGTAGCTGATAACTTTGCTATAAAAGTGTCATCAGCCACTTTGAATGACTGTGGTTTGCAATGCTTTTCCCATATTATAACATATTCCCTTCACCAAAGGTAGCCCCATCAATACCAATTGTCAGTATGAAAAAAGTATTACTTTTCTTAGTATGTTCAGGACAGTGTTATTTTTCTACTCTTATTGGTCCATCATCTTTTTTCAGCAATGAGATTATAAAGTGCTGGCTTTATACATTACTGAATTATTTTAAATAATAGCAAACAATTAGCAAAAGTATCACTAGTGAAGGAGGGAAGCCTATTGAATATCATTTCACATATACAGCACAAATTCTGGAATTCCCCCTGGTTTGACATGCCTGGGAAAACTACCAGAATGATACTGATTTTTACACAGATCCTCATATTGTCTAAGACTTGAGAAATGAGTGGGCTGTGCTAAAGATATGTGCAGAAAAGTGCTGAATTTGCATAGATTGTATTTGCATATTTCTAAGGAGGGTGATGCATGTGCTGTTCAGGAATAATTCAAAAGTACTTCTGCACTTCAGAAATGTGTTCATAATGCCTTCTCCACCTATGTGTAAATGCAGGTATGGATGTTTTTGTTGCAGGACCGTTTCAAAGTATGGTGAAATAGATGCTTTCCTTCTTTCTTTCTTTAAGCGAATTAGATTTTTGTGATGGTAAGAGGAACCATGCCTGAAGGTCAAGAGTTCTGCTTGTTGATGGCTGAAGTGAAGATTGTACTGGGAAAACTTGTTGCTTGAAGACTTGTCCATTTATTTTTGCAGCCTGCTGGGTTACACATATGTTTCTATGTCTAAGGATAGAACTGAACAAATCTATTCCATGTCCTCACTCCATCAGAGGCAGAATTTCAGCAGTGCATTACTATTTGAACAGATATGGTATAATCCATTACTCCTCTTCTCAAAAGGAGAAAAATACAGTATTAGTTAACACATGGCACAGAAGCTCTGACTAATATTATATTTAGCTTGCTGCTTGTCTCTTAATTATGATTACTGTTCAGCACATTTCCTCAACAGTCCTTGGGTCATCGGATATGCAATACAGCCCTTCTTGTAGCATCTGCCCATATCACAGGAAGTTCCATCTCCTTCTGTACTCTTACCTTTTAAATAATAATGAGTCTGCAAGAAGTAAAAAGGATTAGTGAAGCATTTTGTGCCTGACAGTGAGCCTCTTCCTGACCTACTGCTCACAGACTTGTTTGCATCCTTGTCTGTCCTGATGCTCTGCTCATGGTAGTATGCATACTGCACAGATGTTTCTGTCATGCTATTACATGGCTATTTTCAACCTGTTTCTTGGAACAGATGTTCCCACATTGTGCTCTCCCCCCTTTCTCTGCTGACACACTCTCTCTATAAACAGCAATGAGCATTTCCATAGTCCTGGTTTGTGGAGAGAATGAAAATCATAACTAGTGATTTCCAGGCTGCTCTGTAACAGGGCATGTTAGCCTGGTCTTCTTCTAGTCTTTCTCTCATTTAGATACTTGAACTCTCGATTTGTCTGATTTAAACCCATTTTATGTATTTCATGGGACAGTATTTGGAAGTGCCATGTGTTTTACCATGTAAAAACTATCTCCTTCAATGTGCCATCTAGTGGTTGTTACTTCTCTTTAACCACAAATGGCAGGGTAATTTCAACAGTATGTATTCTGGGATTTAATCTAAAAAGAGAAACATCACAGTAATAAAATCTCATCTCCTGCCATCTGTCTCCTGCATATTTCTTTACAGTCCAAGTGCATTATATTTGAGCCCAAATGCTTCAGTGTTGGCAACAGTGGCTGGTTATGGTAAGAAATCCCCCATGAGTTGAAATGCAGAAAGAAGTTGACATATGGACAAAATACACCAGGGATGGTAAGGGCTGGATTTTTATTCCTAATGCACTGGAAGTCGTTAAGACTCCTAAACAATGGCATTGCTGGTTAATAGCAGCATTGATGTATTTTGCACATTGCCTTAGTCCTCTGCCCTACAACTAAGAACAAATGGGGAAAATAAGAACAAGTTGGGAAAATGTAAGGGGGAAGGGAAAGAAAACCAAGCCTCCAAGTGGATTATGTTCCAGATCCTCCTGAGAACAATTAATTAGGAGCGGACACAGACAAATTGATTTTCTTTCGCTGAGGAGGGATAGAGGACATTCACTTTCAAATCAGGCTTGTTGTTCCTGAAATGGTGACAGTGAGCAATGTATCACTTAGAAATGACATGACTGTACTTTCCATCTTGCTCATTTATTTGGAAGATATTGCTTTTCTCTGTTGGGATATATGCTTTCTAACATGTAAAGAGGTTTAGAAACTGGAGATCGGTCAGTCTTTGGTCATGTCAAGTCTTAGAATGTCCCAATATTCAACCATATGATGCAGCTGCAAGGGATAATTAAAATTATATGTTCAACACACATGAATTACTCAGCTAATTAATAACTGTATTATTTGGGCATGATCTATCAAGAATAAACATACTGATTCTAGTATTTAAAGCATTTTTTTTTCTAAAAGCAAGCTGAAGGTTGGTATTAACAAAAGATGTACAGCAGATCAGCTGTGGACTTTTTGCTGCCAAATAGTGAACTTGTTCCTATCAAGAGAAAATGCACTGGGAAAAAAGATTGTAATAGTACTAACAAGGTATTAGTTTATCTATAAACATACATTGTGGAAATTTATAGTGTACATAAGATAAGACACTGCAGGGAAGTCACAAGAGGGAGGACTTGTTTACTCTGCTTCATATAACTAAAAGGGAGAAATGCAACTATGATGCCCAATGCTTTCCTTGATTAATACACACAAGAAAATCAGCCATCAGCCCTAGGGATGATTAAGGCATTTCTTTATCTCTGATGGGAAGAGGATCTGAACTGCTTTGACTATTAGATATCTAAAGTGAGATGAAATAAATCACATTATAAATCTATCTTTCTTTTTGGGAGTTCAGTTGAGTGACAAACTTGGTCAACTGGGCCAAAAATTGTCAAACCACATGTGACTAATTTCTTTTCTCTTATACTTTTTAAAAGTTTAGCATCAAACTTTGTCTATTAGACAGTCAGAGGAGAAAGAGAAGTTTGTCCAGAGGGCATGTCAGTCTATACTGATGTTAGGTGACATGAATTTTCTTTAGAAAACGAATATGAGGGCAGCAGAGACGGGCTTTTTTTTCTTAACAGAGAAGTCTAATCTTTAGATGACCAAAAATAGCTGAGATGAATCTTACCCTGTGTGGTTTCATTAATTATTGTTAGCTGCAGAGGTGATTTCTGTGGTGGTGAAGTGACATGGCAGGACACTTTAGAGTCTATTTGAGAACCAGTGGGAGATGACTCGCAGTGTATAAATAGCCTCTGCAGCCATACTGAAGTTCTTACGAGAACAGAGACCTATTGTAAAGGTTGTTTTCTAGGGACTCGGCTGATTTATGGGATTCTGACAGCAGGTGCCCCTGCCCAATTGGAAGAGAACAAGAGGAAAAGAGGATTCAGCTAACTGCAGATTAAAGGGAGATTGTTCAGCTACTCTTTTTTTTTTTTTTT
>VZRH01008150.1:148701-209282 GCA_013397555.1 Urocynchramus pylzowi
TTTTTTTTTTTTTTTTTTTTTCTCTGCTTCAAGAAGCTGGCATTCCTTGTGGAGAATTTGGAAGCTGATCCATTGAGACTGGGAAAACTAAATCCTATCAAAAAAGAGCTTTCAGTCAGTTCATGGAGGTGTTTTAGCACTGTGATTGTTGCATATGAGATAGTACAAACACTTAACACTAAATCCTTGAAAAGAGAAGGAAGCAGCACAGGAGGGTCTGAGAAATATTATCTTAGCATTACCACTATAGCATGTGGTTTCTGTGTTTAGATCTTCAAGGAAGAGACACTTATTGCAAGTACATTTTAAAATCAGTCCACAGTTTTGAAGATATTTTCATGCCTCTTCTGCCCATGCTTTGGAGTCCAGGGTAATATGCAATAAACTGGACTATGTCAGGCATTACAACAGGGCTAGCAGGTATCACACAGGACTTGTGGGAAACCTTGTGCCCTCCTGGCATGGAAGAATAGCTCTGTAAGCTACTGAATTAACCTTCTAGCGACCAAATAATTTTCTAATGTTCTGCATCTATGCCAATACTGTTATTCCCCCTCAAAAATAGCATCTGCAAACAATTAAGGCTCTTAGAATCATAGAATGTTTTGGATTGGAAGGGAACTTGAAAGATCATTTGGCTCCAACCCCTCTGCCATGGGCAGGGGTGCCATTTACTGGACCAGGTTGCTCCAAGCTCTGCCCAGCCTGGCCTTGAACACTTCCACATCCACAGCTTCTCTGGGCAGTCTGTGCCAGGGCCTCACCATCCTCACAGTGAGGAGTTTCTTCCCAACATCTAATCTAAACCTTTTCTTTTTCAATTAGAAACCATTAACCCTTGTCCTGTCACTGTCTGCCTGTATAAAAAGTCTGTCTCCCTCCCTTTTATAAGCCCCTATAAGGTTCTGAAAGGCTGCAATGAAATCTCCTCAAAGCCTTCTCTTTTCCAGGCTGAAGAACCCATTTTCTCAGCATGTCTTCATAGGAGAGGTGCTTCATCCCTTGTAGCCATCCTATTGTGGTAGAGCCCTCTTTTTTGTGCTGGAAACACTGTAAATTGATGTGACCTCTTTTTGTAAAATAGAAAAACCATTCTGTTGAAGGGTGCTAAGAGTTTCCTGCTCAGGGGTCTCAGATCCACAGACAATCACAGACTTTGCTAAAGGCTGTTGACATGTCAAACATTCTGTTTTGAGCACAAAGTGCTATACAGCCCCTTTGGACAGCAAAACTCAGCTGTAGGCAGCAAGAGTGACCACCTGGAGCAACAAACTGTGTCAGACAGCAGAGCAGCCAAGGTAACTCAGGCTGACAGTGTGCAGGCTGTGCTTGCTTGTAAATGCACTGGTAAAGGTAACAGCATTTTAGAAGGGAAAGCCAGGAGAAGGAAAGGAAAGCTGGGCTTTGTGGTTTTTGTCTCCAAAGTTTATGATTAGAACTGATGAAATCACACTTTTTCTTAACCTTTGGACTTTCATCTACAGTAGAATTGAGTCACCCTCATGCTGTGCTGAACCTGAGCTGGCAATCCTGCCTGCTCACAGGGCTTGTTAATTCAACAAGAGATCTTCAGTAACTGCTCAAATCATTGATTTTGAGTTGGAAAAGAAGCATTGCTTAGTATACTCTGGCATTCCCATGAAAGGAAAAAAAAATACCAACTTATCTATTGCTTTGCTCTTCTGTCTTGTATGAATTAGGTTCTCCTCCAAATCCTTTATGGACAGGCAAGACAATACAGTGTCCAATCTTTGTTGTCTCTGCTGTGGTAGAAGTGCAAAAGAGACCAATATAAATGGGAAGATTTCAGGTATGACAAAAAAATGATTTTACAATCAATTCCCTGATCAAATGGTGTAAATTTTTGCATGGGATTTACCAAGCATAAATATGCACAGTTGGAATAAACAGAGGGCTTGCACTCTACACTCTCATCTGAACTGACCATCTTGCAGACATTGCAAGTCTGACAGGTTCTTAAGACTTCAGATTTGCTGAATTTTAGGAGCAGAATTCAGGAGCAGAATTTAGGAGCAGGGAGGCCAAAGGCTCCCTCTCTGCATCTGTTCTGTAAATTTGCAGTGTGTCTGCACAAGACAGGCTGTGAGAGCCTGCACATTCCTGGAGCTGGTGCTGCAACCAAGCTGACAGATTTCAGGAAATCCTGGAGGAAATTTAATCAAAATTCCTTGAATTCCAGTCATGTAAAAAGTTTAGAGAGAGAAACAGGAAAGGCCAAGGGTCTGCTAATACTACCTTGACTCCAAAAATTAGATTTTTCTTAACCTGATTTTTAGTTTGCATGAGATTATACTCTGTTCTACTTCAGCTTTCTTGCTGGGCCAAAAATTTAAGTACCGTGTAGGTACAGTTACATGTACAGATATGACCATGTAGGTACAGTTACCATAACTATGAGCTGGCAACTCTGCCCTCACAAACAAAATGCAATTTTCATATTTGTCTGTCTAGGGATGGTGTTAATCTCATTATAAAGTGTTAGATATTTTGAAATAATAAAAGAAAATTAGCCTCTCAGAAGTTAGAAAATGCATATTAGATTATCTAATGAAAGGATAACTTGTATTGTTTGACTTATGCAGCACAGGGACAGTAACACAGGACATAGTGGAAGCAGTAACAGCAGAAGCACTAGTAATGCCAGCAGCTGCTGGGGTGGCAGCAGGAATAGCCTCACTGACAGCAGAAGAGAGAAAAGCTGTATTCTAAACCTGAAAGTGTGAGGCTATATGTTTACCTGCTTGATTTACAACTGACACAATGTATAGATGCCAGACTATTTGCATTTTGGAATGTGCTAAAGATGTTTGGGGGCAAACCTCTAGTGAGGATGGATATTTTCAAGCATTGTTTTTATAAATGTTACATATTTGCTTGCATGTTGGACTTGTTGGAATAATAGTATGTGCCAGGTTTAGACAGCAAGTTAAGTTAGTCTTAAGAGAGAGAAAAAGCACTTTACAATTATTTTCCATACACATGGTTTCTGAAAACTAAACAAACACATGCTTTCAGTCATATGCTATGTAGCAGGCACACAGAAAAATCAGATGGCTCAATTCTGCAAGCTGCTGAATGCTCTCAGCACTCTGATATTAAAACAGCCTTGTATTTCACAGGTTTATGCTTAGGAAATGCAGATCAACATGAAAATAGGCATATAATGGGCAATTAATATTCGTCTCCTGAAGTTCCTTCTGCCTCTGTGAGTGGCTCTTGTCCATCTCATCTATTTGAAGACTGGCCCCAGTGGTGCCTCCCAAAATGTCCAGTTTTGCATCCACAAGTTCCACTGACATTAATGAGGATTACAGATGTATGCTGAAGGCAGAACAGCCTTTCAAGTGTCAGAGAGCAATGCTGCTGTTCAGCACTGCTTTAAACCTAAGCAATCCACAGCAAAGTGCTGGGAGTAAAAAGTAAAATTTTCAAGTAAAAGGAAAATTCCAGGTAGTTCCATGTTGGAAACTCTTTGGGATTTTTCAGGACTGCAGATATGATTGCCAGACTTTGGAACATTCACTCTTCAGGGTCAGACATATATTCTTGCATCATGGAGCAAAACCATCTGCTTTTATATGGTACAAACAGAGGTTTCTTTCCTTCTTCCTCATCCTCTGGGAGAACTGGCATCCTGAATTCCTCTCCATTGTAGTATTTGGGTAATTTTCATCCAATAAATTGTTCATTGTTAAAAGATGATACAGCCCTGAAAGAAATTTGAGACATGTTTAATTCTGTAAGGCAAGACTATACCTTGGACAGTAAAGGTCATAATAATCATAAAAAATAATAGATGTCTACAGATTCTATATTGAGATCTGAGATAATAATTGAGTTTCTTGTCCCTTTGAAGAAACAAGCACTTATTTGCTAAAATTCATCTCATCTCAGGGTGGATCTCTAAACAACCCAGATGACTCATGCTGTAGAAATGCTAATTTCTCTTCACTGGCTATAAAGGGAACCTGGGCCATATGAAAGTTGAGGTGGTTTCCATCCACATCCTGAAAGGCTTTCAGGACTGTAGGAAATAAGCATTTTTATCTCAGTGGAATGCTCTGGCACAAAGAGCTCCAGTAATTTCTAGACTAGAGTAGGAGCAATTCCATAAGGGATGTGCTCGGAGATGTACCGAGTACAAACCTTACCAGGGCTGGAGTATAGCTCTGGTTTTGTACTCCAAGAAAAGGTCTCAATCATTTGATGAAACATATTTGTCTTGTACTTCTTGAGATGCCTTAGGATGTCAAAGAGATCCAAACACAGCTGATTCAGGATGTTAGTGGTCTCTTGACTGCCTAGGATGGCAGCTGGAGGCCAAGGAAGATACCCTAGGGTGTCTTAAGAGGCAATAAATATCAGTGAGCTATTTATTTGAGACCCTATTCAATAGTCATTAATCTAAGTAGTGTTCATCTCAGCCCTTTTTCAATTAACTTTTTCTTTAAGTACTGTTGACTGCCTTGACCAGATTGCCATTGCTTTTAAAGGGAGTTTAAAAATGCATGTGAAACACATGTGCACATGTAAGATGTGTTTTACATGTGCATGTGAGATTATGAAATTAAGTTGAATAAGTCTGGAACTTGTGGGATGATTCCTTTGCCTTAACTTTAATGTCTATTGCCATTTGTTGTGCTCTAGGATAATGTATCTGGACTCTAATTTCTTGTCAGAAGGGCCACATGTCTTTTGCAAATCCTCTTCCTGCAGTGTGTTATGTCTTAAATGCCTGTAGATATCACAAATAGTGCTAGATATTTATAAAAATGAGTCAAGTCACGTATATTTAGCAGGAGATGAATCCTGCCCCATCCTCTAGTTTAAAAAGTATATTGAAAAATCGCAGAGATGGCAGAAACAGCTATCTATTTTTGAATTAGAGAAAATACAGGTGAAATTTTTTTTCCGATCTATTTAGTTTATTGGAACCATGACCAACGATAGATGTAATTACAGAGTAGAAATATTTTCAATAGATAGAAAGTACCTTATACTTCAAAGTAACTTTAAAAAATGGAAGAAGAATGAGCAAGGTGAAAGCAAAGAGTTCAAAATTTCAGTTTAGATGATAGGTGGTAAATGTTTCTTATTAACTAATGAGAAAAATCACCAAGGGAATTGATGAAGTCTATGCTCCTTGAAGTCTTCACATTAAGACAGGATACTTCCTGAAGTTATAATTTGCTGAAAGGAAGATTGTGAACTCAGTGCAAGGGTAACTGAGGGAAGGTAGCTGGCATGTGGTAGGCTGGAGATTAGACTCAATGGCCTACTGATCTATTCTGGCACTAGGCACCATAAAATGTGCCAAAATAAGAAGAGTATGACATGAATTCAGCTGTGTTTGCTGCAAATCAGTTATTTTTCTCTTACCAGGAAATGACAAGTAGGATTGACTTGGATAATCTTTATATCACTTCCCTCCTCCCTCTTTCCATTAATTATGAGAAAACTGCAGAATTCTCAAAGGTGTTTGTTATTTGCAGTTATTTGAATACTTCACAGTCACATCTGTATTTGTTGTTTACATTCTTTCAAACCCTTCTTGTTGCCTTCTTTACCTTTTTCTTTGTTTATTCACCTGTTGCACATTGTCCAACACTCAGATTTGTGACTCTCTGGATAAATACTGCCTTCATGCTAGTTCTTTATGTCTAATTCAGTGAGGAATTGATTTTTTTTTCTTTTTTTTTTTTTGTAACTGAACTTTCATTAATAATATTAATTCAATTCTTTTCTTTCAAAGTAATTCTTCAGCAAATTGGAGAGTGAGTATGAAGATTATTCACAAACAATTGATTGATGATGAAATCCTCTATGTGTCATTCAGCTGTGTTAATGAGTGCAGAAAAAGAACCTCCATTAGCAGATGAAATATGCAGCTTTGTCTCTGTTCTCAGACTTAATTTCTTATTCAGTGATGCTACTGGGAAATTATGTTACATCCCCCTAAAATGTTTATCTTACTCACAAGATTTTTTATTTAGGTGCCTCAGCCTGTGTTTATCAGCCCAGCAGCATAAGAAAGTGCAAGGTCCCCCTTATGGGTGGTACTGAGGGTGAATTCATATTGCCTTTTTGGTGCCATCATTTATTCTCGTACAAGTCCCCAGTGCTCACTTTGCTCTGTGCTGAGGTGCCTTGTTAAAGAAACTCAAATAGGATTTTAGGTGTTTTCACTGAAGATAGTACAAAGATCTATCTAGAAAATTCCATGGTATTTATGCTTCTGAAGATATCATGAGGCCTCATGTGAGATTTTCAGGAGCATCAAGGGTTCTGGATCCAATGAAATAAATATAGAACATGAAACCTGCTCTCTGGGGACAGAATGAACAATTTTCTCATTTATCTTTTACACATGCCCCTCTAGTATTTAAGCACTCTGAAAATGTTAGCTGTTCTTGATATTCCTATGGGGGAAGAGATGGTACTATTCTTATTCTACTGCCAGTCAGAAAGATGCAGCACTGAATAAGTTTTTGAAAGCCATAAAAAAAAAAAGTCCTGATTTATTTATTTTCAAGAAATTTTGCATTTTACTGTATGTTTCTGTTTCAGTTAGGCAAAATGAATCCTAGCATACCTAACTTTTGAGTGATCTGTTCTGCAGTGGTACTTTGTCACCTTCTTCAGGAGATATTTGCTTTTAAACTACAACCTAGCAACATCCTGACCTCTCCCCACATACCTATTCCATGTTTTATGTCTTGCTGTCCTGGTCAGTTTCACTTTTTTTTCCCTCTCTCAACTCAGCTTCAATCTCTCTTTATCTTTTCTTTTATATCACATTCTCTGGTCTTGTATGTTATCTCCACTGTTGCTATATCTGTCTTCCTCTTATCTAGGCTGAATCCTCTAATCATAGTATCCCCAGACTGATTCTTTGTCTCAGTCTACTCTCTTTGCCTTATTGTACTTTTGCTGTGGTTTTGCTGCTGTCCTTAGTGTTTTCTAGTTTGTGCAGCTGAAGAATCATTGAAGACTCATAAGACACAATAACCCTGCAGCCATTTCCTCTGGATGACTTTAGAGGGAAAATTGCCATAATTTCAGTGAATCCTTCACTCCCTCAATGTGCACAGAACCATCAGAGTTATTTGTAGGGAAGCTTCTGTATGTCTGTGGTGAACACTCATTTCTTCCCCCCCAGGCTGATTGCTGACTTGTAGATTTCTGTTGTGGTGGTAGAAGATGCAGTTCTAGTCTCACAATCACTGCAAAAACAGTAAGTTCTGGATGGAAAACACTAGAATATCAGAGTATCTGTTTCACCTATCTCGCATCTACTCTTATTCTGGCTTAATTTCAGAGCAAATAAATACATTTATTTCACTTAAACTAGTGAAATTTTGTCAATTAAATATATTCACTTCATTTACACTAGTTAATTTTTGGCAAAGTTTTCAGCCAGATTCTGTAAACAAAATCTTTAGATGGAAACTGCTAAGGAACCTTACTAATAGTCATTGTCAGCAGTCCTGTCTATAACTTGGTGTGTGCAGAAAATCTGCATGACTTGCACCTAAACCTGTAAGGCTCTTTGGAGACAGTAGCCATAACTATAACCATAACCAATCTGGCATTTAACATAGTGGGAAATATCCTGACTGAAATATTTTCACAGATCTTTAAATATTAAAGACTACAAACTATTGAGGTTGAATAGTTTGAAATAAAATATATATATATATCTGCAAGTGATAGAATAACAAAACATAGCATGTCCCTACCCACTCTGCATCAGATGTAGATCAAAATGACCTGTTCTAATCATAATACAGGGAAATTAAAAAAACACATGCTCTCTGCTTCAGACCTACTTGCTGAGTTGTGCTGTGCAGAATGGACTGTAAGAAGCATTTTGTAAAACCCTTGAAAGCAATGGATTCTTTGTTAAGAAAACTGATATACCTGGCATCATTGGTAACTGCTTTCATAGTTAGTGTGCTGCAAATTTCACCATCTGCTTTGCCTCACTTGAATAGGCAGCATTTCTGATACCTGGGACCTTTTCCTGTGAGCCCATACAAGTAGGTAAGAAGATGATTTCTGTGTCATATATTTAATGTGGGTCCTATGTAGTCATTTGCTTTGTTCTTAAGGTAAGCTAGAAGTGAAATCTCCTTCACAGTGGGTGTGAAAGACACACATTACATCTGATTTGCCAAAACCAAATCTAAACTTAGTAAAAAGACCCTATAAAATGAAACTAAAGATTCCATATGCAACTGTATTGCATAGTTTTTGCACAGACTGGGTTTAAACCTGAATCTTTCAATTTATAATAATAGAAATAAGTGAACATGAGGTGATGGCTACCTGGCAGTTTTCTCCCTGTTTCAGGAGCACCTAGTCTCATTCCCTTTACATGCATACCATTCAAATATCCACAGGTGTCTGAAACAAGGTGTAAGGTGTAGAAACCTATCTTCAAGAGCCAGTGTGAGGCCAGTATTTGCCATTAAACTTGACACCATCAAATGTGGGAGCTCAGTTGCCAAGGCACCAACATGCTAATTGCCACATGTGGCTCCTAATTTCTTTCTGAAGCCAGTAGCTCTGGGTCTAAGGCCTGGAGATGGAAGTGACAAAACAGGTACTGAAGGAGAGCTAAATGTTTCTGGAAGGTAGCTGGAGGTCAGAGCACCAAAAAGAATTTCCAGAAAGGCTTCAAGTGTTTTGAGTGTGTTGATCCAACCTATTCCTTATCTGCTGAGTGGTGCATCTGTCAATCCATGTCTCTCTTCAGTGACAAGGATGTTGTGTGGGACAGTGGACAACTACAACCATTTCCAATGTCCTATGGTGTCTCTAGCTGTCTCCAGAAAGCATGTAGACTATGTAGACTATGCAGTATATTTACCAGCCCCAAAATGGCTTTCAGGAATCTGATGGCCCTTAAAATGCTGTTAGATGATCCTGCTAAATATTTTAAGTAGAAATAAAGCACAGACAAAGTACATTCAGTTATCTCTTGATATGTCTTGTCCCTTTTTTTCTTCAAGAATTAGCATGACCCTCACCAGTAGCTGCCTACCAAAAGAAGGTGTTAATTCAAAGTGTGATTTAGAAATATTGTATATTGTTAAATATATTTATGATGATGTTTTCTACAAAGAGTAGTCTATAAAGAACTGGTCAGAGTTCACAGTGTATTTCAGAAATAAAGATGCCAGGGAAGGGACTTACAGCACCTTAAGATGTATCTGGACCTTGTAGTTTATCAGTGTTACTGCATTAGCCACAGTATGGATGTCTGTAACATTTTAGTCTTCTGCTCTTGGAGAAAGCTGTTGCAACTGAGGTGAGTGAAAGAGGCACAGTATCAGGCCACTTGTTCCCAAAAGAATTACCAACAGACATCTTTTCTTCTCAATTGGAAAGAATTACCAACAGATTTCTCTTCATCCTTCAGCAGTCCCTGTATCATCCTTGAATACGTTGGAACATGAGCAATACTCTAGGAAGACTAATTGTGTCTGCACAACTTTTTATTTGCTCTATAAACTGCTTCTTCCTTTTACTGGTACTCCTTGGCTTCTCTCACTCCACTCTTTCTCCCTTCATTTGTCTTAGTGGCATCACACACTGCAAACACAGAACAAGGAAATAAAATGGAGACTGCTACACTCATGATGCCTTCAGGAAGCTTAAGGGAGGACATACTGCATTCACAATTGCAGCAAGAAGACAAGGAAAATGTGAGAAAAATGTTTGCACCTGATGAGAGTTTCCTGAAATAGTTTTGTCCTGTGCTGACAGAAAAGGGGCCACAGACTGGCATCCTTGCTATTCCTCTGGCTGCTGTGGGAACAGGTATTTGCACATTTACCTTCAGGATGGGCAAACTTATCACACTTCCTGAGTCACTCCTTGCAGTGTCCCCCATGGAGCTCATGTTTTGTAAAAAAACAGGTTTGTTTTTCCTGCAAGTCAAAATGTATTACAAATGAATAATAGGAAGAAAGAAACAAACCAAACAACAGCAATAACAGCTAAAAAACCCCAACCCAAAACATTAATCTTTTTGTATTTTTACTTCAGCCAAACTGGAGACTCATCAGATAAATTATAATTTTTCCCTCAAAAGGTTTGATCTTGCAGACTTCTTTTACAAAGCCTTTTCCATTATCCCCTTCTCCAACAGCTGGCATCTCATTCTACTGTTAACAGTTCCAATTAGGGTAATCACTCAAAAACTGTAGCAGAAAAAGACACACTGAAAACAACTGCTTTATCTCTTTCAGGTATTTCTTCTTTTGCATAAATACTTAAGCAATTTAATTTTGCCTGAGTGCTTTCTCAAAGGAGAGTTCTGTTGAATGAGGACAACCATAAATCAATATAACCCAGCTTTTTTTTTTTTTTTTTCGGTCGCCTCTTCTTTTTAGTCCTCACAATAATGAGATATAGCTGAATTATGTTAACAGTGATTTTTATTATTATACTCCCCTCTAAAGCACCTGTTGCCATGGTAGATGGTCATTCTGCAAAGTTAAAAATAAGTCAGAAAAATCCTATGAAGAAGAGTTCTCTCTTCTCTCTGTTTTTGTCCCTAGTTCATCATTTTATACTGTTGAGATAACATTGGATGTATGAAGTGATGTGATGAGTAACCTATTACATGGTTTATTACAAAAAAGCCAAAAAAAATCCCCCAAAACACCAAGAAAGGAAAATAATTATAACTGTGTATTGTGCTCTGCTAATGCAAAACCTGAGCTCTAGGCATATAAATGCCATTGTAGAAGACATGATTACTGAGTTGTGCATAAAACTGAACGTGAGCCTCTCCAGCTAAAATTTATGGTGCAAGAAGCAACTAAAGCAGCAGGAGAGCCTGGCCAAAATGTTTTAGTGTCCTCTATCATTAAGCTGTTAATGTAGAAGTGAATTTGTAAAAAGACCATTTTTTCTCTGCTCAGAACACACCAGGAGATAAAGATACTGGAAATCTAGACATTAGCAAGCACAGGTCATGGTTTGTGGTTTTTTATTTTTTTATTTTTGTATATATTAAGGAGTTAAAAAGAAGGAACACATTTATCTAGGTCCAGCAAGCCCAAAAAGGCTTCCATCCATTTGTAGGGATATTATTTACAAAACATAATTTTACACAATAGGGTGGGACCATAACAACTGATTTATTCTCTACCCTTTAGCCTGAAGCATCATTGCTTTTTGCATTTTTACAGAACCTTGTGGTTTAGCTCTGTGTATCATCACAAACCTGATGAAAAACTAAAATAAATGTGGAAGGCACATGTACATTACAACCAGCTTTGTTATACTTGAGCAAACCCTGGAAATACAGGCTAGACAATCTCATCTCCACACCCAGCAAGACGGTGGAGCAGGGTCATGGAACACATCCTCCTGGAAACCTTGCTAAGGCACGTGTGAAATAAGGCAGTGGCTGATGACAGTCAACAAGGCCTCACTGAGGATAAATCATGCCTGACTAATATGGTGGCCTTTTGTGAGGGGATCACAGCACCGATGGATAAGGGAAGGACTTGATGCCTGAACTTGTGCAAAGCATTTGACACTGTCCCACACAAGATCCTTGTCTCTAAACTAAAGAAAGTTGGATTTGACAGGTGAACCACATGGTGAATGAGGAATTGGCTGGATGGTGGCATCCAAAGAGTTGTGGTCAATGGCTCAATGTCCAAGTAGGGAGCAGTGAGGAGTGTGATGATGTGTCCCCAGGGGTCTGTACTGGGACTGGTGCTATTCAACATCCTTGTCAGGGACATGGAGAGGGGCACTGAGGCACCCTCAGCAGGTTTGCTGGTGGCACCGAGCTGTGTGGTGCAGGTGACATGCTGGAGAGAAGGGATGCCATCCTGAGAGGCCTGGACAGGCTTGAGAGATGGGACTGTGGGAAAATCATAAAGTTCAGCAAAGCCAAGCAAAAGATCCTGCACCTGGGTCAGGGCAATCCTAGGCACAAAAGCAGTCTGGGCAGTGAATAGATTGAGAGTAGCCCTGAGGAGAAGGATTTGGGTGTAGATGGTCAACATGACCTGGTAATGATCACTTGCAGCCCAGAAAGCCAGTGTCTTGGGATGCATCAAAATCTGTGTGACCAACAGGTTGAGGGAAGTGATTCTGCCCCTCTGCTCTGCTCTCATGAGACCCCATCTGGAATCCTGAATCCAGCTCTGGAGCCCACAACCTAAGAAGGAGATAGACCTTTTGGAGAGTGTTCAAAGGAGACCATGAAGATGATTATAGGGCCAGAGTATCTCTCCTCAGAAGATGGGCCGAGAGAATTGGGGTTGTTCAGCCTTGCAAGGAGAATTTGATCCATCTGGTCAGATTGAAGTTGTTTCTACTCATGGCAAAGGAGTGGAACTAGATGACTGTCCTTTCCAACCCAAGCAGTTCTATGATTCCATGATTCGAGTCTGTGATTTAGCATTCCCAACATATTTGTGCGTAATCTGTTTCTGAAAACCTCCACCAATAAATATAAAGGACTGAAATGAATATTCAAGGCAAACCCTCCCAGAAGGTTGAAGTACATTTTTAGAGCTCACCACTATTAAACAACCTTGACTCGGATCCCACAGCTTAAGAGCTCTTGCTAGCAGGTTTGCCACTTGCCAATCAGTCTGAATTTTCAATTTCAGATTGAAATTAGTGTCAGAGGAGCAGCAGGCAGAAGGGGGTCACACAGCTCTCCTCCCCTGCTCTGCCAGTTATAAACACAAAGAGTTTCCTATTTCAGAACATTTAATAGGATTTTAAGACACTGTTGCTGACACACATAGCTGGTGCTTCACTCTCACTGCATCTGGGAGAGATGATGTGTCAGAAAAATATGGAAGAGTAAGGGGAATTTCGGAGTATTATGAGTAGTCACTGTCCTAATTTATGTCTTATTTTGCCCTTGTGCTCATTTCAAACCCTCTCCTTCTAATAAAAACATGCACAAATTAGACATTATAAAGTCAAATGAGTCCTTTAAATGCTGCTTTGTGACAAACACTCTGAACCACGGCTGTATAGCAATTCTAACGGTTTACAGAAAAAGTTCTCTAGGGATGTAAAAGCATCGTAGTAGTTATCCATGTTCTGTGTAAACTTTTCAGGTCCCATAGAGCACTACACCTCCAAAAGTACTCATCAGTAACTGAACAATGGGCAGAGAAGCAACTATCAGTAGAAAATGAATTATCTTTTTTTTTTTTTTTTTCATTTTGAATTTCGGAAAATATGGAAAGAAAAATCAGCAATAATAAATGAACCTTAAACATAGCAATGATTAAAGTCTCTGTGGTTTGGACATTTGAGGTTAATAAAATAAAATAATTTCTGATCTTCTTTTTTGTTAGACTCTCCTACCCCTCTCCATTGACCCAGAGAAAGCTTCTTTCTACAGCAATATGCAGCAGTACAGGCATTGCTAAGTCAATCTCAGGTTCCCCAATTACTAGAACCTGTCAAGTTTAACAGACATCAGTTGATGCTTGAAGACATCAGTGCTGTTATTTATATCACTGCTCACTAGACTTGTATAATTTGGTTATGCTAAAGACTGGAATCTGCATTTTTTTCCTAAGTACAATCGAGCAACAGTACTAATAGAATTCATGAACAAGCTTCTCATTGTTGTGAACATAAAAAATTTATATACACCTTACAGGTCTACCCCAGAAGCTATAATTAAAAAGGGCAAATTTAACCTGGAATATTTGGTGGGTTTTATTCAAGTCAGCATTCTTACCCACAAAACAGTCTTTTGAATAGGTGTGTGTTGCTGGGTTAATTCAAATGTTAGAACAAACCTACGTAAGGCCAAACAAATGAACAAATGCAACTAGCTCAGAAAAGGTACTAGGAAAACAAGACAATACAATGAAAAGACAATATATAATCTGACATATCTGGACTGCCTTGATTTTATGCCTTGATACACTGAAATAACAATGGGGAAAGGATCTGTTGAACCAGGGAGCCCATAAACTAATGCCCACAAATGTGCAGTGCTCAGAAAGTCATCTGGGAACAGCCACACGCTGCCTGCTTTGTTCTAAATAAATCTGCACCTACTTCAACTCTCAGTGGGAAACTCCTACTGAGATCAAGGATATATTGATCAGGCATCTTGGTGATAAATCTAAATTTCAGAAGCTGGGTTTTTGCCTATCCCATGGAGTGTTTGAGAAAAGAAATGGGGAAGGAACATACAGAAGCCTTGGTTATGTCTCCATGAATTGTCTGAAAGTGTTTATTTCCACCATTCTTCAAAATAATGAACAGCAACAGTATGAAAACTCATAAAGTCAAAATCCTGGTGAAAGCAAACAACCCTCCCCAGCCCAAAAATTAGAAAAAAAATGCCTTTGTATATACCAACATATACTAAAATATCCAGTTTTTATAATAGGAAAAAGACAAAGAATTATTTTAAGGCCTTATCCCAGGACCCTGTTTTTCTATTTTCAAAGTCTGAAACAATATCCACAAAAATGCTCATCTGCAGAAACTATTTTCATATACCCCAGCCTGAACTAAATACGCTGTCATACATCCCTTACACAATGTCAGTGACCAGCTACAAGTGCAAAAGCAGTCTTGGGACCTCTGCAAACCATTCGACTCTGACCTAATTAGAAAAGACATGGTTTATACCTCCACCCAAATAGCTGCTTTCCTGTTTGCAGCTTGTGAACATTGTTCTTTCTGCACTTTTTCATATGCTGGCTTGGCACACAGGTGTTGACATTGCTGTCCTATACTGCCTGAAGAAGATTGTGTTCACCAAACATCCTCACACTCAGGGGCAAGAGCAGTGCAGGAGCATTAAAACAACCTCCCTTTCAACACCACAGAGGATGCAGGATGGTTATGAGCAAATCAGGTACCTGATTCACTCCTACAGAAGCATATGCATAATATGCTATATTCTGATTTTCAGTGACTATTTCCATAGAGATAATTGATGTTGCTCTTGTAAATGATGGAAGGATTTGTTTGCATTAAAATGTATGCTGTACAATTTCAAGGAATTGCTAAACTTTCAGCCTTGAAAATATCATACAATACCATCTACACCTTCACTACCTCACAGATGTTGTAAACATGAGACTTGTGAAATGCTGAGATATTAAACCTCAAGCCCTGTGGTTAACTTAGGACAGAAAGTACAATAAATATGCTTTTCTATGCCCTCCTTTCAGAAGAGGAAAATAACAGAGATACTGCAAATAGTTCAAGCTACTAAAAAAAAATAAAGGCAAATAACAGTACAAGTATTTTTTTTTCTTCAGCTAGTTTTGAACAAGAAAGGTTATTACAAAGACGATCAGCAGAAGTAGCCTTTCTAATACCACATTATTATTTTGCAGAGTTTGCCCCTTCAAACCACTCCAGACTGGCTGTCAGGGCTCTGAGGAAAAAAGGGATAAATTTATTAGCAATATCATATGAAGTACAATTGGTCTCTTGAAAGAGGGTTTCCAGCTTTTGGTAGGACCTTGGACATATCATCCTTCAGCTTTCTGTGATGTGTTTTAATTACATGAAAAAATGGATGCATATGTGAAATTTATTGCATATGTTTAAGAGTGCCTTCAGATTGATGAGTTGTAAATAAATATAGTGTGATGAATTAAAATTCTCTGAAAGAACCATAATTACTTTATATATATGGATAAAAACCTTCACCACCATTTCAATCTACCCCCTCACAAAATAAACTAAAATTCTTCAGAAAGCACAGCCCATTTTCACATAAACTGAAAATATTCAATAGTCCTTGAAAAGAAAGACTGGGATTTACTTGGTGCTTCAAAGAATTTGTCTCCACATGTGCTTGTCATCTCCCTTCAGAGAACCTATACAAGATATAATGGAAACAGTACTGAGGGTGATGAAAATGCCAGAGCATCTGTCAGTGGATCACCTTATGACAGCAAGTGATAAGCCTCCTAACGCTGAAGTGATGAATGTGCCTGCATGTGGATGCTATGCTTGTGTGAGACAGCTGAAAAACACAAATATGAACAACTAGACATGAGGACATGCCTCTGGGGAGACCCCACTGGTTTTTGTAGTACTTGACTGATTCTAGAAAGCAGGACATTTTTACCATCAAGAAAGATAAGTGTGTCTTATCAATACAGCTCCATGGCTCAGAAGAGGAGCAGCTGGGATGCAGGGAAGCATCAATCCCATCTAAGTATCAAATGTGACCTTTTGTATATGTTCTCCTTGCAAATGATCTTTCATTTCTGTACCTTCAAAGTTTTTGTAATGCATTTGGAGTGCTTTGTAACTGAGCAGTAATATAAATGCAAGTTGCCATGAGTTTATTTGAACAAAAATTGTATACATTGAAGTAAATAAAATTGCCAAAGTACAGATTACTTCACTTGGAGAAAGGAAGCACAGGGGTCCTGCTTGTAGTCACAAAGAAAACACAGTGTACAAGTAGGGTATGATTTACAAAGTGTGAAGGTCTAATGCAGATAAACATGTTTACATAGGAAACTGGAAATCTATAGGGGAGGAAATCCGTTTTTGATATATAGTGAAAGGGGGAATATTGATGGCAAATATGAAAATATATTTCCCAAGCTTAGTGAGTTGAAAACCCATAATATATCTTCTTTCTAAATGTTTTCAAAGCTTTGGAAGAGCCTTAAACACTGATTTTATTAAGCTGTTTCAGAGGATATACACACAAAATTATGAATCAAAATTATTCAACAATTTTAATGACAGTAAATATGATAAGGAAAAAAACTACCAGTTGAACTCCCACAAGAATAAATATTAGTATATTGGAGATGGATGCAGAAATCTATATTACAAATGGATATAAATATATTCATTTGTATTTCTTTGAGCAAGATGTTAAAGAAGGGAGCAATCCATATTATTGACCTGACTTTAATAATTTTTGCTTTAGATTAGCTCAGTAAAACCACACATCTCAGCAACACTTCACAATAAGCATTCTAACTTTTGGCTAAATATTCTGATCAATAGCTTCTTATATACTAAACAAACAAACCCACCACCTGCAGTAGTCGGGTCTCAAAAGGTAACAGGCATTTTCTCAGTTTCTAATAAATGAATAGGGTGGTATTGACTGGTTGGTCATTAGTGTGTTTGAACAGACAAAGCTTTTTCTTTGTTTACTGCTGCATCTTATTGCACAAAAAAAGGCTACAGCAAGGAGGGGGGTTGGGTCCCAGAAATGGGCAATGCTGGGGAGGCACGTGTGGAGGATTGTCTCTCCTCTCAGGTGGATGGAGCAGAAATCAGGGCCCTTTTTCAGCTAATTCAGGACAGAGCTAAACAGGAGAGGAAGGAGAGAACTGAGCCTGAGATTGTGTCTGCACTGGGAGGTGAACAGAATGGTTCATCTAAAGCAAAGCCACGAAAGAGGCATCTGTCCAATCAATAGAGACAACCTTCTGCTCCTCTGCCAGGACACAAGCAAGTGGTGTTTCCAGCTGTTGCAGGAGCAGCATGAGGAATGAGAGGGCAACAGTGGGAACAGCAAAGGTGCATGCTGTGTCTCCAGGGTTAGGGAAGGGGTAGGTCATAGAGGGAAGGAGGACAAACCTCTGAGATGATGGAGGGTCAGGAGAGGATCTGATACAGCACTGTTCTCCTTTCTTAGTTTGTGCTAAAGCTGCTGACAAAGTACCTCCATCATGTCAGTACACAAATCTTGGCTGAGATCCTGACTGTTGCTAGGACAGACTCAGCTGTCCCTTAGAGACTGTCCATGAGGTAACCTTCATGGACCTAGGGCAGAAGGTCCTTTCCCTAAATTAATTTCTAGCTAAATGCAACCCCTACATGAATGGCACCGCAACATTTGGCACAGGCTGTGTGAGCCTCACTAGCTGTGTGTTTTCCATCACATGCCTGATCTAGAGCTCCCTTTGGAAACCCACCCTATCTTCAGGAGAGGCAGACATCAGGCAAGTTTCTAACCCATGTATCAGCTCAGCACTCTTAGCCAGGGCTATGCCCAAAATTTACCACAGACATATCAGAAACAGAACTATCCAAGCAGGATCAAGGTGACATTTCTATGCACATAGACATGAGGGGTTATTTTGTGCAAGTCTGATCTTGAGGGCAGACAGAGCAAAAATGGGCCTTGTTTTGCCCCATTCAGCCTGGGACCAGTTTTCCTGCCCACTGCACACCACAGACTATTGCTCAGATATCTCCAAGAATGAAAATCCACTGTGGAAAGACTGAAAATGGGATGCCAAGAGCATTTGTGGGGGGAAAACCCCCAAAATTTAGGAAGAAGTTTATAGGTTTAGTCACCATTCTTTCCTTCTTCAGTCTCAGTATTGTCTCTAATCCATGTAGAGCTTCCCAAGTCATTCTCTGCACTCAGGGAGACAGGTTTCTCATCTGCTTTAACCACGTTTTTCACCTTCTTGATACTGATACACACCAGCTGCTCAGTCTCTGCTCTTGTATGCACTGAAGGCAATTAATCAAAAGTAAAATTTAAAAATCACTTCCCCTTTTTTGCTCATTATCTTAAAAAAAAGTATCTTACTGAGAATAACCATGAACAAATTCAGCTTGAAAAGTAACCCTTTTACAAAGTTATAAGCCAATTCTGAACGTGACCTTTCAAATGGAAAGCTATGCAACTTTAACCAGGCTTCATGCTGGGTCCATAGAATATTTCAAAGACATTTCTTTCAGTCTAGCCCATTTTTCCACCAGTCTGTGCCATGGTTAAGTTTGATTTCATATTTCTTTGATCCGTGCAGCAAATACTTTACATAGTTTAAAAATAGATCCATGAAGCTCCATCTATACTCTTTAGCACTGAAAGGAAAGCGAGTTAATAACCAATGTAACAGTCTAACAGTAGTGTACTCCTTGTGATGCTCTCATTGGAACAAATTCATTCCCACTGTAACTCCACTGACATTAACAGAGCTACCAGCTGAGATGAATTTGCCACATTTTTGTAAAGTGCTTTAGAATTTGATGTCATAATTCTCGAAAGACACCCTAGGAAAGATGTCTCTTTGCCTTTCTCGGGGTGTGTTCATGCACATGCCAGCTTTCCCAGCTTCTTGTGTTCCTTACATTTCTTTTCACACTGTTTCCTCACACTCTTTGAGACTCTCCTTCTGAGCAGATATAATGCACCAGATACTCTTTGAAAATAAGTGCCTTGAGGTAATGATAACTCTGTTTTTGTTTTTCATATATGAAAGTGAATTTAGCAGTAGAGACTGAAGACTTGAAAACTGTTTTAAAGACCCTCAGTAAAAAGTTGTCAATTTTTAAAATGGCTGTGTGTCCTGTTGCTCAAAATAGGTATTGTGACACAGACTGGACTATGACACTATTTTTCAAAGCATTCATTGCTAAAATACTGATGATTTCAAATGAAATTATGGTATTACAGATCAGAAAACAACTGAAGTAGGTTAGACAATTTTTGACAACCTTCATTTGCTAGAAAGGGCTGATTTTCTGGAACTGAGTACATTTGCAGAAAAGTGGTTAGACTTAATTTCTTTAGAAAACCTTCCACATTCTTTCAAAATTTCCAAGTTTGTGATTTCAATTCACCTTCTAGATTTTCACTTTGAGGTAAATGCAGTACTTTAAACGTTGTTAGAAATAAGTAAACAATTTCAATCAAAGTAAAGATTACAATTTAGGTTTTTAATTTTTTTTTTTATTCCTGCATTTTCATTCTGATTTGGGAAAGGAAAAAAAGACAAAAGCAAAGCTAAGATGAAGAAACTGCTTCTGCATAGATTTTTTTTTTTTTTTCAATACAGGTTAGTGTTTAATCTTGTTGTTATCTGTGATTAGAAGCCACAGATTTTTGTTGCCTTTCTGACTGGCTCCCATCATGTGGCTGTGTTTGCAGCAATAGAAAGTCTCCTCAAACAACTGCAAAGGTCAGTAGTTTTTGAAATGCCACTTATTGCATGTTTTGTTTATTGCTTTTTTTCTATTAATTAGACCATTTGATGTGTAGCTGTGAAAACTATTTGGAAGACATAGTGTTCCTGCTAAATCACTAAATAATCATTTAGACTACAAGAAAGATCTCCTTTTTAGCCTCAGAGGATTGTACAGTAGCTCCCTTAAGCAACATGGCTGAAAACAGGCTATATATTTCATATACTGCAGGCCTGGAGCAAATATTTTCTGACACTATACAATAAATCATGTTTTCTTCAACAGCAAATAATAGAACTGTACAGTACATTATATCTGCAGCAGCAACAAACAATTCATCATCTCTGACCTTTCCATAATGACAACAATTTGAAGAATAGAGACTAATTTAAATTTTTATATAATGTTTAAAATTTAAGGACTAAATCTCCTTTATACTAGATCCCTTCACACTGCTCAGGTAATAAAAAGCCTCCTTAAAATGAACAAAAATGCAAATTTTTTTTTTTCCTCTTCAAGCTCTTACAAATCAACAGACAGAGGTTTCTCAGTGGACTTGGACCTAAATTCAGCTCAGGTGGATGCACCCAAGCTAATTTTTAAATGACAAAACTGTAAAAAAATGCATAGCCTGCAGGACCTGAGAACTTATGGTTTGTACTCTGTAGCTGGCTGTGCTGTTTCAGTCACAAATCTGTGATAAAAAATACCACCATGCTGATAATGGGCTCCTTTTATCTCCTCACACATAATCTACATGTTTCTTTCACTATTCCTGGAAAGGGTGGGGGACTTTTAACTGGCAGACAAAACAGCAAATTATAAGAAACTTACAATTCCTTGGCATTAAACCCAAGAAACCAGAGGTGCCAATTGAAATACCACACCTCCACTGCCAGTCCTTCCTGATGCACATCACCTCTGGCCTTTCTGAAAGCTTGGGTTTGAAATGCACACTGAGGCTGGTCCTCTGAAATTGCACAGATTTTGTCTCTTTCGTGTCTAAGGTCTAGGTCTTTCCAAAGAAATCCCACCACATTCCCTCTACTGTTAACAGGCCTCATCTCTTAATGGAAAGAGCCTTCATCCTGAACAACAGATATGACTCATGTTCTTTGCAGAAACTGTGGGGAGGGGGTCACAAAAATTTGTAATGAGAGAGATTTTTCAAACTTCCAGTTTTCCCTAATACAACCAGGAAAGGTGAAGCAAAGTATCTCAGGATCTCCACAGCTAAATGCATATTCAGGATTAGCTACTGTGGGACTGGAAACATTAAGCTAGCTTCTGATCCTTAGAAATTACCTGCTCAATACTGAAGTGAAAGGGTGATGCCTGCTCTGCCCCTCACTGTAAGGGCATCCAGTGCATCGTCTCACCCTGCACCTCATTTCATCCCACAAAAGAGCCACCAGTGTATAAGGGAGCAATCTGTGCATTTTAGAACTGACTCAAAACTGTCTGATACTTTAGCTTGGTTTGAGGTCAAATGAGATGATTTCTACCATTAAAACAGAAAGAAATACTTCTGGCAGCCTGAATGAATTAATAATTTTCGTGCGTATTTTTAAGTCATCACCTCAGGACATTTTATGGATGCTCTCTACAGATGGTGATACACATGCCCCTACCTCGATTAGCTCAAATTCTTTCAAGTACTCTACACAAATAATGCCCAAAATACATCTGATGTCTGTAGCTTTTTTTCTAATGAAAGCTCAAATGCCCCTATTCCTCATTATTGTACATGTCCATGTGCAAAAGTTAGTTTCTTTGACTGCTGTAGAAATAACCCCAGATACTGAAGCCAAATATTTAATTGTCTTTATTGTTGCAAGAAAACAGAGATCAAACCCACAGTTATTTAGAGAACTTTGCCACACAGAACATTCAAAAAAGGGAGAGGAAAAAAGTCATTCTTGATTATTGTATCTGTAAAATTATTTGGAATGTATACTATATAATTAAGAGTGCTTAACAGCTTAAATTTCTTGGCTTTGCTTTTTGAGAATACTGTCTTCTGTGGACATGAGGTTACTGAAACAGTACACTAGTGAGGGAACAAAACAAAACAGATGGTGCATTAATAATGGAAGTATTAGAAAAAGGGTACTCTTCCAGATTTCAATGTATTCATTAATATATTTTAGACAATTTAATTGCTTCCTGAAACACTAATTGAAAGAGTTTCATTTGCAAAACCCTAGTCTTGGTAATACAAACTAGGCACAGTGCCACAAAGAGCTTGAATGCTATAATAAGGAAATGAATAGAAGGGTTTGGGGGTTTTAATATGTGTATGCTTATGTCTTTTAATGAAACCTTTACAAAAGCATAGAAAACACCAGGAAAATAAAGATTTACAAAGAGAAGCCTGGTTTAAGAAGTAATGAATGTTTAGAACATGTGAAGAGTATTTTTGGTTTTTTAAAGTCAGCCCACATCAAGGGTGTGTGAATTGGATTTATTGAGCAGAAGAGCCTAATGCAGTACAATTTTATCAACATTATGCATACCTAGACTTGTCATATCTATCAATCTAAGCAGAGGACACTTTAAGAAGATTTTCTTCTGACGATGTCTGTTTAAAATGCTTCCATTTCTCTTCTAAATACCAATGGGAAGGTAATTTTTTTGCCTGATTTTGAACCTCCTCACCTGTTGCATGTTGGAAAATTTGAGTCAATCTTTCCTGTGATCAGTCTCTTATGCATCTCCAGGAGACTGGAGTTGAAGAGTAGACAGAAAGGCTGAAGAAAACAAACTAAATAAATACACTGAAAAAAAAGTGCTGCAGTCTGTCAAAGAGAATATATAAAGCAAAAGACCAACAAACATGCAGAGAAACCTGAAAGAGCAGATCAATAATAAAAAGAGAAAAAATCCAAACAGAAGAGCACACAGTTTCTAGAGCAGCTACTTTTCAAAGTCTTGCGAGTTGGGCACAGTCAAAAGATGCAAAAGGTGGTAAAAAGTAATTTCTTTTGGGGGCTGTTTTGACACTTGCTCACAAGAAGTGCAATTTTCACTCATACCATACTTGCATGCAATTTTAATTCCCAGTTACCAAGGATCCACAGCTATTGGGATCTTACCTGTCTAATTGGAGGGAAGCTAAACAATTCTTTAGAAGTTTCACCTGTACAGCAGCTGGAGGTTGAGCACACAGCCAGGCCAAGGCCAGACATGCTGCACAGGTTGCACCTGAGCTGGACAGAGGTGTTACAATCAGAACATCACCCTGCCCTACGTGAGGAATAACTGCTCCCTTAGACCTGCCAGGTAAACTATGCTTATGTCAAAAGAACACAAAAAAACCCATAATTGTTGATATTAGTCACAGTGCACTGGGTTTTCACTTGCAACATTTTAATAAGGGGTAGCCAGACACAAAGATTTCTTTCCAACAGATTCCATGGGTGACTGTCTTGTTGAGGAAGTAAGGGATAGCTGGGGAAAAAATGGGAACATTTTTCTCTTATCTTGATTCATCTGTGTTCAAAATCACATCTAAATGCAGACTCATGCTTCAATAGACCCTGCCCACTCATTGATTGTGTGTTAATATAATGATATTGGTTAGCTGTGGTACTTTTCCTAATTATGTAGTTACAAGGGAACAACTCCCTGTATGGATATCATTACATCATTGCAAAAGTGCCTCATGGTATAACAGATGGCAGAACTATATGAAAAGGTAAGAGAGGATCTGAATGTGCATTGGGTTCCCTGATAGGTAGTATCTAGCCTATCAAATATCATAAGACATTAGTGAAAATCTTAGAAAAAGCTTTTCTTGCTCAAGAAAACAACTTACATCCTAAATATTCATACCCATTTGACTATATAATAATGTTGTTTGTACATATGATATAAAGATCCCTTATATTGAAATTCCTTTTTATCCTGGAGCAGAGCTCAAAATCATCATATAGAATTATTTGTGAATGATATTATGCTAAATTATTGCTGAAATAGTTAATAACAAAATGGTTGTCACGTCTTGCTGAAAAAAAGTAAAGAATTTTTATTTCCTAAGTTGAGTGGCCTAGGTATGCTGGATGAATTCTAACTAGTGGAATAGAAAACTCCTTTTTTTTCTTTTCTTTTCAGTTTGTCTGAAGCCAGGAAGGGAACTTTCTAGACATCAAAAAATACAATACGTATAAAAAATGTAGGATGAAAGAGAATGAGGATGTGACACATCTAAATTACAACATTCAAAAAGTACCTGTGGTAGCTCAAACTGGAACTGCTTAATATCACACTCATTAAGGAAAAACAAACAAAAAATAATCATACTCCCTCCCCCCCCTTCCCAAATAAAGGCAATACCTCAAAATACTAGAATTTGTGCAGACCAATTTTAAGAGATTTAACTTAATACCACTTTAAAATATCCCTGAGGTTTACAAAAGGTTAAACATAGAAATCTAGTTCTACTTTTTCATTTAAAGGAGTAATTTTTTCCAGATTTGTTTTCATCTACCAGAATTATCATCTGTAAGTAAATCAAGGTACAGAGTCATTAAAACCTGCACCACAGTTTAATTGCCCACAGTAGGCTACAAAATTACTGGCAATTTTAATATTTAATATCTGATTTTGTATCTATAGAAGCTAAGGGCTTATCTACCTCATCTAGAAGAGATTACAAAACTAATACAAAAACATGTCTATGCCCTCCAGAGCATTAGTAGCAGCTTGTTTTATGAATCATTACCGCCCTTTCCAAATTACCGAGGAAGAAGCAGTACACTCTTTGACAAATGCAGCATTTTAAAATTATGATAAAGAAATATAAATGTTTAACTGTAAACATTTTTTTTCCTCCTAGGTTCCTTAAGGACTTTTGCTAGAGTTACATTTACAGTTAAGTCAGATCCTAGTTGAACCAGGAAATCTATTCCAAAGCAATGGCTTGCTCTTGCTGTTTTGGAGCTCTTTGCATATGTGTTAAAAGCCAGCTAAACTGTGTTTTGGTTGGTTTTTGTTTGGTGGTTTGTTTTTTGTTTGTTTGTTTGTTTGTTTTCAACCAAATATTGCAAAGTGTGAGGAATCTGGACTGTTGCCAATGGCCATATTTCATCTCAATAAGCCAAATCCCAGTTAAGGGCCTCTCTTGGCTACTTAATTTGTAGGCATGGTCCCCAGAGTCTGACTAAGTGCCAAGTCTGATATTTGTGTGAAATGCCTTAAACCAGGCAAATAAATAAAGTATTTTGTATTCTAGCTCTTAAACTAAGCAAATGGAATGTGTTGGCTCCTAATAGTACAAGTAACATGTGGAAGTTGTCTGCTGGTTGCTGGATAAGTGTTATGAGATGAGGAGACCTCTGAGGAAGGCTACAGAAATGTGGAAGTAATAAACTGCTTGTCTAACATTGTTTTAGATAATAAGAGAGCAGAAGAAGGGATGAATAAGAACAAAAAAAATGCCAGCATGCAGAATGCCTCCACATAGTTCTAGATACTGAAAATATTTCTGTAGTAGATCTGCTGAACGAAAGGTACATTTTCTGAATGTCATCATTACCTGAGGAGGTCTCAGTGCACCTTATGTGGGTGGAACACTGTGGTAAGCGAAATCAAAATGGAGGAATTGGAAATAACATTTCATAATGACACTTCAAATGGAAAGAAAAAGGGCATGTTAGCATTCCCTAGCATTGTAAAGTTGAGCTGTGTAATTCCTGATTGCTACTACTGACCTTCAGACACTAAAACTAGGTTGGTATGTATTTGGAAAGATAGGAAAATTTTCATGAAAAGGCAGAGTTGCATGTACAACAGAAAATGCTAAAACTTCAAACTGCATAAAGTATTATAGCTAACAACTCAACATGTGCACATGCAAATATATTTGCATAAAAACAAATGAGAACAAAGAAATAAGGTTAAAAAAGTCTCAGGCTAATACCACAAAAGGTCTATTATCTGTGGGTTGCTTAGTTTGTGATCTTTCCTCTTCTGTATGAAGTCTGCCTCTCCATCCATACCTTTGCTACTGTAGTCTGGATTGCTGTGACATACCCTAACTTTTGAGAGTTTTTTAGTAATGCAGAAAACGTATCCTTCTGACTGAAAACTTGGGATGTGCGTTTCTGATGGTATGAGCTAACTTTTGTTGAATTTCTGTTCACATTTGCCTATTCTTCGATAGAGCAGGACTTTAATTTAGATTGGATTTTGTAGATTTTTATATGGAAGGCTGTACATTAAAAAATCCCCCCCCAAATTTTTTTTTAAAAACCCCTTAAAATAATGAAAGATGAATTTGTGGGTTGGATTAATTGATGAATTAACTCCAGCCGAAAGCAACCATTTTCTCACTCCTCCAACCAGTGCCAAAATCCCTGCATCATCATCATCCCTTTGGTCAAAAATCCAGAAGACAGAACTATGCAAGATGTTATGAAGAAAATTAGCTCACCTGAGCCACACCCAGCAGAGTTGAGCATAAAGAGCTGATTTACTTAGCATTGTCTTTGTGCCTGCTAGTCTGTTTGTAATGATGATTGTGGGTTGCTCCATTGAAGGAAATTGTATTTTTTTTTTGTTTTCAGTAAAATGAAAAATTAGATTGGCTCAAATTAAAATTAGATATTAAAATATTAAGAAATAAAGACATTTAAAAGATCTTTGTTTAACAGTTAATCAAAAGTTTCCTCTTTTTGATCCTCTGTTGAGATTTTGTCATTGTAATTAATAAATGGGAAATGACTGAGTGACATATATTGTTGGCACTGCTTAGCCTTTTAAAGTTAATGGACCAATTTGGCTTTTCACATTTCTTTTTATTGTAAACCTAGTTGTGAAGAGGCAGAAAGTTTCAACAACAGTTTTACTAATTTTTAAATTAAAATACATTTATTCCAAAAAGGAAAATATTGACAGTGTTAATAACTTGAAAGATATTAACTTAATTTTTAAAGAGAGGACAACTGAGACAGAGAAAAGGCTTAACTCAGAAACACTACCTGGATTTAATGGCATTTTAAATATAATTAACAAAGTAACTTTGAGGATAACAAAAAGCTACAGAATTTGAATAACCATATAAGCCGTTGCAAGAATCCAAGAATGTGATAGCTCAGACAATTCACATATCTTCAGAGAAATTTTGCTTGAGAATATGAAACAGATTAAATTGCATTCTAAAGCTGATAGTCTTGTTCAGCTGATAACACATAAATAATTTTTCATTTGTGGTAAGTCGCTTGTGGATACCTTAATTTAGATAGAACATAATCATACAGTTTAAAACTGTCATATATAGAGATATAGGCAACAGTATAGACAGGCAGCCATTTCACACAGGAAACCTCCACTGCCATCTCACTCACAGCAGAGCAGGGTGACACAGGTTACAGCCAAGAGCTGGGCTAAAAGGCTCTTGAACCACAGCCTCCAGCAAGTTCTGCAGTCATGGGTGATGAAGTTTAATGATCAACTGGCTCAGAGAAAACACCTCACTGAAAATAAAATATTTCACATGGAAAATTTTGTGTCACTGAGAATGTCTGGTTTTCACCTTGTTATTTTCTTTCATGTAAAAATGAATAAAAAGCCTTAAGTACTATTAAAATGCTCCAGGAAAGATATTTTTATTTTACTTAGCTTTAGCTGGTCAAGTTTGTAAAAAGATGCCACTTGTCAAAAAAGTTGAATATTCTCCTTATTCTTCTCCTTCCTTCTCTTTTTGCTATTGAGGTTTCCCCACAGCTAACAGAATGAAAATTATAATTTGATTCACTCTTTCATATGCTTTGCTTTATAAAATATCTATTTACTGTACTTAGATTTCTATTTATTGAACATCTGTATGTGACAATCAGCACTAGTTTTTCCTCTATTTCAGGCATTATTAAATGCTCTGAACACTGAGATATGAGAACTGAGTAGTAGCTAAATATATTAGTGTATTCTGTATTCCTATAGCTTGTTGGGGTTTTCTCCTGGGAAATTATTGGTTATTTCAGGAATATGGATATGAATATTACCTTTGCTATCTCCTTTTCTTTTTGTGTCACTGGCTGTCTGACATTTGTACTGCTTTCATTTCCTTCCTTATGTCCTGGATTTATCTGTAAGTTGCTGTGATTTCTTTCAGTGGATGAGGATGTGTTTAGAGTTCTGTCTCTTGGAACTTGGGACTCCAAGAACCTTTTTTATTTCAGGCTGCTTCCTCACTGCATTTTCCCATCTCCCTGTGCACAGTAGCTGTCCATAGGCAAATCACTTGGTTTAAAGCTATAGTGATGAGCTGGCCAAAATTGTATGAGGCAATGAATCTACACCACTGCAAGGAACCAGTTTCAATGATCTGGGTGATTTCTTCAAGTCCCAGGTTTCAGTTTTCCAAGGCAATATTTTAGTTCTTCATTTCTTGCTATCAGCTTTCAAGCAGATTTCATTTCTTTAGTATCATTCTTTCTTCTCTCACACCCTGCTTGTCAATATCCCAGTAATTTGTTGCTTTTCAGCAGCTATTGCCCCTGTGTGTATAATACATTTCATAGTGGGATATTCTGTTCTTAGGAAATTTTTTTTGGGGGGAAAGCAGCCATTAATTTTACAAGAGACAATTAACAATATTTGGGTAGTTTTCCCCCCACTTTTCCTTTTCTCTTTCTCCTGAAACTAGCAGAAAGACAAAAAGTAGTTCTGTGGGAAGCTCTTATCAAATAAATGAGTTTAACATTCAAAGCTAGAAAGACTTGGAGCCATACAGACCTACAGCGTGTGCAGGGTATTTAATCTGAATTTTAGCACTGAGAACATTCTGTTGTATATAATTATTTTCCTGGATTTGGCCAGACTTCTACATATAGGTGGACAGCAGCAATGTTGGGTTTTTCCCCCCTCTGCTACTCAGAACTAGTTTTGCCCGTTCTCTACAGTTATGAAATTATCTTAAATTAGATTATTTCCAAAATGACATTTTAAATGTTCTTACCATACCAAAGTCTCCACACGACACTGATGAAACTAGAAATTTCTGTCAAAATTTTTTTTTTTCCCTGAAATATAGTAAGTTTTGAACACACCTAATTAAAAACAAATTGCACATAATAAAAAAAACCAAACAAAAAAGAATTAACAAAGAATGAACACTTCCATTGTCAATTTTATATTTGTAAAATAAAGCATGCATTGTTTACAAGGGACTTAATATTATCAGTGTTGTACTAGTTGAGATTGAAATCAACATTTTTTGCTAACCTAATAATTTAGGAACATTCACTTTTAAAAGAAAATAATGATGAAACTTGAAAAAGCAACAATAAATGCAAAGCAATAATACCTGGGTTTTATAAGCTTTCTCTTTACTGACTAAAAGACAATTTTATGTTTTAGTGTCACAGATTGATGTTGGTTGCTGAAGTATTTGCTTTAGGCTGGACTAATAACATGGGAACCTGTGGCTTTAGCATAGTAGTCTGAAGAACTCCCCCAGGAAAAGTTGGTTTTTATTTATGCATATAGAGCAATAAAAAATATGCAATTTGGTGTTCCCAAAATTTTATCTAATAGGGTATGACATAATATATGTAATGTGATCCAATATCACAAAGCTGTATTTTAAACTGATTCGTTGAAAATAATTAATAGAAAATCTGTAAGGCACTTGCTGACTAGAGTTGTATGAGCTTTCAGCAACTAGAAACTAAAAAAATCTGAAATGCTAATAAAGCAATTGAAATTTCAAGAAAATAAAGGTCAATAAGATCCATACCTAAACCAAGCCTGCCTGATCTTAGCTATTCTTCCATTAGTGTAATCAGGACTCTGTTCTAAAACATGCAGATATTCCTACAGTTCTGCAAATCATAGTCATAGACATAACAACAAAAGCAAGAGAGTAATCCTGCTGAGTATAACTGAACTAAAGTCTCTATCCTTTCTGGATAGATTCAGAAGTATGAATATGGATATATAGCTCAATATATATATGTACACACACACATTTGCAAAAAGAGTAGAGAAATCTTAGTAGGAACTGTGTGTCTAAAAAATGACTCATATTTTTGACACTAATTTGTGTTGTGACTCTTGTGCTGCACATTAGGAATTTCCCTTTCCCAGTTCCTAGTATTGTGCCTTTTTCCCTACTTTTGATTTCCTACCATCAAGGCAGGCATTGTAAAAATAGTCCTCACTTTCTGCTTCTGTTATATAATACTGTGTGTTGAATGGAAACAAAATAAATATATCAGCTATTATTTACACCCTTCATTATTTTGTTTTGAGTTGGTGTGCTGACACTATTATTGCAGCCTAAGTGACCTATCTTGATATAACTTAAATCTGATTCCCTTCCAATTTAACTAAATTTATATAAAATCACTCTTATTTTGAAATAAGAGTCTCCACAGAAAAATTCTACCCAAAATTGGAAAAACTGTGATTTACTATTGAGATTGTTATTATAGTTCCACTCATGTCATAGATAAAACCAAAGTCATTAAAAGTGGGTAATAGTGATGAATTGCACAAAAGAAGAACACAGCTGACAGAGGCTTCATGGGATGCATTGCTCTGTTCCTCATTGGAACTTTCCACTGATGGAAAGTTCCACAATAAACTGGATCAGATTTCACCACATTTTGATTTATTTGAAAAAGTATGAATTGTTACTGATAAATAATTATTTCATTTCTTTTGGGGCAAGTGCATTGTTAAAAAACTTGCTCAGTATTTGAGCAGAATAATACCTGACTGATATAAAGTTCCTAATTTATGACTCTCAAATATTATACATGTATTTCACAATTACCTGAGTCCACGAAGAGTAAGACAGAAAATGTTTTATGATGACAATACAGTTCTGTCCTTTTAAGAATCACTAGTTGCTTTTCCTCATGACAATTAAGGATGTGAATTTAGGGAACCTGGATAATATTTAGTATTTGAATTTTTCTGCTGTTTCAAATATGATCCTTGCTATTTAGGATCAAAGCTAAAGTAAATTATTTGTCCTCCTATGGCATTAATTCAACCTAATTGCCAAAAGGGTTCAATTTATTTTTTCCTCAACATATCTTATTTTTGAGTTATTGTTTGAATTCCAACTATTGATTACTGTAAGTTCAAGATTTATTTGCAGGTAAAGGTTTCTGTTAAGGTCCCTAGAATCTCTTTATGTGACTAAAGGGTATGTGCGGTAAATATTCTTAGATTTCAAGTTTCAGAGTTGGTTCTGAGCTAGGAATCAATGAGGAGGAGGTGTGCATTTCATGCTATTTCAAGTAAAGCATCATGGATGCAGCAGTCAATGAAGCTGGTCAGAAGCAGCATTAGACTTGCCTGTAGTGATAGAAGAGGAAATAAACTGTATGGTGGATACCCCTGAACAATGGCAGTAGCAAATAGTTTAAAAGGCAAAAAAGTCAAATGCTTTCATATTGGAATAACACATACATACACACAGAGAAAAAAAATCATGAAAGTTTAAGAAGGAAAATAGAAAAGAAGGAAAAACAGTTAGAGAAATAATCCGAAGACCCAGTAGGGAATATCAAGATAGGATATTAAATTGAGTTTAGAAAACTGTACTCATAAGATTATGTGAAGGCAGAGATTTGAGGATCAAAAGAAGTAGAGTTAAATGGCTCAAATGCTTTCACTTGATTCTGAATCGACTCAGCACGATCAGCTTGCGACGTTCCGTCTGCCAATCTTCCCTGGATAAGTGCATTCTCTTCCTAAAGCCCTCATTGTGATCTTTGTGAAAGAAATTCACATACTAATGATGTCCCTTAGTGTACCTTATGAAACATTCAGAATGGACTGTTATGGATATGGAGTTTAACAGGGAGCAACTAATTGTTTATGCTGGGCTAGCCTGAGGGGGTTTCATTTTAAAACTTTAAAATTATAAGACCTGAATTTCCAGGAGAAAGTTTCTCTAATAGAGGATTCAATAGCACATAGCTAGTCAGTGAGAAGCATACTGTGCTTTTTTCTTACATATATATATATATATATATATATATATATATATGAAACTCTCTATAGACTATATTCTACTTATTTAGGAGGCTCAAGTCTGACTATGCTAATAGTACAGAAAAAAACCCATCAAAGGCCACCCTACCTGCTCACATACTAGAATGCCTGTTGTGCCACCTTCCAAGCTGCTGTTTTATTAATGATCTTGAAATAGAAATAGTAGGGCATGAAGAAGAGTTAAAATGACTTACTGATATGTCACAGACATTTGCCAAGAAAATGAAATGCACTGAGAGGCAAAAGCACCAGGGAGGCCAATGAGGAACCAAATGTTCCATATTCTGATTTGTCTGACCTTCGCCTTCCTGAGATCTAAAGAGAAACAAAGCTGCCTTGCTTGTGCTGGGCAAACGTGGTATCTGTAAACTCCAGAACTGTGTAGAATATGTACAGCATTTTATTATTTTCATTAAAAATTAATATTCTTTAAATCAAACACAGCTTTTGTTATAAGGAAAGACAGCAGCATAGATACTCCATGTTACCTCAGACTCATCAGTGCTTCATGCTCATTTCTTTGCATCTGTAGTAACAATTTTTTAGACAGGAAAGAATTGGGAAATGCTGATGTTGAAGTCAGTCACAACAAGGGAAGAAACAAGACGTGAAAGCAATTTTGTAGTTTCAAGCAATGGACAACAATTTTAACTTTTTTTTTCTCCATGTAGTGATTCTGGTGAGCCTAATTCTGGGTTTTTTTGGTTTTTTTTTCCAGGTGTAGTGGTTTTGGTTCACCAATCCAAGTCACAGCACCAATTAGTGTGGTGGGTTGAGTGATGGCCAAATGCCAGTGCACCCACTAAAATTATTAACTCATTTTCTTCTATGAGATAAGGATTAGGAGGAGAGCAAAGCAGGCTCAAAACTTTAAAGGGTATAAATAAAGCTTTATTAACAGAACTAAAAGAAAAATAAGGAATCAGAATAAACCTTCAGAACACTTCTCCTCCCCCCAGTTCCTCTCTCTTTTCCCACTGACAATGTAAAGAGACAAAACCTGGTATTTTCAGTCAGTTTACCACCTCTAAAATGATCTTTCTTCGGTTCACTAAGGGAGAGGAGTTTCTCCTGCTATGCTACCTTTCCACAAGAAATAGTTCTCTTGTGGTTTTAATTTTCATGAATAGCAGCTGCCTGGAAATCTATAATCGTGAAGTCCCTCCCATGTTTGGTAGTCTTTCCACAACTACCAAACATGGGTAATTTCAGCTTATTGGGATGAAATTTTAAGGATGAGCTGTTTTAGCATAGAAACAAAAATTCTCTTCATCCATCTCTAGAAACAGAGGTTTTCTTCTCCTATCCCTGGGGCAAGGTTTCTCATTTCTCCTATCTTTCTCTATTCAAGCTTTTCATCAAATCACAACCCCTTCAACATCTGTTTGCTTCATCACTGCTGCCTCTGCTTATGGCTGTGGTTAGAATGATACATTCTCCCAGTGCAATCCGTGAGTTACAGGGAAAAGGAGTCTGATGTATCAATTCTATCTTCACCATAGCTTTACAAGAGATTTTTAGCCCAAGACTAAGGCATCTCCTCATTCTCCTCTCACCCTTCCTCAAAGGAAGGCTTTGGCTCTTCCTTCTTCACCGATGTTGGTGTCTCTATGTTGTTGCCTTCACCTTTCCTTTTCTCTGATTCGGGAGAAGTGGCGCCCACAGGTTTATCTGCTTTTAAATGGAATTTAACAGCACTGCAAGAGTCAATCTTAGCTGGGCCTTGCATTAGGAAATGGCCTTTTGCTGTTGGTCACATACATGGTCTCTGCTGGGCGGCAGACGTGGAGCTGCTCATGGTGTTGATCTCAGCTCCTGCTGCCCAGGGACTGGGCCAGGATGGTGGTGGCCACTCTGGCTGCATGCCAGTTTTGCCAATCTGGCCCTTGCTGCGTTCAATTCTAGCCGCAGGAATAGATTCTGTTTTTCTGCACGGGCGGCAGAGCTGCTTCTGGGCTTAGCACACGGCATCCTGCGGTGCCGGCAGGATGGCTCGGCGGCGCAGGGCCGGAGCGGGGTTCGGCCCGGCGCTGCACTGGAGGCTGCGCCGGGCTGAGTGGCAGAAGGATTTTTCAGCAGTCGCACAGCAGCCCAGTCCAGCCCGGCCTGGCTTAGCAGAGCCAGCCCGGAGCCCAGTGGAGCTGGCTCAGGTTCCATCCCCACCTCATCCCAACAGCTAGGCCGTGTGGGCCCGGTCTGAACTCCTGGTGAGAGGATGGATGGGTGGCGGGGCTCCCTCACCCCAAAAACCAAGAAGTAAAAAGAGAATTTTCTCCAGTTTTCTTCTCTCTTAAATATGGTTTATAGAGGCGTGTCTAGTTTCTCTAATTGGTTCCGTCAGGCACAAAGGAAGTTGTAATATTTCTACAGAGACAGTCACTTCTGTGGTTGACCTTTTTTCCTTACCAAAAATTTAATAAGGCAAACCCAGGACACAGGGCAATAACCTTCCTGTATTATGTCACGGCACATGGTATAACAGTCCTGTCTCCTTGACAGGGATCCTCTGGTGCTGAATTGAGTTCTGTTTTTCTAGCAGCATGGCAAATGAAGACTTCTTTCCATAGCAAAAAGCAGTGTTAGCAGCTAATTTCCTACATTAACTCTGATCTATTCGAGTCAATGGGGATGGCAAATTTCACCAGAATCTCTGTGTGGATGGATGAATCTGGAGGAGGACTTCTCTCCATGCACTTTGACCACTGGATCTCTGAAGAAACTAAGAGAAAACCAGAACAGGACAGATTTTCTCAAGTGTCTGAACTGATGAAAGTGTCGTACTTTGAATAATTTAAAAATCAGAAATAGGACTGGGAAATGCACATAAGCAAAACAGACAATCTTGTCAGATTGTCAGAGAGAACATAAATTTTGAAGGATTTTTTTCTTTAGAGATGAATTTTTCCCATACTATCAGAAAGCACTTGGAAGTAAACAAATCTGTTATCTTTATCTTTTGTGGATTACACATTTCATGTCCTTTTTCCTAAGGTTTCCCTGCCTTTTTTATTTTTTAACTTTTGCTTAAAGATTAACATACCTGAACTGCAGAAGAACATTTCAGATGAATGGGTGAATTCATTTTGCTACTGAATGAAATAATGCTTGCCTATGTCTCACATATGAAATGCTTTGGGGAGCTTAAATGGCTCTTTATAAATATGATATCTGAAATTATTGCACACCATAATATCTATGTGGCATCCTGTTGCTGAAATGGGAGCTGTAACTCTGAATCTCTGCAGCAAACAAATATTACAGGTACTAGATGATTCTAAGTTGGTTTAGACTCTTCTGTTTGTCAGATGTAATCAGTGCTTTTGGAGAGATGTGGCTTTGCTTTCGGAGGCAGGAGACGTTTATCCACAGCTCACACAGAGGATGGATGGCAGCAGTTCCATCCCACTCTGCCTTCCAACAGCTTGTGGCACCAGCTGAGTAGGTCTCTTTGAGGATGGGGAAGATGAAGGCTGCAGTCGCAGCATCCCTGTGGAGTTTGCTCACAAACATGACTGATGCCACGTGCTGTGTGCCTGCACGTCTAAACTGATCACAGAAACAGGGTTTAGAATCCCAGTTCATTTCTAATTGCTTTTCAGTTTGAAGACGAAATTTTAGAAATGCCTGAATTCCCACAAGACTGTTTGTTTTCATGAAACTCTAAAAGGTAAAAGTCAGTGCAGACTTTAGCCCTCTGTCATGACTAATTTAAGCAAGGTTTAGACTATTAACTGAGAGGTCAAAGGTTCACTCTGTTATCACAACATCACCAAGCCCTCCAGCCTTTCTCTGCCTTCTGATAATTGTGTTTGGTTTCTGTTAGAGGCCCAGGATGCTTGTTAGATGCTAAAAAGGTGTAAAACATAATCCAGTAGCGTCTCCAAACTAGTACCCTGGCAAGCACAAACAGTGCATCTAAGACCATGTTAGTATTGATCTTGAGTCAGATTGCATTAGCCCTTCCTACGCTACCTGGCTCGAGCCTGCCAGGGAGTCAGCAATGCAGAGCAAGGCAGACCCAGGCAGCCGGATCGATGGATTAATGACGTCTGTCTCCTTTCTGCAATTTCACTTCCTACATATCTCTCTTGATTCCCTTGTGCTCTCCCTGGAAATGCACTTTCTAAAGGTTCAGAAGACACACAACACAATTTTGTGCAAGTAATGCCTGTATAAGAGCAAATATTAAAAAAGAAGCATGACAACATCGTGTGTCTAGATCTATGTATGCACCTACACTCACACATACATAGATTCTCTCTCATAGTAGAGATTTTTCTTATGAGTATGTTGTGTTCTCTTACATGATAAGTTGATACATAGAATTTTTAGGAAAAGCAGGTTATGTCTGGCAGATGGTCATGTTTACATTATATAGTTCTCTGTATAGAACAATTTTTAAAATTTCCAGTGTGTGGATGAATAATAACGATAAACTTTCCGAAAGAATGTCTAGATTTCTTCACATGTCTCTCTTTCACATCTATCTTCATTTGAATTATTAACATTTCTCATTACTAACTGGCAAGATGCACCCACCTTCACACAACCATGGGTGATTGAAAATGATTACATTATTTTTTTCTAGTTTTTACTTTATAATTTACCATATAGTTTTCAAAAATAGCATGCTGTAGCTAAATATTTCACTGCATGTTAGTCCATATGCTACTTTACTATTTCTTTTCAAAACAAATCTCCTATTCCATGTGACCATACCTTCAGATTTATTCTATCCTTCCTCTTTATAATTTTTTTTTTACCTAAAATGGTATTTTCTGGTTGAGTTACTGACAAAGCAATATCAGATCTTTCTGATTTGCATTCTTCATCAGAAGGGATCTGTCAGGGAGAAATGTGTATAAAGCTTCCTGTCTTCAAATTTTATTCTCTTGTAAAAATATCTGTTTGGGGTTTTTTTCCCCCTATAACATTCTACCACCTTTACTTACCTCATTCATCACCATTTTCCTCACCAATTTCCAGTCTGCCTTATTTGACATTATTTACATAAGTTTTACTGCCTTAAACCTATTTTTCCAACCCCTTCTGAGAATCTCAATCTTGTATTTGCGATTATTTGTATTACAGAAACAGCTACGGGACCTAGATGAAACCAGAACCCTATTTTATTAGCACAGATTCATGCTGAGAAACAATATTTACTCTGAAGACTTGATAATAGTGGGATCCAGACTTGGACACCCCAGAGAGATGTGCATTTTAAGCATGTAGTGAGGCAGTAAAAAAAAAAAAAACAAACTGACTACCTCACACAGGCAGTGGGAATTATCATGAAAACTGGAGCAACCTCCCCAGGGGTGGGATAGAGACCCCACTGCTGAAGTTTTCAACATGTGGTTGGATGGGGTGCTAGATAATATGGGGTCCCTTTTGCACAAAAAGTTGGACCAGATGATCTTTCAAGGTCCTCTCACCTGAGCTGTCCATTCATTATTATAAGTAAGAATCTCTCTGCTCATCTTGGAAGCCTTTGAGGGCATCCATCACCTTCACTGGCAACTCAGGTACATCAGGCTGAGTGTTTACCTTCTCACATTAGTTTGGACTTGTCCTCACACCAAAGCCTAACCCCCTGAGCATCACCACATTCTGTATGGCTCTTGCTTGACTGCCTCTGGTTTGATGGAAACTGGTTTCCTCAAGGGGAAATCCCCCAGCAGAGGTGGGTGATGGGTGATGGGTGATGGGTGATGCTGGCTGCCTGCTGCTACTCAAGCAATAAAGCCCAAGACCTGAACAGTGAAGCACACAGGTAAGGGGACACAGACATTGCTGGTGGCACATTGCTGGGGAGAAAAGCTTCATTAAAATATTTTTTTTAAAATCATAAGTCAGACATTTCAGTTTTGAAGTTTGGATCTCACCAAAAATCAGTAAAGGAAAGACTAGGAAAGGAAACAGAAAGGACGTGATTCACCCAATGCTGTGCATCTGGTCATAGTCTAGCATGGATCTGGCTGGACTTCCTTGCCTCCAATCTGTTGAGCAGTTGCTCATATTTACCAAGCACCAGAGTGGAATACATTCTCTCCTTTTTTTTCTCCCTCAAAGATTTCCTGGGGGTTTTTTTTGTTGTTTGTTTGTTTTTTGTTTTTTTTTTTTTTTTTTTTTTTTTTTTTTTTTTTTTTTTGTTTTTTTTTTTTTTTTTTTTTTTTGTATTTTGGTAGTTTTTAGGGTTTTTTGTTGTTGTTTTTTTGTTTGTTTGTTGGTTTTTTTAGTTTGGTTTTGAGGGGTTTTTTTGTTTGTTTTTTTGTTGGTTTTTTTGTTTGTTGGTTGTTTTTTTTTGTTTGGTTTTGAGGATTTTTTGTTTGCTTGTTTTTTTGTTGTTGTTTTTCTCAGTGATCTAGCTTCTTTTGAAGATTCCCTCCCTTCTCTGAGAAGAGTGTGATCAGACTATTTAAGACTTCCTGGGCCAGCTGGGGTAGGGATGTGGGACTAGTGCAGGGTTCCCAGACAGTTCACCACAAAGGTGTGGGGGGTAAGCTATGGCAGAATTCAAAAGCAAACCCAAAGCGTCTGTGACTCAAAGGTCCTTCTTTTAGAGGTGCCATGAATGTTTTTCCAGCCTATGGGGGACCTGCAGAGTGGTTTGGTGACTGGCTCATAAATTTGAATAATAACTCTGGCATACTGCAGGGCTCCTTGGGTTTTTGTTCCACACAAGAGATTCATGCAAGGAAGGACAGATTCTGCCCTCAGTTATGACCATGATTACCTATGGCTTCATTAGATATGCAACAGATTCAGCTCCTTATCCTAGGAGAATGGGTTCCTATAAGCATAACTATAAGCACACAAAGATGTTGAATATTTTATGAAATTGTATTTTAGTTTGGAAGGGATCTGCTAGGAATGTATTGCTTTCTTCCTGCTGAACTCCCTGAACACTCTTAAAAAACTTGGTAATGTTCCTGACAAACCTTTCAAGGCTAAGCAGTTTCTTTCAAAACAGGAAATAAATTACCCATCTGAAAATTGTTCACACACTTGATCTATCCTGATCAAAACCCCCATCCCTCAAGACTGGACAGGTTTTCTTTGAGGCACTTTATACTGGGTTAAAGTTCTTCTTGTTAATTTAAGAAAAATGCTATAGGCCAACCATTTTTTATTATTTATGACTATTTTCAAAAACTCATTTCCCCTTTCCTATCCTTCAATGAGAACACTGGTGGCATTCTGCTTTATGGAGCTCATATTGACATTTCTGCTAACTCCATGTTCACACTGTGGGGTTTAAAACTGCTGCCCATCACAGCAGTGCTTGAACACCCATTTTTCAGGGTCCTATGCAAAAAGCTGCTCTTTGCATCAATGCAAAGATTCTTTGTCTCTTTCCTTATACATTAGAAAGAGATACCTTGCAAAATTTACAAATGCAGAATATTTAACATCAGAAGTTAAATAAATTCCCTAGACATTGGGATCCTTGTGCAGCATGCCCTAATATCCATGTTTTGATGTCAGCAAGTTCATGTGAACCACAGTATTTTAGCAAGTGAAGGGGTGCACTTTAAGTGCTTGCAAGTATAAAATATTCATTATTGCTAGTGATAAGTACACAATTACAGACTATCCTGAGAATAATGAATCTGAAGAACTCCTATATTTTATATCTGTTCATCATGCAGGAGTAACTGTACGATTTGTCTAGACCAAACATGAATAAATAATTTGATTGTAAAGATAAATATAGATGTTTTTGCAAGCTATTTGTGATTAAAGCCTTACTGTGCTAAATACTATAGAGACATAGAGTCAGTCTCTGCCCCTGACCTGAAGACAAAAATAGAAGAAAAACCCTGAAAAAGGAAAGCAGAATAAGGCTTGATTAAGATTACTTAGAAGGTCAGCTACCACAGTAAGAGTGAAACACTATTCTTCAAGCCCAATCTAGGCCAAATCTCTGTTCATCAAACCATGCTGTATTTTATTCCAAATCATTCTATGTACTTGCTGCGAGGCCTATTTCATTTTCTGTAAGGTTGCTTCCTACTGTGCAGTACTTGTAAGAGTATTCGTTACTTAATAGAAAAGGTAAAAAAGATATATTTGCTGAAGTTGAAAAACAACTGAAAGTACAAAATCTATTAGAACTCAAAGAAATCATCCATTTTTTTAAATGGACAAATAATATTCTGGTCCTGTAATTTAGGCTTGTGAATAAAATTAGAGTTTTTCCACAAAATAATTTTATTTTCTTAATTTTATTTGTAAAAATTAAATAATTTGAAGTAATAAATATCAGTTGGAAAACTGGGATTTGGCTTAAGAAGAATTACAATAAAAACATTGTAGAGAAACAAGAAAAATGAAACAAGAAAATTTTCACAATCACAATGGAGCTCCTTGAAAAATATTATGTGAAAATAACTTGGAAGGTCTTTTAAAGGGAATATTTTTGTTCTCTGACCAACTCAGTAAATGAAACTTATTACTTATTCTTCACTTAAACACAAGAGCACTATATGATTTCAGTCCAAGATATTAACTGAGATGTAATATAAATTCTTTTTGTACTGAATGACTACAGGAAGGTTCACTACACCTGGTAAAAAACCCAGACAAACAACTTGGAAGCTTGGAAGTACTCTCAGATTTTTATGCAGCAGTGATCACATTTTTATTTTACAAGTCTCAAGTCCAAAGCTGAAATCTACACAGAACTTATTGAAGAGAAGTTTCAAAATTCTAAAAACATTCTTTTGGTTTTGGTTGTTTGTGGTTTTTTTTCTGCCCTCAGAACTGTGCCTAAAGTTGGGGGTTTTTTTGTAATTTTTGAATTTATTTTAAAAGAGAAAAAAATATTTATTACATTAAATTCCCCAGAACTTCAAAGCAGTTAAGAGGATTTTACTCTTACTTCCTAGACTCATTCACTAATAAGGTCCATTTCAAACCAGAAGAAACATAACAGAGGAATTTCTAAGTTTCTGAGGAGATGGGTTGCTAATACTTTCTTTGCCAAGCTTAATTATAGCAGGCTCCCATGCACAATAAACTGGTCAGGTAGCACATCCCTCAATTTGTGTGCACCACAAAATTCCTAAACTGAAGGGTGGTTTGCAACTGTGCATGTGGGAGGGCCAGGGATGGATCTGGGGAGAATTTTCTGTGGTAGTGGTGGTAATTCAGACCAAGAACTCTGATAAATTCAATTCTGAATAATTCCATTAATGTTATTAACTCTTTTGCCAGGCTTTGTGACCATAGGTAATGAAGTTCTTTGTATAGGAACATTGATCTTTTATGGAGAATGAGACAGAATAGTTTGCCCAAGATCACCTTGGAGTCAAGGGGCAGAGCCTTTGAAGGAGATATGTTCTGAGACTTCCCAGGCTGTGCTGGCAGGCACTGCACAGCACTTGGCCATCTCTCCACTGCAAACCACACAGCTGAGTGCAGGAACAGAAATTTGGAGGCTTATGAACATCTGAAGTGGACAGGCTGTACATTCTGTAAGGATGGGAACCTTTTTCATTTTGAACAGGGAGAAAAGGAGCCTAAAGCCTGATCCTGTCCTGTTCCCAGTCTCCAGGCTTAAAGCTGAAAATCTCTTTTCTAAGCTGTTACAGCTTGCTTGAGAATGAAGTGTTGAGAAAGGGAAGCACAAATAATTTCCTAGGGAAAAAAAAAAGCAAAAACCTGGTACATTGCTGCATATCAGAAGCAAGAATAAACTGACGTGCTGTGAATAATAACAACCATAAAAATGAACATGGCAATGTAAAAAACCCAAGAAAATACTCTATAGCTATGACAGAAGTTGTACCATGTTTGGGCTAAGACATGACTTTCCATCAGTTGGCTTCTGATTTGTCCACAATATAGAAAAGACCGAATCCTTCAAATCTCTTTCTTTTAGAATACGAATGAAGAAATAAATACAGCAACATTTTCTTTTCACCATGACAAGGAAGCGAATAATTAAAATATATTTTTTAAATACTTGAATATCTTCATGTAAAAGCAAATTAAATATACTAATTTAAGGAACATTTCATGTCTGTAGATTTAGAGAAAAATCTTAATAGAGAGAAGAGTAGTTTTGGAGTAATATTCTGGTACTGCCTGTAATTCTGTAATTTCACCCCTGGTAAATATTTTGTGCATCTGAATCATTTTCTAAATATGAGCAGATAAAACATTTTTTAGACAGCTAGATTTAATTTTGGAATTGGTATACTAGTTACAAATTACAAGCTAATTGTGTAAAACTGAAAGTTATTCCTTGGGTCCATTTTGTCCTTTTTGGAATAGCTATTCCCAGTCAATATTATATATTCAAATAAAAAAAGCTCAGTGATAATCAGTCCAAGGTCATCACAGTTTGTCTGTTACAGTATCCCTCAAGTTTTATAAGAAAGCTACATTAATGAAAATGCATTAGATAAAAAAAAAATACAGAACACTGCTAAGTTCTTGTATTAGTGATGATAATTTTGCATTTGACATGGAGTTAAAAAGAGTTTCTCTATTTGATGGTGTATTAATATCTGTACTGACAAATTCTTCAGCACATACTCTAGCTGCCATTGCCTGGAGGAAAACCTAAGGACATTCTAAAGAGCACTGTGGAGGGAAGTTGTAAAGAAGTACTCAGTTTGGAGTTGTTAGACTGGGACCAAGAAGGAAGGTTTGATGTATTGCCAGAAGGCTTTATCTTCTCAAAAATTTTATAATCAAACACAAAGGAGAGTCTAATGCACATTTTGTTGTTCAGCAAACATGAAAAGTTGTTTTCCTTTCATTAATACATCTTTACACTCAGACTTATCCAAAACAACACATTCTGTAGATATTGTTACCACTCAAAGTCCAGGATTAATTCACTTCAATGAAAGTTTGATTCCTTTTAAAAATGGTTTTTAAGCTATGTTCTGCAGAGACATTTGAATCAGAAGGAAAGGGAAAATACAAGTTAATACTACAACTTTTTCCAAATTGTCCATGTAAAATCTCTGAAGTATTTCACACAGATTATAGATCAGGTCCCTCAGAACAATCTGATTTAGAAGGGTAATTATTGCCCCACTTTCCATGGGGAAAATGGTGACTAAGGAATTAGTTGAAGTTATACACATATATTTCAGAGGGTAGAACAGTAAATGGAATCCATACCCCATTATGTCACCAATAACTTTCCACTGAAATATAGGATGACACTCACAAACCCACACACACATAAGTGCTCCCCCTGCCCCATTGACATTGTTTGTGAATCAAGCCTTATAATATTGATGTCTACAACATAGATAGCTTTGACTTTAAAACTTGCTGCAAGTTTCTCTTAAAATTAATGGAGAGTCAGTTGTTTTAAGACATGATCCACTCAATCTTACTAGGTGACAGCTTTAGGAATGGTTAATCACAGTTCCCAAATGCCAATCTTTCTCTACGGATGCTAAATAGAACCCGGACACGTAGCTCAGAAGTAAGGACATACATTTAGAAAACTCTGCCCACAACAAGCACTAGAGCATTTCCTGGCATTTTTCTGTGATTTTTTCATTAAAAACAATTGACAAGTACATGGCTATGAATATTAAGCAACCTTTAAAGGTGCTCATTCTCTGTTTTGAATGCACATAAATCAGTTAGGGCTACAGTTTTAAAGGCATTTAGACATTTAAAGGTAAGATGGAGATTATGTATTATGTGTGTTTTCTTACTTTTCAGCAATAAATAAGAAATGTTAATGATGCTAATGATTTAGGAGGGAAATGTGACATAGGAGTATGAGACAGAGTCAAGCTATAGGAATAAATTATTTTTGAGATATATTAGCCCCAGATGAGCTATGCTGAATAATATCACCTTAGCTATGGGATAAAATTTTTCCTGTGGCCTTACAAATTACTCACTAACCTGCTGTAAGTATGCACCTGGGTTTAATCTGCAGGCTTGTTCTTTAATGTCCACTGAATATTGTATTATGCATAGATAAAAAACAATCCACCTCACATATACTTAGTGCTGGGTAGAAAACTGAAAGACCTGGAGTACAGCTGATATCCTGGCTACAGAAAAGTCAGTATCAGAACTCCCATGGAGCTGAATATGGAGAGATTGCCTATTTCATCTTGAGTGTCATAGAGCAGCAAATGTGTTGGCCAATATATTTCAAGGGAATAATAAATTCTGTCAGTGGAAAAAAGAGAAAGAAAAGAGAAAGAAAGAAAGAAAGAAAGAAAGAAAGAAAGAAAGAAAGAAAGAAAGAAAGAAAGAAAGAAAGAAAGAAAGAAAGAAAGAAAGAAAGAAAGAAAGAAGAAAAAAAGAAAAGAAAAGAAAAGAAAAGAAAAGAAAAGAAAAGAAAAGAAAAGAAAAGAAAAGAAAAGAAAAGAAAAGAAAAGAAAAGAAAAGAAAAGAAAAGAAAGAAAAATTCTGCTTCTTTTTTTCTCATTGGTTTGAGTGTCTTCAGGCTGAAAAGAGAAACCATTTAGCTAGCATTTACAGAATAAGAAGAATGAATAAAAGATGTATTCTGGGAGACAAAACTAAAATGACAAAATCTTCAGAGTGGGTCTAAGAACTTGTGCGGGATAAATGGACAAACAGTAAGTCACTGACATAATTCAGTATTTTGTGCTGTTTTCCTGCCTCTTTACTGAAGTTCAGAGCCCGAGCAGAATCTCTTCTGCTTAGTGTTAGCAGAACCTCATTTAAAGTATTGTAATAGAAATTAAGTACAATGGTGTGAAGAAAAGGAAAGGTAGTTTCAAGCTGAGTATTAAGACAAACTTTCAGCAGGTGAAATCTGTTCAAATATGCCATAGGATAGTGCTAGAAAAGCACAAGGAATCATGGTCCTGGGAGCATTCCAGTATTGACAGATATATTACTATATGACTTTCCACTCTCAGTATTAATGATATCTCTTCAGTTTAGCTTTTTCTCCTTGCTGGTGTTGCAGAATGTGTTTTTGTGTTCTGTTAAATATGGCACAAGGAGGAAGCAGCTTCCTCAAGGGTATTAAAAAAGAGATCATCAATTTTTTGGTCGAGGGCACTGACGGATTAATTCAGAGATGACACAGGGCATGGTTTTGCCTAAATGTTCTGTAGTTTTCTTATGTGGCTGTGTGCAAGTGTTGCCTGGGACCATACTTGTACTGCCATGCATCACCATGGCTATATCACAGCATTTATGTTCTAGGTTCCCAGAGGGACTCCAGTGTCCTGTGTTAGGTTCTTTGGCTCCCTGTACAGTGCATATGGAGCAGTGAACATACCAGAGGGGTATCCTTTAGCAAGCTGCTGCCCTATTAAATACTAGTTTGGTAGGCATTATTTTGCTAGATGGATAATTCCATCTTGAAAAGATGGATTTTACTCCATTTGGGTTTGCAGCCCAGTTCTTCTGGATGCAGTGGCCCTGCTCTCAGAGTTCAAGAGGAGGTTTTTTAACATATTAGAATAGTAGTGAGAATGCCAACCTTATTTAATTGTACTCTGGTTTTATAAATGAGCAATTGTAAGGAAAGACTGGAAGTCCTTTTACTTCCTTCTGCTTCTCTGCATGAATCCATGAAGTCTGAAAAGAAAAAAAAGACAACATTTTTTATTTACTCATGATCTAATTTCTCTCTGCATGATGTAAATTTTAAGGGACTGGTTCAATTCTGAGTGTTTCTGCAATACTTTAGCTCAGTGAGGATCTGTTTCAGTTAAAGCCTATAATGTAACTTTAGTGCAAAAAGACCAAAGTAATTTTCATATTTTCATATTTTCATGGTGTCCATTACCTTATATAAACAGAAACCACATCTTGTGTTTGTTGTTTCATTATTTTGGATTCCAGAAATAAAGAATCAGTCTAATTTTCTCAATAAACATGTGACAGGACTTTCACATAGTTTATTTTGACTTTTTCTTGCTATTCTCCTTGCCTTGAGTGACATTTCCTTAATGCCCTCAAATGTTTGAAACACAAAGCATCTTAATGTTCCTTGTCTCAAAAGTGTTATTAAGTGCTTTTTTATTTTTTTTTTTTTTTGCATTAGCCTCAGTGATTCTTAGTCTTCAAAAGTCCAGATGGATCAATTGTAATGCAGAGGGGAAAGAAAATTAATGCACTTCTTTTTCTAGGAATATATTATATTTTGAACAGTTTGACTGTTTTTCTGACTAGAACTAGAGAATACTGAATGGATATCACCAGAGACTTAATGAACATCTTTCTTGTTGGAAAAGACTTCTTCCTTCTTCCTTAGTTTTAATCTCCTTCTTCCTGTCTGTGGCAGATGGCATTATGCTGATGAAGAAGAGACATGTCTGGTTCTCAACAGCTTGTGCCAGCAGACCAGCAGTGCTTTTCCCTGCAAAATTCATTTTATGTAATGAATAGAAGGCAATTATTATTTTTTAAAAAATAATAATAAAAAAACCCCCCTCAATGTTCATTGGTAAAACATAGTCGGAAAAACATAGGCACTAGCTGAAATACTGATATGCCTGTGTCTTGTTAAACTCTTCATTGGGGTGAAACTCTTGTTGATTCTGTAGGGCCCTGAGTGGGATGTATAAAATACTGCAGCTGTGGTGCTTGTGGGACAGTTATTCTGATCAGATAGTCTAGACCAAAGCTTTTAACTTCTCAATGAAATCATTAAATGCTGCAGGGAAGTAGATGCTTTTCACAAATGATTAAGCATGCTGTTAGGTCAAAAGCCCGGTTTTGCATTAAAAACAAAACAAAAAAAAATCAAAAACCAGCTTTACTTTGCTTCATAATAAACAACAAACTTCAAGTCAGTGAGACATTTGAGCAGGAGTCTGCTATTGGCTGACATTATTATCTGGATGCTGCCAAATATTAAGTAGCATGGCACAGGAAACCCAACAGGACATATTTTTATTTGAAGGTTAGATGTTCACACATTCAGTTCTAATCAGCTGACTTTTAGGAATATTATCTCTTGTTCTACATTTTAAGTTTAAATTTAAAAAAAACCACCAAAAATTGCATTAGACACTGACTAATATTGACTTTCAAGACCTAGGGTTTGTTCCTGTGTGTTGAGCTTTGTTTTCAGAAAAAGAAGAAATCTAATCTCATGCTTTTATGGACAAAGTGTTCAGTTTTTGGGACAGTCATTTGGTCTGCAGATAAAAACATTTAAAAATAATCATATGCAATAAGATATTGTCTTCCAGAAAATGAACCGCTAACATCTTATATTTAATAGGGACTATTAATAAGTTTTCTGACATATCATTTTCAGCCTGTGGTAATCAAAATACAGAAAGGAATGTTTTACACTTATACCAAAATGTCATATTTATTTAGCTTATTTTATTAAAAATGATCCTCATGTTATTTAAAGCCCAGTGAAAGGCTTGATTTCCAAGAGAAAAACATGTGTGGAAACACAGCATGAATTTAGGGTGAAAATAGATTTCCAAATTGGGCTCAACACAATATAATCTACTGGCTAGCATTTATGTTCTATTGACTTGTGGAGGATAGAGTGTTGGGCCACCCAAATGCTGTCTGATAACAATCCACTAGATATGATGATCTTCTGATGAATTTCTGACATGCTGCAGCTAAAGAAGATTTTAATGTCTTCCTCATGACAGGAGGCTGTGAGTTCAAGTAGATCACAGGTAATGCAGCCATGGTATTTTTGTTATGGCCACTGTATTTTGTAATGGTCATGGCATTTGTGATGTGATTATGGTGTTTTCCCATGTAAAATGTAACCAATGTGTTTGCTTTCTTAGCTGATTCTTTCTTTTATGAACACCTCCCCAAATCAAAAAGAACCCAAAAAACAAAACACCAGTCAACAAACAAAAAAACCCAAAAAACTAAAAACACCCCAAACCCAAACAAGGAGAAAACCTAAAAAAACCCCAAAAAGACAAATAACAAAACCCAAGATAATTCAAACAACAAAACAACCTTCTCAGATTTTAAACCTCTTAGATGGCTGGGCTTTAAGTTTTGCATTTCCCCAAAAGATTGATTATGCTCTTGCCACATTCTCATGCCAGAAGTATACTGTATTGATTGAACGTCTACTGCTTTTAGCAGTTAATAAATCCCAAGTTAGTGTTTACTGGCTTACAAAAGAGAGACAGACACAATAACATTGCATATATTAATTGTGCTTTTAAAATTAAATGTCGGTAGCATATCAGAAAGGTGAAACTATTTTCATTAATGCACCAGGTTGACAGCAAGTTGTGTTAACAAAGTTCAACAAAATGTCTTCAGTGTCCCTGGGATGTTCATAAAAATAAATTAGCCTGTGAAGACAGCATGCCTAGGGGAATTCTAACACATCTAATTGTACCAGAATGCAAAGCAAGCCAACAAGGTTTGCTGAGATGATTAACAGTTAACTGGGTTTGGAATATGAACAACTCTTTTGCATACCCATAATTTATTGCAATTTCTTTAGGTTGACTACAACCTGAGACCAATTCAGAGAAAAGAATGCTTATTTATCTTAGTTTTCTTTTGGATTGTGAATGAGATCACCTTTTTAATCTACATGGTTTCTGACCACTGACAGCACAGCCCAAAGTAAAGGTGCTGAATAGATGAGAAAAACCTGGTTATTACATCTCAAAGAACTGCACTGCAGAGTATTTGACTCTGGGCCTTTATGACAGTAGTCAGGATGGGAAAGGTAATTGCATTAATTAGCTTAACAGGAAAAATCTTCCAAAAACTTCTGTCAGTTTCAGAATGAGATAAAATATTTTCAGGAAGGAAATATGTGGATCATTTGCTAAGAAGAAATCTTAGTTGGAGGCTACAACTTTGAATCTCAGTTAGGAGAGCTGGAGTGTAAGCAATTTAAAAGTTGGGTACCCAGGGCAAGGTGATCAGTGAGGCTGTTTTTAGAGACAAGACAAATGTCTTCGACCATTATTCATTCCCTTTCTGAAACAGGCATGTAAGGAAGGTGATCTGAATTACATCAATTCTTATGCTGTTCTCTTTGTCTTCAAGTACTGTAGCAAGAGCATAAATGGCTAAAGGGGAACACTCAACTGCTCTTCAGTGAGATGACTTTCATCCTCACATGGGTCATTGGTGCATGAATTATTGTAGCATTTATTTCATCATATTGCAGGACAAATTATTCCACAAAGGTGGATGAGGATTAAGTGACTTCCAGTGATCTGAGCAGGTGGACATCATTACTTTTGACAATATTCTGACCTGGGTGTAATATCCACTATCCTTTATACTCTTTTCATCCTGTCCTCTAGAAAGTAAGACAGAAGAAAAAAATCCCCAAAAACCAAAAAACAAAAACCAAAACCAACAACAACAACAAAACCAAAAAAAAACAACCCCCCTCAAAAAACATCCAACAAAAAACCCGAAAAAATCCCCAAACAAATTAGCAAACTAAACAAAACCCACAACATAACCAAAAAACCCAAAAAACCAAAAACCAACACCTCCCAAAAAAACTGAAAAAACCCCCCCAAAAACCCCTGAAAAAACCAAAAACCAACCAACCAAAAAAAACCCCAAAAAATCCCCCAAGAAATAAAACCAAACCTGCAATCCTGTGATCAGCCCAGGGATCAAATATCAAAATCAAGCAGTTAACACACACAGAGAGAGCTAAAATGAGATTAGATTACTAGGAGTCAAAAACATCTAGGAGTACAACAAACAGACCAGACTGCAACAGACCCATGATGGAGAATATGCTAAATATGTATTTTTAGAACAGAAACTGTCACAGCTGATTTTTCTGTATTATTGCACAAGAGGATATTGGGTGACACACTCAATATCATGTAACTTCTATTTTCACCAAATTCGAAGTATTCATATTTTTGGACACATGAAATACCTGACCTAAGAGAGTAAATTGCTATTGTTAAGAGTTGGTAGAAATTTTGCTCTTCAGAGTGAAAGACAACCATGGAAGGAAAGAGATACAAGCAGAAAAGGAATAGAAGACATAGAATAATAATATACAGTATGCTTGGCAAACATGGAATTAAAGGAGGGGAGGGGGAGCCAAACAGAAAAATCACCTGCATTTGAAAAACTTATATAAGGCTAGACTTTTCATTGACCAAGGCTGTGTCTTGACTATATACAATTTCATAACTCTTTATGTGGAAGATATTATTGCAGCAAAACTCAGAAATTGTGTTAGCAGTGATGTTTATGTTTTGAACACAGTACTAAAATTGAAGAAAATTCTGAAAAGGCCCCTATAAAACATTCATGAGATGGGGAAACAAAGTTACAGACCTGCTAAAATTCTCAGGCTACTACATTATCCATAAGAATGATGAGAGGTGGTTTGATCATACTGTGTATGTTCTTTCTAGGAGTGAAAATATCAGATAGTAAAGAGATTTAATGTTGGAGTCAATGCTTTGAAACTGTACCTTCACAGCTTTTAATTTAAAAACATTTAAACCATGAAGATAAGGAAGAAAAAAACCCAGTACTAAGTAGAATTTTTAATTTATGAAGGAAAATTTTGTATTTGATATGAGCTTGGGTGCTGAGGAAGAAAATACAAAATTTCTTTCTACTTTAATGAAAAACCCTTGCTTTAGCAATATTACTTGGAATCAGATCAACAGCCACAGTTGGGCTGATATCAACTTCCTTGCCCATTGCCCAAAAGGAATAAAAAAATGGTTGTAGCAATTTTAAAAATTTTGATGTATTAAATATATAAAAATATATATACACATATATATATGACATTAAATTAAATACCTTAATTTCCCTCCATTCAGCATCTTTGAAGATATTTTAGCAGTGTAATGGAGGAATGCCAATTCATAACAACCCAAATAGGTAGAAAAAATTGCTTGCTGAAAGTACCTTCCCTTCTCTTCAGCTAGCTAAAATTAGCTGCCCAGTTCCAAAATGCTGTAATAATGTGGGATAAATCCCATCATAAAAAAAAATTCAATGGAAAATAATCCATGAGAAAGAGTATGCTCTGTGAAAAAAATACTTATCATCATGTGTTTGCTGTAATTATACTTCACTTTTCAAACTGTAATGAGCAGTGGTTCATATAAATGGTAGGTTAAAAACATGGATAATTTATTGTTATTTCCTTCAGTGATCATTTTGATGTATATGTTGTTTAAATGTTGATATATTATCTGCACTGAATTTGCATCTCTGGTCATTGGCCACTTCATTGCAGCTTCTCAACTGGAGACATTAATGCTTGGAGACATCCAGTAGAGCAGTACCTCTACTTTTCTGACATTTTTTTGTCCCTCCTCCCACCTTCTAGTTTCCAGAATTCCAGAAAAAGTTGTATAAGAGGCACATGTCTACAAAAAATCCACTGAGAGAGGGTACCAAATGGGGGAAAGTGGGAGTGTGAAGTGACAGAAGCATACAGCTGCTTTGCTTGTTTTCCAAAGCTGGGGACAATGTCAAGATGTAAACCCAGGTAGGCTGCACAGGAATGGTTGCCTTTTGGGAGACATGGGACTCTAAACAGTTCACAGTTGGAGTGTTTAATACAAAGGGGAAACAAATCGGCTTATAATCTAGAAAGTATTTTTATCTCTTTCTTGGGATAAACACATTCCTCCCAAGTGGGGATGGAACTAAAAGAAATTCACTGAGTCAACTACATCTGGCACATGGTCATGGGAGAAGTTGTGATGCTGGGGTGCTGGGAAATGCATAGGATCTAAGGGAGAGTATGCTGAGAGAGGCTGGATGAGAAGCAGATGAGATGAGAATGTTATTGTGAAATCTTCTCTTGGGTATCATGAAAGCTTCCTACATTTCTGGTTCTACGTATGAGCTTATTTTAGTGGAAAATGAATCAAAGTGTAAAAGACACTGAAGGCTGGAACTCCTGTTATTATCATGGAGTATAACTGAGAAGGCTTTTCTTTCATCTTTTCACCTCCTGAGATTCTAACCATAAATAGTCAAGAAGAAAAAAATATAAATTATTGTTTCCTTACCTAAATTACCCTATCTAAATTTCCATGCCTTATCTCTTTCTTTGCTACCCTTTGTAGCAGGATGTAAGATTGTATTAACATTAAGACAGTCTGTTTAACTCTCATGCATTGGAGACATCTGCATGGTGGCTTTGAACTACCTGCTTTCTACAGCTGTTAGGAAGAGAGCCATGGCAACATAAAGTGTGCTGCAGGCTTTAAAGTGTGCCCTTGAGATAGAAAGGAGGACAACATAATAAACCTTGACTACCTTCCAGATTGGAGTCAGAATGGATGTTAATTTGTCTCTTCGTATATTTTCCTGCTGCTAGTCACTTGTAATTGCTGTTTACAGACCCAGGTTGGAATGAGGTCATCACTTTGCCCCCAAGCTTTGGAATATTAAGCAGGATTTCTTAAACTGGGGTTGTCAGGGGTGCTGTCACCAGCTATCTTCTGCCATGCAGCACACGCCCGTTCTCAGTCTTGTATCTCATGTCTTAGCCTCATCTGCATAAGCTAGGAAATAAAACACCACAAAAATGTTATTTGCTCATTTCTCATCCACCTAAAGAGTACCCCCACCATATTTCAAAAATGTCTTCAGTGAGTAACTGGTGCTTTTTAAAATTTTCTTCAACATTGTCCTCCTTTTTCTGATCACTTTAGGCTCCCTGATTCCTTTTCTAGGGTAAAGTGGAGTTAAACTAAAATCTCTTATGTGATAAAGAAAGAAATAATTCTAGGTGTTAAAATAGGTTGTCAGAAATGTTGACAAGTGTAGATAGAGTGTGATTTATGGACCTTTAACTTTTTAAATTAAAATCTTATATCCTTAGGTAATACAGTACTGCTGGTGTGCATTGAATTCTCACACTGCATTCCAAATTATCTATAGTACATTAATTTACCATAGATCTGTTTCAGTTGTTTGAGTAAAATGGACAAGATAAATTGAATTAGTCTGAAGTATAAAGTCTGAAGTATAAGATTGTGAGGAAAGTGAAAGTCCATGAAGACTGTCAGATGTAAGAATTAACTGCTATCACTTGAAATATTACTTATGGAAAAGAGACACTGGAAGATAGAAATTTGGATACTCTGCTGGCTGATACAGTGGATATCCTGTTTAGGGACATATAGCTTAGGAAGATTTGTAGCATAGTTTCCTTTCAGGATGTCTTAAGTTAGAAATTGAAATTTCAGAATGTAACAGAAGTCATATAAATTGGGCCAATAGCCCATTAGATCTGGATTCTGCCAGGTTCACGGCAGAATTTAGAGTTGTAGGCCAGAAACCTCAGAAAATTTAAATTTTATAACACCCTGCCCACAAAGAGTTTTCTTTTGTATCACTCTTAATTGTGAACTTCCTAATATCCTGAAGCATAACAAAACAAAAAATCTTGATTATTCCAAATTTTATCTTTTTGTTATTCAAATGAATGATTTTTAAGTTCCAGTTTTAAATTTCATGTGCTTATGGAGTCTAGTCATAGATACTGCAGAATACATGAAGAGGCTGTTTTTGATTTTTTTCTCTGCAATGTGGTCAATAGAGAGCACTTAAAGTACTGTGGAAGGCCTTTTTGCAAACTACTTTTAGCTTGGAGGAATCAATAGTTTTGAAAAGGGATATTGAGGAAAAAATAAAGGTCATTCAAAATTATTTTAGGTCCTGAAACATTTGCTGAAATTAAAATTTAAAAAGATAATTACAAACCATGACACAGTGAAGAGAGAAAACATCTTTTTATGGTTATGCTTTTTCCCGTAAAAATTTGGATTTGATCTACCATGATTTTTGGAGCTTTTCAGAGGAAAAAAGAAAAAAGGCCAGATAAATTATTTTAAGATTAAGATACATTTGGAGTTGCAAGTACTTTATATGGCTTTTTGGGGAGTTCCAATCAAGCTACAGCATTTATATCCCCAAAGAGTTACAGATGAAGTTAAAATTCTTCTATAGATTAGAAACTGGTGAAGCTGTAAAGTGAAATAAAGGCAAAAAAGGAAAAAAAATTCAAACAAACCCAAAACAGGTCACAGCTGGATACCTGAGGATTTCAGCCAAGACTGCATTATTGATTATGCATTGTTAGTTGACAGAGAAAGCTGGTCCCTTAGGCTGTCTTTACAGGGGGTAATTATGAAGGCATTTCACATCTTAGATGTATGAAAAAGCTGTTCAGAAATACTTACCTGTTAACTTCTACTGAAGGTAGACAGAAAATTGGGTTCCTACCTTAGACCTCATCAGTTCATCAGATTTGAGGGATGAGCTGAAGTTAAGGTTATTTATTAGAGCTAATTTCCAGTCTAACTGGTTTGATCTTCACCATTGCTTTGTTTTAGAACAGCTACACCCTTAAGTTTCATCATAAGCAGACTCCTATCATGTTACATCATTTTCTTTAAAGGCAGGTAGGAAAACCATGAAATAAACATGATTATCTCTGATGTTCCCATATTTTAGTGGGGAAAATAGCAGAATGTGCTAAAAGAAGCCCAAAGAATACGGAAAAAATGTCTGACATTTAATGTATGCAGCTCTTTTTGAATCCAAACAGAAAGCATTTCATTGGGAACATGTCTTTCCCAGTCAACCCAAAACATATTAGAGACCAGGATGGAGAGAGATGATAAATACAAGAATTAATTTTGAAGCCAGTTCAGGAGCTACTGATCAATATAAGATCCAGCAATGTTCTTCTGTGACATCTGAATCCCTAAACATGTAATTTCAGCTTCATTTCCCAGTGTGGTGCTTTGTTAGGTTAGTGTTTGTCTCCTTGAGATGGAAGTCTGCAGGAGGAATATTGTTAGGTTTGCTGTATAAACTTTTTGTTTAAATTCAAGTTTAGACAAACAGGCTCCTCTTCTGGAATCCTCAAATGCATTTACTTTCTACTTTAACTTTCTAAGAATGTAGGTTTTAGGAACTCTTTAAAGGCCTAAAATTTAGGTGTAAATCTAAATTGAATGAAATCTATAAGCTAGCAATGTTCTGACTATGAATGTATTTCTGAAATTCTGGAAGATGAAGAACCTACCTGTGCTTTGGTAACTACATAAAGTGAGATAGAAGAATTGCCTCTGGTTTGCATTTCTCAGGTTTCATATCTCATTTTATTTGTTTAACGTGTAAGTAGCTAAAAGTATCATTGAAATTATAAACTAATTCAGAAATCTCCTAACCTTATAGTATTCTGATTCCTTTCATCCACCTTTTCTCACATGAATGAATCTACATTTTCTATGCTAAAAGAAGAAGAAAACTTCATCTTGGGAGTTGTATTGGGATGCATGGGTCTCTTTAAGCAACTGGTGAGTTTTCTCTTGGAGAGTTGGTTAAATAACTTAAATGTCTGCACCATGGTGGCCTAGACTGTGAGAGCTGGAAAGAAGTTTGTGGAACTCTGATTTTCTGCAGCATCCCTCCTCTCACAAAATCATGTTTTTTTCAGTATGGAGGGAGGTAATCCCCTTTTATCAGCATTATCAGCTTTTATCATCCACGGCTGTTTAAATTCAGCATCTTTCCATTTTACATAACCTGAGTGGAACAAAACGACCAGAACTCAAGAAAGAATTTGGCTGCTTGTCTGCTCAGGTACCTCAAGACTGTGTATATGTTCAGAATTTTAATGTCTGTTATCAGCCAGGGTTAGACACATTTTTCCCTTCATCTAAATCTAAAAATGCTGAAAACATCTTGAAAAATGTTTTGCTATTTTACTTTTGGTTCAGAAATTATGCATTGCTTGGATTTGTGTACCGGCAGATAATGAGGGAACATCACACAATATATGATAACAATAACACTGAAGTAATGTGAGAAAGTCATTTATCTTTCCGTTTCCACTCTGCCTGTGAGAATCTGAAAATCACTACCATTCCCATTTGAATAAATATTTTGGTGGGAAACATTCATTTGAATATAAAGGACTGAAGAGTTCAGCTATTTCCTGTATGCACAGAAGTTAGATGGGAAAGGAAGAAAGAGATGAAGTACTGCTACTTATCAGCAATATAAGCTGCATCTTTTGAATGTTTTGTCAGTATTAAAATACCTTATGTTTATTGGTAATCTCCTTGCCAGACACATTTTGTAAGTCTATTGCTCAGAAAGGTGTCTCCTATTTTCCACATCTCTCTCTCTCTTCCCCTCTTCTTCTAAATTGCTTAGCAGCTTGGAGGGATCTGTCAGAAATTTCATTAAATCTTCAATATTTGCATGTACAGATAGAACTAATTAATTTTTGAAGAATTATTAAAAATTTTTTTTTTCTTTTTGTCCTTTCTAATGTTGATATAGGAATTAATAGTAATTTATTATGATCTCTGCCCAAATTACACTGAAAAAATTTAACTCAGGTAATGCATCTAACTCAGGCAATTAAGGAACATGTTAAGGATAAAGGATCTTGGGCTCTCTTGTGAGAGATCAGAAACAGAAAAAATACCCCTGTCCCTTATGTCTTTTTATGCATCAGTTAACATGAAATTAACAGGGATCAAGATCCACTTGTATGGATGTGAAAATTGTATCAGAAGGAGGAGAGTAAGGTGAGGGCTTCCTGTCTTGCATCTGGCATTCATCAATGATCTGGAACATCTTTTTGAAGGAAACAACTGAATTTCTGAAAAAAATCTTAATGGTGTTAAAGAAGTGATTTTTTAAGAAAGAAGTTAAAGGGGTGATTTTCTCTTCTTTCTGCTATACTGCAGTGCTGACAAGGGGCTCCACTCCAGGTAAATGAAACATTTGACCTGACCTTAACCTCGATTCTGCTCATTTCCACGTCTAGCAAAGAATAGATGAAAAGAAAAAAAGATGCCAAATACTCTTCTCTTTCCAAGTCTGGTCAACTTTATTATTGTTTTTTCCTTCTTTATTTTTTAGCCTTGGCAAAGTAACATACTTCATTTCGGAATGTAGGAGGGAGCCCAAAACCCTCTTATAATTACACTGGTTTTGGGGACTGAATGGAGCCAATGCAGGACTGTATGCAACTTAGAGGTCTAAACTTTACAGGATAGAACACTGGATTATCATATATTTCTTCCTTTCTCCAAAATTTATGGGCTGAATGCATCACTTTTAGCTGACAATCTGCTCTGAGTTCCAATCTAATAAGAAGATATTTTTTTCTTCAGCTCTGTGGTTCCAACCTGCCAAAGCCGTGACACTATCTTGTCTGATCTGACTTTGCAAGGTTAGTGCCACTAATTTGCCATGGCAAGACAGACTGCAAAACAAAAAGTGTTGTTTACAAATTTATCGCAGAAATCTCAGCTCTGATAATATGGTTTTGGCCTGCTAAATTTGAGTGTGCCCTTTGAAGCTTACATCAAATTTACTGTCTCAAAGTGAAAAAAAAAAACAAAACCAAAAATGCAAAGAAAGATGTCTTTCTTTGATGAGCAGCTGCACATTTTCTAGTATTTTGCAGGAATTTCTCACCTGTTTTGGACTAAACTCCTTGCTGAACATTGTTTCTCTGATTTCTAAGGACACCTTGTATTGGCATTGAGAGACATAATTATTCTTCCTGTACTTGCCTAATTCATATATCACTTGACAACTGCAGATGCATAAACAAAATGATATTCTTAGGTAAGTTGATTTGCAACCCAAGCTGCAGCCCAAATCAACTATAGATAAGTATATGAATAAATTCTAAAAAAACCCCCTTAATTTTTCTATTTCAGTGGAGAAGTAGATTTACTTTTCATTCATAAGTTCTAACTGTAGAGACAACCATCCCCCTGTGTGAAAGAATTTCCTGCGAGGAGCAAAAATTATTTAAAAACAAACATCATTTTCTCACAATAATACCCTGAAATCTTACAGTTCATGACTGAGTTCCTGTTCAGCTACCTTAAAATGTGAAGCTTGACTTGGTGCTTTGAAATACCTCTCACAAATGAGACATGAAGATGCTATACTGGGAGTAAAAGCTAAATGAAGTGGTGGTGGTGGTCCATCAGCCATTTCTTCACTAAATCTAGACTTATGACTCAGAATGAAGTACTGTATTTTAGATGAAAAGTAAAACAGAGGTCCCTGACCATTTTGTTTCATTAAACATCCAATGACACTTTTAACCAAAGCAGAGGATGTTAAGTTCAATGTTCTTACAAAATTCCTATCTGGATAATTACATCCTGCTCTGCTAAACTTCCCCCTAGAGAAAATTTAATTAAAATTATTTGATGTCTCTCTGGCACAGAGTAGACAGGTGTCTGTAACACAAAAGCCACCAGCACAACTGACATAAATTGATGTTCTTCTGTGGCAGGGAGAGCGAGGATAGAAGCATCACTTTTTCCTTACCAGAAATGGACATTCCATTTTAGGCACTGGGCACATCCACATTATGCTGCTGATAACAAAGTGCTAATTTTTTTTTTTTTATATCTGCCCAGAACTTCTTTTAAGGAGTAGGAACTTAATTCATAGCTCACAGCCCTTTTGGCAATCAACTAGATTCTTTACTAGGTTTATTAATGTTATAAGTAGTGATTAAATAGATATACACAGGAGAGGATGGGGAAGGCACTTTTGCAATGCAGCTGGGAATCTGTAGCACAGACATTGAGAAAATATATTGCATTAATAATCAAGGAATCACAGAACCACTGGGGCTAGAGGTCACCATGGAGATCACATAGTTCAACAAATCTTCCAGAGCAGGTTCAGCTGAAGTGGGTTGGTCAGGACAGTGCCCAGTCATGTTTGAGTATCTTAAATGATGGAGAGTCCACAAATTCTCTGGGCTACCTATGCCAGTGTTTGACTGCTCTTACAGTAAAAAACCCTGTTTTTCTTCTGTTTAAACAGAAGTCCCTGTGCTTTGACTTGTATTTATTACTTCATGTCCTTCCCCTGGGCACCACTGGGCCTGTCTCCAGTTTCTTTACTCTCCCATCAGGTATTTATACACATAGTCATTCTCTGAACATTATCTTCTTCAGGCTGAGAAGTCCCAGCTCTTTCAGACTCCCCTTTTACATCAGATGTTCCAAGCCCTTAAGTTGTGGAGATTGGCTGGACTTGTTCCAGCACATCCATGTCTCCCTTGCACTGCAGCACCCAGGTCTCAACCCAGAGCTCCAGATGGATGCCCCGAGGGCTCAGTAAAGACTGAGAAAAAAATTTACTTTCTTGTACTTCTTTCAACTGGACAGATGACCATCCCCTCTGTTCTAAATACTTCTGCACCCAGTGAGAAAAGGCAAATAGTGGTTTTTTTGGAGGAAAAGGTTGATAAACTCAAGGACGAGATGGGCATATTCTCTGGACCTCATATGTCTTGCAAATATTTTGCTAGATCCTCTTCCATATGACTGTCATTCTTTACCAGTTCTTAGCAACAGCTTAGCCTTTTAAAGCTTTAATTAAACTGTCTCCCCAATGGACAGTTAATGATTTAAAAGGAAACAATTCACCAATGTCATGTGCCTCCATTATACAGTACACATTTTAATGGTTTGTACTGAATCAGTTGCTTGATTATCAAGACCTTGAATATCTCAACAATCGTACTACATTTTCTCAAAATAACATAGCATGATACAATGTGGTTAAAGTAGAGTGACAGCAAGAGCTGTGGCTTGAATGTAAATGCTGTGTTATACCATGGCAAAAAAATGTTCCACAAATCTAATGAGTCAGACATAGCCTTGAGTCTGGATGATATTCAGCATAATGACACGACTCAAAAGTAATTGCCAAACAGTCCCTCATCACTCACAGAGCCTACTCAGTCATCTAGACCCTGTGCAAGCAAAACTCCCAGTGACTTCAACAATGTAATGCCTTAGAAATGAACCCAAGATTATTCAGGAGAAAAAAAGAAGTGAAAGTCAAACAGAAAAACAATCACTTTAGAATGTGTACAGCTTCCATCATCATATCTGTGCACTTCACAATCTTTTCCTAAAATGCTATTAAGCATTCATAAAGTAGTGATTTTATGAATGGGTATCTGATGCATCCAAGGTCATGCAAGAGATGTGGCAAACAGCAATACAGCAATCCATCCTGGGAGACAAACCTTGTCACAGGATAGAGGGAATTCCAGTAGTTGTCTAATAATGGCTAGGATTTGCTAATAGGTAATTTTATGCATCAAATTTTATCATTAAAATGTATCCATTCAAGTCTGAATCAATATTGATATTCAGACTGATTTCCTTATTGTTATTGACAGTAAACTCCATCCTGAGATAAAAACTTTCCTAATAGCCAACTAAAATATGCCCTACTGCAGTGTTAGATCACTTGTGATTCTTTTCTTTTCCAGTTAATTATAATAATTGATTCTATTGATCCCATGCTTTTTCTGAAAATGTTTGTGCATGAATAACTCAACAATGAATAGTCAGAACAATCCTTCTAACCCAAAGATTATCTGCAGGAGATGACCAAGGATTAAAAACAGATATATGAATTTAGTGAATAACAAGATGACTCTGGCACCTTCCACTGGCAAAGTACCAGAGCCTGTTCTCCAGATGGATGTTGTGGGTTAGCCCCAGGCAGCACCACACAACCACTGATCACTCCCTGCCTCCTGCAGGGGGATGGGAAAAGCCAGCCTAAAACAGCCCCCATGGGTCAAAATAAAAGTAGTTTAAAAAGGAAGGGAAGGGAAG
>VZRH01008150.1:209492-241121 GCA_013397555.1 Urocynchramus pylzowi
CCAGCTTGTGGTGTGCCCCAACACACTTGCTGGGGAGGGCAGATTTGGAAAAAAAGAAAGATTTGACACTGTGAAAATGCTGCTCCACCATAGCCCAGTGCATTATAAGCACTTAGTCACAAAATCAAAGCACAGCACCACATGGAAGAAAACTTTGCCCATCACAACCATGTCCAGTACACTATGGGATCTCATTCAAGTTTATAAATTGTCCTAAGATTTAAACAAGGACAGGCACATCCATAAATCTACTGGAAACAGTCAGTCAGTCAGCTGACCTGTGTCAACTCTTGGCACTGTTTTTGGGTTTGTGGGTTCTTTTTGTTTTGTTTTTGGTTTAGGTTTCAGTTTTGGTTTTGGACTTTTTTTATGGAGATACCTTTATTTGCTCACCTCTTTATTTCCTTTTAAATTAAGAGTTAATGGAATTCATTATTTAGTATTTTTCTTTTGTCATTTTAAATTATAGGGAGAGGAAGTTAGATTTTCTATTTTAACAAAAGATAATAATATTTCACTACAAATTGCAAGGATTTAATTTGTCCTCTTCCTGCTATAAATGTTTCTAAATTTTATCACAGGCCTTTATCTTAAATTCTAAGCTTTATAACTTCAGGCTGTTGGTGGAAAGGGACTTTATTACAGGATGGTCACATCCCTTACTTTGTAAACAAATTTACTTTCTTTCTTGTTTCTGTTTTGTTTGGCTGAGTAATTGCCTGTTACTTTCTTGCAACAGTTCTCCTCATTGCAAACCCTTGTTGCACTTTTTAAAATAAAATTGGTGGACTGACCTTTTTGTCTATGACCACATCCTTATTTCCTTTTAAATTGAGAGTGAACCCTTACATAGGAAAGAGTAATCAAGCAACAGAGTTTTATTTATTAGCATTGATTCTACAAATCACCTGGTGCAGCAAACAAACTGTATGGGCAATACAATAATTTAACAATTCTCTTGAATCTCTGAGTCTGTCTTCTGACCCTTGCCAGTAGTACAAGGAAAACAGACAAAACAATGAGCAGCAATCACTTTTCTTCACCTTTTTGCTCCTTTATAGCTCACCACACAATAATGTAATTTACCACAAGCAGAGAAATCCTCAGGGGACACTTTAGAGAATGGGATCTGGCCTTAGGCTTTTATGGGGTATTTTAAGGATACTTTTTCAGGGAGAAAAATCCCTACAGTATTATCCTCTTTCCCCCTTCTTCTCTGCCTCCTGATATTAAAGCCATAGACTGGCACCAAAACCACAATAATTAGCCTCATTTTGTAGACTGTGGGGGAAATGATAAAAAGAATTGTAAATCTGGTCTAAATGCAGTTTAAGATTGCTTCAAATCCTCATCTGCTTCTTCCCAGGACATTGACCAATTGCTTTGCATGCTAGGCCAGCTTCCACAGAATTAGAAGCTGGTCTCTTTAAATGTCTCCTTGCTCAGTGGAGAAAGATTAAACTCTTCCAGAGCTGTTCAAAAAAGGGAAAGGCTCCGATGAGGTGCATCTTGGAAGAACCAGAAGGACATAAATAAGTACATAAAATACAGAGCAAAATAAAAATATTTCTGAAACATGATACTAAGACTCCAAAAATATTTATCAGTCAGGCTGGTTGGATAGAAAAGAAATCTATTCCATTTAAGTGTGAAACTGTACTGTCAGGAAAAACTGAACCAAACAGTATTACTAGAAGTGAAAAATTATTTCCAGTACCTACACTCTGTATATCACTGGAGAGATGCTGGGACCATACAAGGGGATCAACTGATATTTGTGGTAGGAATTGAAAGAAGCCTGGAGAGCTTCAGAAAAGCTTATATTCTTAAATGGTAACACTGCAAAGTTGCATTATGGTGGGATGGTTTTTGTCCTTTGACAATGAGGATGACAATATTCTGGACATCCATTTGCTCTCTTCATTTTGGCAAGTTGTATATGAGTTCTTAGTGGCAAGCCATATTCAGGATATTTGATTTCACACTGGATCCTGTCAGGTTGGATTGACTAAAACCAGGCATTTCAGCACTCCCTTTGGAAAGCAGCACTTTGAGAGAAATCTTCTAGATGCTTTCTGTGCAAAAGAGATACTCTACATAAAGGAGTAAGAATACTAGGAATGGTTTTTTAATACCTGGCAGTGCCACTGATGAGCATAACTACAAATGAATAGTATTATCAGAGGAGTAGGAAACACAACCTAAATCTGAATCAGAGCTAAATATAAATCACTGAAGATAGGGAGATTAAAACTGGCAACAGATATGCTTTGGATAAGTAAAAGTGCCAATGCTACGCTATATAAAGACATGGACCTGCTAGAAAGAGCTAGGAAGTGCATCAGAAGTAGTGAACTTCTTTTAGCTGTTACCAGAGTTGGTAGAAGGCCCATTGATTCTGTAAAAGCAACATTATAAAGAGAAAAAAATGAGTGCTATGTCTAGGTGCCCTTTATCTTGAAAACTAAAGATAAGAAAACTGATCAGAAAAAAACAGTATTGAAGAAAATATATATTTTTTTATTGCTTCTGCTGAATGTCAGTGGTATAGTCAGTACCTAGAGGTTGCACTAACACAACCAAAAAGAGTCTAAACATTTACACAGCCCTTTGGACAAGGTTTTACTTTTGCCACAACTGTAGTGACCACTAATATTTTCAAAAGCCCACTTGAAACCAGAACTTGTTTGATTTCTTCTTCATCTGTGCACTTTTGAGAAGGACAAGATTGGCAGAAAGATTTGAAGGGAGAGAAATTTTCCCCATATCATCTATCCATCAGTGGAGACAAACTATGACAACTGGTGAGGAGAAAAGTAAGCTTTGACATAATATAACTTTTTAAAAAACTGTAACATCAAAAAGTTTTTTACAAGACTCTTTTCTCTTTTGTATGAGAGATTTTTGAGATGAGAAGAGTTCACTATGAAGAGTTGATTGGTCATAAAGGAGAAGAAAACAATTTTAAAATCAAGAGTCTGAAGACTAGAAAAATATTAATGACAACGGTAATATTGAAAAGACAAGTAAGAGAAAAGTGCAAAAGAGCTGCATTTGGGAGGCAAGATCTCCTTGTATTTATCTATTCTGGAGTTGCACAGCAGCTCTGCAAAAAATGCAAGCTTGTCACATTGGGGCATGATATGAGATTGGGAGAGAATAAACATAAAGACTAAGAAGTTCAAATTTTATATAAATAAGAACTTGTTTATATTATTTGCCTTTTTTTCCCTTTTTTAATCATTGTCTTGTAGTGGGGCAGGTTGTCCAGAGAGGCTGTGCAGAGTTTGCCCTTGTGGGTTTTCAATACAAAGGCCAGAACAATCTGTTCTGACCTAAGAGCTGATCTCCAGAATGACTCTTCCAAGCCTAATTGTCCTGTGAGTCCTTGATTTTGTTACTAAGTATACCTTAATGCAGAAGAATTAATGCTGGCTTTTATATTTTTACTTCCTTAGCTGAGACAACGTATTGGATTAATGCAAAGTCAGTTCTTTATACATCCTTGCAAATATGTGCTCAGCTGAGGTACAGAAAGCAGGAAATTTTCTGAGAAGTTTTGCTAATCAAAGGCAATTCTGTATAGGTTTCCTTTACAGGAAACAGTCCAAACTGAGGTGATGGAAGAGACTGCTCAGGTAGTTTAACTCCCCCTGACCTGCTTGAAACTAACAAAACATTGGATAACAGTGTTTTGATCCCACTGGACTTGCTGGTGTTAAATCAGGCAAATCCTCTGCCATGCTCTGCATGCCACGATAAACACAGTAAATGAGAGGAAAATGTAATGAGGGATTGTTTGGCAAAGCTTAGCAGAGATGTTACATCATCATTACACTCACTGTATTCTAAAATCACAGTCCTCTCTTTCCAAGAGCTGCACTATCTTCTGGATTAGATAAGGAAAATATAGACCATTTTGAAACAGTCTTCAGGTTTGTGGCCTGGGTAATTCTCACTTCTCTTTTTGTAATTAATGGAGGTATCTGAGGTAAGAGGCATTCTGTTGGATAGTTTTTCATTCTGAAAATATTTGGTGTGTGTTAACTGTGCTACCTGGCCAAAAACAAGGACAGGGAAGGCAACAGAAAAGCACAAAGAGAAACTTAGCAGTCAAGGAAAATAAACAGTGAGTAAGGAAAAAGCAGAGAGGGGGGAAGGGAGGTCCCAAGGATCTTGTGTGACACAAGGAAATAGGGACAATGAGCTAAAAGGAGAGAGAAGATACACAGTGAGCAACAGGGTTAAATTAAGAAATAAGTTTTATTAAATTGTAAATAATAAAATAAATAAATAACAAATTTATTTGACCCCAAATAAATAACAAATTGCAAAATCCCAAACAGATTCACAGACCTCCCACTGTCACACCTATGCAGAAAGTGAGCATAGCAGCAGGTATTTCTGTATTTCTGCTCAATGTAATGACTGCTGTAAGCCTGGAGCAGTGTAATACAAAAGAGAGAAGTTAAAATTGCTCAGGCTAGCATTTTAGGCCACTTTCTTTAAGAAAAATTTCTAAGCAGTGCCACAAACCAGAGGGCAAGCTAAGTAATACCAGACCAAAGTTTGCTTGTGATTCACTGCTGACTTAAATCTGGTAAAGGAGCATGCCAAAGGCAGTCTAAAATATGGCTAGGCACAAATATGGGTTAAATTAATGTGGTTCAGCTAAAATGTAGTGCATGAAATAAGAGCCAGTCTAGCCAGTGTATGAAAATATAAACTTTTATTACTTCAACTTACTGAACCTGACTATAACTGAAGTGAGGAACCTCTGATATATTTTTAAAGCCCTGAGAAATGTGACATGAGCGTGATGCTTAGGCTTTAGCTGTATTCTTCCTGCCATCACTTTTAAAATGCAAATATTATAACTTTTGGCTAGTACTATACAACTGACTGTGAAGAAACTGGGTGAGGTGTCCCTCCTCCCTGGGCATCATTTACATTCCCACATGGAATCATTTACATGGCCAGCACAGTGGGAGTGTGTCAGATCCCACAGAACAGGCAGAGTCCTTGTTGGTTGTGCTGCAGAGTTTCACATACAGCACAACCAACTTGTGTGATGTGCAGCATGACTACAGGTGTGCAAATGCACCACTGGTGTCTGCAAGCTTGGCTGGAACACACCACCATCATGGAGAGGTTTCAAGTAAGGACAGACCTAAAGTTAGCTTTGGGAAAGTGTCTTTCCTTCTGATACCCTCCAGACAAACCTTTTAGAGAGATGTCCATGATCTCCACAAGCCCAGAGTGATGATTTTTGCTTTCCCAACAGCTTTCCTGGGTTGTTCAAGCTGCAAATCCTACATCTAGAGCAACAGGAAACCATTGCTGAAATTCCAAAGAAATTCCAACATTAAGAAACAAAGTGGGCAGAGGGCTGAAAAATAGCTGGTGTTTATTCCTCCAGGGAGAGCAAAAGGGTTCAGAGGCTTTAAATCCACAATTATTAATGGAGTGATTATGTAATGGTGTGTTCATGGGTTTTACAAAAGGCAGAGCTACAATTTCACATAAAGATTGAACTTCAGAACCAGGAGAAAGCAACAGACTGTGAGAAAGGAGGGACTGAAATGAAAACCAGTTGTTCCATGAACTCCAATTTTACTCTGCTCCAAAACTCACTGACCTGTACCAACTGGCATATCATCAAAACTGGGAATAACATAAAACTGCCCACCCTTGAAGCATGACATGAGGAAATTTTGCAATTATGGAATACTGAATATATTCCAACAAAACAAAGTGCCAGGCAGCTCATCTCCACCTACTTCCCATGCTCAGAATATAAATGGAAAAGGGAACATCAGCAAAACCTGTGGTTGGATCCTTTGTTGCTGAAGGCTTTTTAAGCAACTGAAGATTAATCATCCTTTTAATCAGAAGAAGATTGAGGACTAAGGACTTATCACGAAACAACTTACTTGGGTAAATTACTCAAAGCACCTAATTAAATTGATATACTCTCTTACCAGGATGTAAACTTTAAAGTCTAAAACCCTGTAAACAGTACAAAGGTGCTTAGCCATTATCCATGATTCATTTCTCTGTTGGTGGAATGGTTAACAATAACTTTCTGAGAGCACCATAAAAATTAATTTAAAGAGTGTAGTAGCCACATAAAGACCCTTTTCTTTCTCTCTTTACATCATAAATTGCCAGATAAGGCACAGGGATTTTTATTAGATATGAAATGGTAAACTAACAGCAATATTTACAGCTTTGTACATCATATAAAAAATATGCCTTGAGCTGTTTGAATCTGTGTTATACAGTTATTATTGCTGAAAAACAATTGCATCTGCTTCAAAGTTTGCTCAGTTTTATAAAAAAAATTAGAACATGATTAAGAACAAGATCTGAGTTCAAGTCATGTTACTTTATTCTATTCCCTGAGTTGTCTTTTTAGGAAGTCTAATCATGATGGTCTTTGCCACTAACAGATAGCAACTGGTTCCAGATCAATCTTGTTCACTTCAGAGCAGAACTTAGAATCCTCAACCACGATTTTCAGTGAGCAAGTAAATTTGGGTGGGGTTCTTTATAGACATCTTCAATAGGGAATCTTAGGCCAGATTATGAAATTAATATTTCTTCCCATCTTTCTTTGAGAATGGGTCAAACCTCTGTTGCTGAAACAGATATCTGATCAGAACATAGTCAACATTAGCCTCCTTTGAACCTGACCATAAACATACTAAAATACTGAGAGAACAAGTATATGAGCAGCCTTGTTGGGTGGAAGGTGTCCGTGCCTATGGCACAGGGGAATTGGAATCAGATCATCTTTAAGGTCCCTTCCCACCCAAAACATTCTGTGATTTTATAAGCATTTTGTAAGCAGAGTGATGTCACAGACAGTCAGATACAAAATGTAAACATTTTACATAACTACTTCAGTAGAAATAGCCAAGGCAAGGGAAGATGAATGTAGCTTCTGGCAGGAATCATTCAGTGATAATTTGCTAGACAAAGGAGAAGGAAACCTCAAATAACAGCAAACAGATAATCCTACGGACTACAGGGAAGATGACTGGCAAAACCAAAAACCAAGATAAGCAGGCATGAGAAGATAAGGCAGATGAGACTGCTCCTTTTGGGAGGGGGGCAATAGCAGCAATGTCACAGGGTGAAAGAAGATAAGTCTGACTCAATTCTGACTTCTCTAATCAAGTGGCCCTGAAGTCTGATCTCGGCTGCCACACCTGTCAGTGGCTGCAGCCATGGGTGCTACGTGTAGAGCTGTGGTGGTGTGCACTCATCTCTGATTTAGGATATGGGTACCAAAGGCTAATAGCTCTGTATGCTGTTAGTGATTAACAGTGTGTAAGGATTAACCATTAGCATCTGTGCTCTTAAGGAATAAATTAATTCAGCAAAGGTTTGATTTACACTGGACTGATATATCAGTCTTCCAAGCACTCCCTACTTAGCCAACTCTAATTCCCTAATGGATATATACTTATATACATACATTGCCACACTTGTTTTGCCAGAATTTCCCTACATTATCTCTAACTCTAGCAAATAGCAGGGAATTTCCCAAGGGAAAATCTTGCTGTGCTTCCTGTATGCCAGCATATAATCCAAACAAAACTCTCAAGGCTCCATCACTTTTTGTTGTCACCCTATGCAGCTAAAGATATGATTTTTTTTTTAATATCTCACTCATACTGATGGTGTTATACAAATAATAAATATCAACAGCTATTTATAGTTCTAATTTATACTTATCCAGCCAGACATAAATGGAAGAAAGACAACTGTGACCAGACAAGCAGAGCTGAGTTGTATGAATTTCAGACTGTGAATAAAAAGTCTTGTGTTTATAACTAGCATGTTTGATTTTGTTTTTCACTTATTTGCTTTCAAATTTGAAAGAAAAAATAACGGAAAAAAAAGGAACATGATGGACTAAATTAAATAACATCAACAAAAAAAGGAATATCTACTCTAGCAATGGAAACTTACTGAAGTTCATTGTTTGGAAAAATATCACATTGAGAAAAAGAAAAAAAAATTCCTGGGTTATATCCTGGGTTAATTATAGATCCCCTAACAGAAATCACACACAGTCAATAGCTTTTTACAACTGGATCGGAAAATGTATTGGACAAAAAATTCCAGGAAAAGTTTGTCTTGGGAGAATGACTTAGTAGGTTTATTCCATTCCTAGCTTGTAAAATACCTGTAGTGATTTAGTCCAGCTAGAAACTAAGAACCACATTACTGCTTGCTTACTCCTCTCCCAGCCTTGGCTGGGAAGAATGATTAGAAAAAAAAGGAAAACCTTGTGGGTTGAGAGAAGAACAGCTTAATTAGTAGAAATAAAATAAAATAATAATTATACAATAATAATAATAACAATAATAATAATAATAATGTTGATGATAATAATAATCATGTGCATCATCATGATTGCAATGAAAAGGGGAGAGAGAGATGAGAGAGATGAAACCCAAGGGAAAAAAGTGATGCCCAGTAGTTTCTCCCCACACACTGACCAATGCCCAGCCCACCCCTGAGCAGTGATTGGCAGCTCCCAGCCAACTCCCCCCAGCTTATGCACCAGGCATGGCATTCCTTGGTATGGAATATCCCTTATTCCATGGAATATCCCTTTGGCCAGTTTGGGACAGCTGTCCTGGCCACACTCCCTCACAGGCTCTTCTGAACCTCCTCACTGGCAGAGCATGAAAACTGAAAAGTCCTTGGCATTGGGTGAGCACTACTTAGCAAAATTTACATCAATGTGTTGTCAAACTTATACTAAATCCCAAAATACAGCACTATAACAGCTATTGAGAAGAAAATCAACTATCCCAGAAGAAACCAGGGTAACACTGGATTAACACAAAACTTGGTGACTTCATTCTCATATCTTTAATTCCTTATAGTTGATTTTTGAGTTTTGCTGGTTTTATGAGTGTGATCTTTAGCTACAGAGACAGATTCTGATGTTGTTTCTTCATTAAACAAACCTTCTGTGTATGTTAAACCATGTTAAACCAACTTGAAACAGGGGAGAAGGTGCTATGCATCCTTTATGATTTGTTGCTCTCACCTGGGAAAGGGAGAGAGCAATATTTATGAGGGAGGAAGAAGACACATGGGCCTGTTGACAAATAAGTACTTTTCTGCACAGAGGCAAATTGCTATGATTGTAAATTGACTCATGGTCATTGTTTTGATAGTTTGTAGATACAGTTTATTCAAATTCTGCTTCTTTTTTTTGTTTGTTTGTTTTAATATGTAAAATGTGATAATATTGTAGAAAAAGTAGAGCCTTATAAAGCTAATAAAAGAGTCAAGAGATCTCCCAAAGTGTGTTTACTTTGGCATAGGAAAGACAAAATTAAGTCAGATTTCTGACTCTAATCATAATACACCGGTACCTGTCCAGGCCATTGACTTATTTCATTCAGAAAGTGGAATTTGCAGCAAATTCATATTGTTCTGTTTGTGACCTTGCACTCTGTTAGAGCTAATTGTCATTATGAGGCTGAAAATTCAAGCTCAAAGATCCAATTCATGTCCTGACTGCAGGATAGCTGGCAAAAGAAAATGTGAGTACAGAAGACCTGGAAAAAAGAGGAACAGATTGTTTTTCTGGAGCTTTTTCAGGGTATTCCTTCAAGAGAAGCTGCATTAATTTTAATAGAGAAAAAGCAAAGACTGACCTAATTTAATTTAGGGTTAGTTTAGATAGAATGGAGAATGATGTAAGGTGCAGAAAATGTCCAATGGAACTATGGTGAAAACTGATCTGTTTTTCAGGTTTTACACTAATGGAAGAAAAGTTTTTATATCAGATGTTATTAAGAAGGAAAACCTGCTAAACCAAAAAAAAATGTTGCTGGGTTAGGAGGTAGTTGCACTCTTCTATACACACCTTTTTTTCTTAATTTTTTCATAAATGAACACCAAAAATCAAAACTGATCTCATCTTTGATTGCAATCTTGCAGGATACAAGGGAAATGCATGGACTGTGTTACTAAAAAGGACACAAGGTTTAGCTTTTAAAAAACAACTTGTAAATTACCTGCAACAAGTCCAATGTAATAAAATACTTTGAATAACTTTTCTCACACCTGAAAATATATCACAAAATTAAAACCTTTGAGCTTCAATGACAGACTCTCCTCTGCTTGCTCACAAAGAGAAACAACTAAAATACCTATGTATATGCACTAATGAAAGAAGGTGGTAAAGCAATAGGCCTGTTTACAATTTATTTTTTCTACATAATGACTGTAGATTCCCTGCTCACCTAAAAAACCCCAGCCTGTTTATTTTTATAATGATGAGCTGCTACCCAAAAGAAACAGAATGGCATTCTGTTGACACCATATGGTGGCTGAAAAATGGATTCCATAGTATTCTATTTGTTAGAATGTCTTCTGCGTTTCTGTATCCATAATTTATGTTGGGGCCTTCTCTGATTGCCAAAATATTCAAACGGCTTTCTCTTCACAGGGTAGCCTGCGTGGGGGGAAGAAGGTTTTCAAAACAGCAGGACCCGAACAATCTCCTACTGCTCAGAGGAGAAATCATTTCCAAGCTTCTGTCCTTCTGGCTGCTTTCATTGTAATAATAATTTACATCCTGTGCGAGGAAACTGTTTGCATTCAGAAGAAACCTAAAATAATAAATAAAAAGAAGGGAAAAAGAACCCTAACATTTTATGTGCTTGCATGCTAATACAAGAATTTGTGAATATTAAGCATCAATTTAAAGTTGCATTGACTCCTAGGCTCTGACGTAAGTAGATAGCTCAGGCTTTCATATCTTAATGGAAAGCGATATGCAGAGGTTATTGAACAGTGCAGTTTCCAAATGATTGCCTCTGCAGCTGGCATAGAGAGATCCAGAGTGGTTATGGATGAGCTAAAATAATTAAGACATATTTCTCCTGGTGTCTACTCGGTTATTACTCACTTTTTAAGAGGCTATAATTTAGGCAAAGATTTAAGTATGACTGTGAATTACAAACAGATATTTCATATGGTCTTAATATGGTGTATGAGGCCACTTGCATTATGCAGCAGGATATGTGTGTTGCAAGCAGCAGGGATCCTGGAATCACATTAAAAGACTGAGCCAGTCCCTCCTTTCTCACCTTTCTCTTCTCCTCGATCTATCACAGTTTAGTGCTTTCTGCTGTTTGACCTGTTCTGTTTCCCTCTTGCCTCTGGGATGTTGGCAGGAGCACACAGGATGATGAATGGACACCTGAATCTGGGGGGAACTAAAACCAGCTGCAGCAGGATTATTAATGCTTAGCAGGATTATTAATGCTTAGCAGAATAAGATTATAGGAGAAGGAGACCACCTGTTGTGGGGATCTTCTTAAGAATTAGGTTAGATCTATTTGAGCCCAAGGTACCCTGGTCTCAGAAGATTATTTATCCTCAGGAGTAAAATGGAGTTATATGGAGGTTTTATTTCATTCCTCAGACTTGGGAAGCATTCCTTCATTCTTGACCCTCCGGCTATCCTGGGCATACAGCTGAGGTATTCCAGTTGAGGTCTGAAAAAGTAATTTAGCAAGTAGCAAACTTGGATCCCACAAAATTGTAGTTTTTATAAAGAAATAGGATGAAAGCTGGATATTCTTCCAGAGCATCTGGCAAAATGCTGCTGACAGCTTTGCTTACTCTGAAGGAGTGCTGGTTTAAAAAGTGTCTTCACTGTAATGGAGATTTACTGATGTGAATACATATTTCTTGTATTAGTCTGTTTAATGATAGAGTCTTAGAAGTTCAGTCAATATTTAAATCTGACATATTATCTTCCAAAACAAAAGAAAGAACATATTCGCCTATAGGAAATGAAAGTAGAAAACCTGTGACCAAATTCAATTAAATTTTTAGAGAAGCATTATATGTGGAGGAAATCTTGAAACACTAAAAGTAACTGTGTTTAATCTGGGGGGAAAAAAGGGGAAATTTCATTCAAGAATTGCTTCTACATAGGTATTACAAAAAGTTTCTGGAAAAAAGAAAGAATGGGTCAAAAAGTTCTAGCAGCAGCAACAAAAGATCAAAATTGCAAATTCCTTTGCAACTTATTTAAGACAACTCTCTAGATAGATTTATCCTGCACTACAGAGCAATTCTCCAGATAACCTGAATTTAGGATATCAGATATCGTGAGCAACTCAGTTCAAGTTATTTATGCTAGGAAAAAGAGTGAGTCCCCAGTATTCACCTGGACCAGTGACATTACTAAATGAATTTCCTTTATTTAAGGTTCCATTTACCTTGCAGGCATATTGTCTTTTATATCACAGTTACTATTCTTTATGTCTATTTTTGTATATAACTGTAGTTGAGGTTAAGCCAAGTTGACTCTCAATGTGAAGACAGAATCATTACTGGAGAGAAGGGTGAGAAGACAGTCTGAAACTGGTTTTATCCCAAGGTGATACTTGTGAAAATCTACCACAGAAAACTCCAGAAGCATTAAGACTCGGCTTCAGAATAATTTAGCTGTTCACAATGTTGGTGTTTAGACGTAATCTCTTTGTCTAAGGTTCCAGTGTAGTTATTGGGGTTCTCAGGTGGGTTTCTGTTACCTAATATAAGTGTCTACTGCTGGTTGGGCTCTGAGGGCTTGAGATATCTACACAGGATTTACAGTATGGCATGGAAGCTAGGAGAGCTCTTTATTCTTCTGAAGCAACACTTGGAGGCCAGAGAAAGTCTGAGCACAGGATCCCATTCCAGGCAAATAACGTCAATGGAGGCTAAAGGGTTGGTTATCACTGCTTTAGAGCAGAGACACAAATTTTAGAAGCTGAACAGCTCTCTAGGATCCATTCTCTGCACTGATGAGCTCTCTCTTCAGTAAAATGGGAGCTGGGACACACAACACATGGGGCAAACTTAGGTCATGTTTGGCTGTCTGAAAATAGTTGTTTACTGTCATTTGAGATCCAGAAAGGTTCCTACAGAGTGTGGAAGTATCTATGGCAGTGTGTAATGTTGGAAATAGGACTAGGTGCCTCTGTTTACATAATCAGTTTGAGTTCATGCAGTCCAATATGAGAGTTTACATGTAAACACTTACTGTTTGGATTTTGAGGCTGAATCCTCCATGACTGCAGATATCCTTTCAGCACAAAAGTTTTAGAGAAAACCACCTTTTTTTCTCCACTGGTGTGGACATTTTCTGTCTTTTCCAGTCATCAGGAACCTCCAGTCATCACTGTACCTACTTATAGATATTTGCCCTGTAAACAAAGATTCAACTGAGCACATTTTGGTGCAGGTAATTGCAACTGTGTTTTACTCTCAACCTGTAGATAGATTAATTGCTGGAGAGAAGATTCAAGGCAAACAAAAGGAGGTGATAAGTTTTATCACTAAGTTATTCCAAGTACTGTTTGTGTCTTCTCAATCGTAACTTACAGAACTTTTCTCATATACAATATTGATGCTTTTGTTCCCTAGAAAAGCTGCAATAATTTGTTATTAAGGTGTCACGGTACTTCTAATTTTGTTTCTTCATTTTCTGTTCTCCTCTTTAATTCCTTTTGCATGCTGCACTGAGAATAGATGATGAGATAAGCTGTAACTCCCTTGCAAAACTTTCTTCTTGTATGCAGAGCTGTTTCTTTTTTTTCAGAGTAGGACCATGTGCTCTAGCTCTGTCTCTTCCTCCTTTCTCTTTCTTAGCTTTCAAGGTCATGTGTTTGAGCATTTCAGTTGCAAGTATAAAAAGTGCTACTTGATTGAAATAGAAATTTCCTTCCCTCTTGCCTCTTCTAAAAACACACCATGATTTCAGGTATTAACGGATTAAGAAATGTAAGTGTTCTTGATTAGGGATTATAGAGATGAGAATGGCAATACCTATGCAGCCTAACAATACATTCTGATCTTGGTATATTGATAAGAGAAGACTTGTAGGACTGAATTTAAAAGCTGCATATGAGAATGCTGGTACTATAATTTGGATTTAGCTTAAGACTGGAACGATGCAGGGAGGAGATGTCTACTTCTAACTACTGGGTTTTCTACCAAGCTGTGAACACAGAAAGAGGACCAAGAAAAGACTGATCTGTTCTTCATTAAAACATTGATTCATGCTTGTAAGGGGCTTGAAAGTGACATATTGTGGTTAGACGAACTGATATTGGTGTGGAGAAAAGACCTGTCTTTCTGGCTGTAAAGCCTTCTGTTCATTTGGCTCAGGAAATTTCATAGGACCAACCTTCTTAGGTGTGTGGGTATGTTCAGCACCAGGCCCTAATTTCCCTATCCTTTTTTCATCCATATCTGTTAGCTGGGTTGAGCTAATCACTGCCTCTCCAGTGCACCTCCACAAACAAGCGTGTGGCAAGCCAAGATGGGAGATGCACATATAGGCTTTGCCTCTAAATGTTATGATTTCAATAACACCTAGATCTGAATAGATCCTGAGCTGTTATACAGGGAACTCCAACCCATGACATCCATATTATTTTTCCTATCATGAAAGCTTTATATCAGCCTACAAAACTTGACTTGATTGTCTATAGGCCATTATATCCACAACAGCACTGTGTTAGAAAATGGGAATTGCCCAGTGTTACAATTTACTCTTGGTAGCATATAACAACAAACAGGTTTTTTCAGGTAAAATGGCACTGTTTAAAAGAAAAATCACTGAGAGGATTATGTGGGTGTTCAACAACCAAATTCTGAGCAGAACTAAAGAGGATGTCTATTGTCAGGAGGGTCACTGATAAAGCTGCAATATAATTAAAATTCTGGGATTTTTAATTCTTTTTTTTCAAAGGACCTGTTTCTGCATTTCACAACACAGTTTTAATGCCAAGGTACTTGTCTTTAATCCAGTGGAGATGCGCTGATGTAATGAAGAATTATTTCCAATATTATTAATTTCTTTTATCTCTTCTTTTTTTGTTATCTGGGAGGATTAGGAAACAAAATGATAATTAATTTATAATGACGTTGATCCAGTATACAGAGATATGCCTTCAGTATAGTTTGTAATGTATTTTGAAAATAATCAGTTTATTAACTGTTATTAAGAACTCTAATTTTTATGCAAAGAGACCATTACTTGTGAAATCCTGCCCCCTGACAGCAAAATTGTCATCTGCTTGAGCAGAGACACACTTTGCTGTCACTATCTTAACTTCAAAATAGTTATTTTTCACAATTCAAACAGAGGGAATGTCTTGAGCCATAAAAGACTTTCAATAAACCCTTTACCAACAGGGAATACAAGTTAAGGCCACATTCTCCTTCTCTAGGAAGATAAGAAATTATGCATGCTTCAAGGATACCTGAAGCTGACCTAAAATGTTGTGTTTAGACTCCACTTCAGAGAAATGCTGGAAAAAGGAGGACCCAGTGTGGTCTTCTCCAGTCTGGAGTGATGCTACAGAGCTTGCACCAAGGATAGCAGTGAAGAGTGGAGCTTTTGTTGGTCTCTGCATCTTTCAAACCAATTTGAGTGCTGCAAATGCTGCATGCTGTGCACAAGAACCTGTTTGTGAAACATTTATAGACAGATGTTTCCATTTCATATATTTCAGATACACATCCAAGTTTTTAGGTAAGTAACCAACCCACCAAACTCATCTGTCACTCTGGCAAAGCAATGATGGCTTTAAGTATAATCACTTATAATCAAGTATAAACACTCTCAGTGTTAGCAGATTTGTAAGAAAAGGTAAATATTATTACCTGTTGTTACACACAGACCAGAAGAGTTCCAATGATTTGTTCATAGAAACATAATTTTTTGTTAATAATCACTAATTGATCTGTTAATGAATGTATAAACTGGGTCCATCTGCTCTGAAAAGAGCAAGGATTACCTCTGTAATTTGACACTTGATTTTCTTTGCTTTTGTAAGAATTGCCTTATTCTTTTTCATCCCAAATATCACTGTCCTTCATTTTGTGAATGCATAATCAATGTGTTCTGAAGACAACATGCCAAAAGACAGGCTCATAAAAATGTAGGACTTTTATTCAGGTGCTTAACTGCAAAGTCTAAATACGCTAAATAATTTCAAGTAATCAACAGAGAGATATATGTACGTAGGCAATATTTCTCATCTGAGGTCTACTGTAAAAAAGAAGACAGGAACTGATGCTAAAACAAAGCGGTTCATGTTGATCTTAGCAGATTTCTGAATTTATGAGTGAAACAGGACTGGAAGAGGTGTGTCACTCCAAAAGATCTGGGCTTGTTTGATCTCAGACTAGAGGATATATTCATCCTGTTTATGATCTGAACTTTTTTAGATCAGTAATTTATGTATGATTTGCAAAACTTCTATCTTCAGCGTCTCAGCCAAATAGTTGCACTTTGAAGGAAGAGAGTGGGGAGGAGAAAGAAGGCTATTGAATATAACCTTTGTTAATGATTTAGTTTATTGCCAATAATTTTGTGTTGATGCTGCCTTTTCCTTATCTAGTTTTCACACATTTTCTTCATTGATATTCCTGCATCATTCTCAACTGTTCTCTTTTTATTTATTTTTTAAGAAGCTCTCCAAAGTCTGATTTCCCTAATCATGGTTGCTGTATTTACTGAAACCATGGGGGTTAAAAGCCTTGCATTTTTTAATTTATTTGAATTCTTATTTCACTAATTTTTATGTTGTGCATTTTCAGGTTGCTTCTTTAGAACCTTTTCACATTAAGATTAACATTCAGATTCTTTGTAGTATTGTCAAGTACTCCATGCCCGACACTAATTATCAATGCTGTGGGAATGAATGGCACCATCATATAAAGAAATTAAGGACAGAGTTCTCCACAGAAAATATTAGTCTTACATTTAATTAAAAAAAAGGATAGAAAGTATGTGGGTGAACATCCTTGGCTGGTTAAAATAAAACCCTTGAAGACAACAGCACTAAATGAGTTCACACTTGCTGAATATATGGTTTGAGGTTTCTGTATGCTGTATGCCAAGGATAGAAAGTATTGGGATGCAAAAGGCAGAGTGATTCCCCCAGTGATTCCAAAATAAGGTATGTTGAAGAAGAGGCCCATGGCATGGGACTGCAGCATCTTTCCAAATGGGAATCCCAGTTTCTGTTGCTGGGCACTGTTAATGCCATTTTTCTAGGAATAAAAAAAAAAAAAAAAGAAAAAGATGGGTAAACAAGAAAAATCTACTTTAATTTTAGACCTGTGATCCAAGGAGGAGATTTAAAACTGATTGCTCAGGCCTTAATTACAAATACAAGTTTCATGATTACTTAGATTAGAACCACAGCAATACATGCCATGATTTTATTTTGAAAAGGAATTGATTTTCATTTTCTGACTGATTCATTTCAAGCCAAACCGTCAGAGCTACATAACATAGGCTGTCACCTGTGTTTCACTATCCTTTAAAGTCTGCTGTTCATGATGAATTTTTTTCTTCATCATTCTGGTTTGAGAGAAGCATCAAGTATTTTAAAGGAAAAAAAAAAATTACTTAAAAGGGTACTAAGTGCTACAAAGCATGAAAATATCATGTAACTTGGGAAGAGAATTCTCCTAAAAATAATTTGCAAATTTTAACCCTAATCATCAGCCTGATAATGATAGCCTGATGATAGTTATCATAGCCCAATGTTTTGATCAGGCTAATCAAAATATTTCCCCTGAGCCAAAAATAAAAATAGTGACTGTACTCAATAAAATAGTTTTGTAAGTTGTCAGCTATTTTGGTCATGTGATAATGAACAATAAAACTGGGGAATAAACCATAACCTATTAGATGACCAAATCTTCATGTTAATGAGTAGCTTTAGAAGACTACTTCTTAATGATGTATTTAAGCTCTAGAATAAACAATTTTATTCCTTTTAATCACCATGCAATGCATGGCATTGATTGTCAGTATAAAGATATGTCAGGCCTCAGGCCATCCTTGTATATCAGTTGCCATGAATTCTGCTGAAAACATCAGTCATGAAACATTAACTTCCTAAACAAAAATCAAACTTCACAGGCATCACAGCAGATGTGTGAACAAAGGAAATCAACAGCTGGATTTGTTAAGGTAAACCCATATGAATACAATACAGAGCATTGATTCATTTTCTTTTTTCTTTATTTTCTTATCACTCCCCATCCTATTCCCAAAATTTCATTCTTCTTCTCCATGTTCCTTTTGGGTGTGATCCTTAGCAATTCTACATGCTCCAAACTTTTTCAGGTAAAAGGAGAATTTGTTGGTTTTTTTTTTTTTTTTTTTTTTTTACTGGAGGAAGTTCTATAACTTCTGATCATCATAAAATGAGAGATACCATAAATGAGTCATGCCCAAAGGAGAAGGCAGAGAAACCCCTTATTTTCTTGAGCCTCCAGAGGGACCCTGTTGGGTGCACACAGAGAATTTCTCATACCTGAAAGGTCCTTCATTATCAGATTATCCACAGCAAGTTACAGGATTTCCCTTCAGATCCACAGGGAAAGTCAAGTAACCTTTGCTAGAGACACTCCCCTGCTTGGACAGAAGAAAAGTTCTCCTCAGTTTTCCAGGTTTCAGACACTAACACTTGTGTTAGTATGCAGAGTACATATATTTGTAGTCTGTCTAAACCTTGGCCTGGATTAAGCAGGTAAGGGGCAGATTGATGACTATTCTGGTACCATATTGATTTCAGCTGAAGTTTGTTGAGCTTGCTGCACTTCAGTATCTGTCAGGAAGAGTACCTTTCAGATAAACCTTCAGTTATCTCATTCCAGGAACAGTATTATGATAATAATAAATCTTAGATATTCTTCAGTTTGTGTATGTGTCAGCTTTATACCTAATGGCTTGGATGTTCACCTGAAGTTTACCAGTATTAAAATTGCTTTGGGAGTCTTGTGCTGCCTGAGGGTGTTAAGGGATTCCCAGCACAACTGTTATCAATGCTGGAAGGGAGAGTATTCCTGCCAGTTTTGGTGAAAAGCCTATAATAAAAAAGACAAATATTTTATAGAAAAAAAGTAGATGTCATGGATATTTTGACATGTCTAATAAACATCCACTTGAATTCTATTCTAGCACTGAACAGAAATTCCTGTTTTGTTCAATGAGCCTTGAAGAAAAGACACATGGGCAGTATGGAAACAAGGGGTTAAGGGAGCAATATTTGGACATCTCCAGGGGAATACTTGTCTTATTTATTTGTAGGTCAAAATGTGTGCCTTTAGCACAGACTTTGAAAGTATTGATGTCAATTTAGTGCAGATTTCATATCTCTGTTGTGTAAGAGGGTCATATTTACAAACAAATAGAGATAAAAAAAGTAAATTTAAGGTCAGTTCTGGTGGACAAATAGAACAGATGACAATCAGAAGTGGCTGGAATGGTTCAATGTCCCAAATCTATATAGCTTGTAGTTTTCTATACTTTCATGTTTTCATTCCACTCACTTGACTTTTCTCACATTGCTATGGAGCATGTTTGAATTGAAAAACTCAAAGTAAATAAATTTGGAACAATTTTAAGGAGGTAACAATAACAATGTGGTCTGAATTTGGGGGTTTTTCTTCTTTCATTTGATGTATGCAGTAGGATTAACAAAGTGAGATCAGATATGCAGCAGTTTAGAGAATTATACATTCAAGAACAGAAGCATCTCTCTTTAGACTTCTGCACTTGCATCACACAAACAATAACAGTGCCTTCTCATTCCATTTCCTGGCACTACATTTCTGTTTTATAGACTTTCCAATGGCAGATATGTGTCCAGTCAGTGTGTCTCATGTTATTGGACTACTATAGTCACTACGTATTTTAAATCTTTTCAGTGGGATTGGATCAAGAAACACCACAACTGAGGCCACAAAGCTTTTGCAGGAATGTACTGTAATGTATTAATGCTTGTCCTAAAGAGACACAACCTGACATTTAGCCAGTGTGTGGAGCAAACACAGGAGGTAGCAGGGGATGGAGAGGGCAGCATAACAAACTTGTAGATTTGATGGTAGATTGCTAAATTTAGCTATGCCACAAAAAAGATAAGGACAGTTGACTTTTAAAGAGACTATGATATCTCTGTAAAGGAGGATCAGGACAAAGATTGCTTAATCTGGACACAAATAAAAATGTGGGACCTGATGTGGTGTCCTCACAAGTTCTGGGGAAGTTGGCCAATGTAGTTGTAAGGGCACTCTTGCTAATTTTCAAAAGATCATACAACCAGAGGAGATTCACAGAGACTGGGAGAAGGCAAATATCACTCCTGTCTTCATAAATGTCAAGATTAACGGTCCAGAAAACTACAGGCTGGCCATCATCACACCTGAGAAGCTGGTGAAGCAGTTAATCCTGAAAACAATTTTCAAACTCATGAGGGACAAAGTGGTTGGGAGCAATCAGACTGGATTTATAAAAGAGAAATGATGTTTGATCCACCTGATAGCTTTCTAAAACGAAATTGGTAGCTCAGTGGATGAGGGGAGTTCAGTGGTTTTGTTTATTTTGATCTTACTTTGAATACCATCTCCCATGATATTCTCATCTGTGAACTCATGGTTAGTAGTAAATGGACAGTGAGATGGACTGAAAATTGACTGAACTTCCAGGCCTGAAGCGTTGTGGTCAGCAGTACAGGGTGCCACTGGAGGATGGTCACTCCTGGTCTTCTCAGGGGTTGATAATGTGGCCAGGGCTGTGTAAGCTTTTCATTAATGTCCTGGATGGAGGCACACAGTGCACTCCCAGCAGGCTTGCAGATTATACAAGTCTGAGGGGTGTAGCTGGTAGACAAGGTGGGTGTGCTGCTGTTCACAGAGACCTCCACAGGCGGGAAAAATGTGTCAGGAGGAATGAATCCCCACACCCATAAAGTCTGGGGCTAGACTGGAAATCAGATATGCAGGGAAGGACCTGGGGTATCCTGCTGGAACCACAAGCTGACCATGTGTCAGAAATGTGCCACAGCCTTAGGGAAGACCAGAATCCTCCTGGGCTGCAGAGAAAAGAGCTCTGCCAGCAGACCAAGGGGGGTGATCCTTCCCCTCCAATGAGCCCTGGCAAGAGCTATCTGAAGTCACAGGTGCAGTTCTGGGCACCCCAGTACAAAAGAAATAGGCACACTGGAGTGAGTCCACCAGAGGGCCAGGAAGATGATTAAGGTAGTGGAGCACCTGGTCTACAAGGACAGTCTGAAAGATCTGTGACTATTCAGTATGGAATGAAAAAGGCTCAGGGGGGTTCTCAGCAATGCATAAATCTGATCAGGGAGTGTAAAAAATACAACCAGTCTCAGTGGTGCCCAATTAAATAACCAGAGGCAATGGACACAAATTTAAATACAGAAATGCAATGTGAACATAATGAAACACTTTCTTTTTTGGGAGGTCAGACAGACACTGGAACTGGTTGCCCAGAAAGGTTGTTGAGTCTCCACATCTGGTAATGTTCAAAACCTGACTGGACACTGTCCCAAGAAACCTGCCTGATTTAACTTGAGGGTAGTCCAGATGCTTTGGACTATTTGATCTGCTAAGGAACTTTCCAACATTAGTTGTTCTGGGATTTTGTGATGTAATATTGTTATACATGGAAGCTTTTTACAGTTCGACTGAAAGTGATACTGGATTCATTAACGAAATGGAAGATTAAATAATTATCTACTCAAAGACTCAAAAAATTCCCACAGAATAAAAATATTCCAAATGATATTTCAAAATTAAGAAACTCTAAATAGCTGGTGATTATTTTTTTTTTAGATTGTGATTTTAATTGTCTTAAATGCTTATGAAAAATTGTCTTTGTTGATCTAAATCTGATGATTATGTTATAGTGAATAGTATTTCTGAATATGTTTATGCATCAGTTTTTTGTATCATGTACACAACTGAGGAAAATTGCTATTTGCCTCCATGAGAATTTAGTTACTTTATCAAAAATATTGTTGCTCTTCTGTTTGTTTTCATGGTTTTCCTTTTTACTTCTAAATTTAACCTTGTTTACAGATACTATTCTGTAAAGTGGTCTCTAATCACTGCAGAATTAAGTAGTCACTAAGCATCTCTTGAAACTCTAAAAATAACAGAAAAGCCACAGGAATGTGAAAAGTGATAAACTTGATTGCACAGTTGAAGCTGTGGGAGAAAAATATGGATATTTGATATGGAACTTGCCTTTTTCTCCTTTTCACATCGTATTAATCATTAATATTTTTTTGTGATGTTTCTATATAAACATAATATGGAGTCCTCAGAACCTTTGATTTCACAAAATGTCTTTGAAAGCCCAAGCTGGCTCAATTAAACTATCCCTAAATATTAATGCTGTTTGAGTTCTATACACAACTCTTTAAAGAGAACCATTGAAAGTTTCTCCCTTCAAAATATAGCTATAGTTTTTATACTGAAGAGATCCAAACAACAGCAGATTTTGTGGTGTTTAGTATTATCTAGGCAGTATAAAGCAAACTAAAATAGTAGCAACATTTGTGATTGAAACCTTTGTCCTTCATTTTAACGGAAAAAAATTACAAAATACTCAAATTAATGACAGTCTCGTTGTGGGTGTATCACAGATATCACCCACGTCTCAGACTCATCACTCTTCAAAGATTATGAAGGCTGTCAGCTGGAGAGTCAAATCTTGGGCCCAGCTCTTTTCATTTACTAGAAGAGACACAAGTTTTTTGACATGCCCAGGATTAGCCAGAATATTTATATAGCATTGTGGGGTTTTTTTTCCTTTTCTTGCTATCTGTGTGTTGTCTATAGCAAATTCAGTTATTTTCCCTGTTCTCTGTAAGTCAAGTGCTGCTGCTTTGTGCAGTTCTGCAGGTTGTCCTGCGTTTTCCATAGCAAATTTCTGCTGTGCTGCTGTGGTGGATCTATCTGCCTTCAATTTGTCTTTGCACAAATGTGCAGTCTTTACTGTCTAGTGTCTCCCATGACAGAGTAGAAGCTCGAATTCTTCAACAATGGGCAGGTGGAAATGGGAATGAGTTTAGACTAAACTCTCGTCTTCTATATTGAAGGACAAACATTTAATATTTGTATTCTGAGCAGCATGTTTTCCCTTCCATGTTAAATGATTAAAAACTGAAAAAAAAAAAAAAAAATGGAAGATTATCTCCTCAGCATCAATGCTGAGGCATTTTTCCATTACTGTTATTAGTTTAGTAATGTTTTCATCACTCCTGATCCCAAGGTTTCAACTTAAAGATCTTTAGCATGCTTCACATATAACTTAAGGGATTAGCCAAGAATTTGTAATTGATTCTCTCTTTTTGGGAATACAATGAAGAAGAAAACTCCTAACTAAACAGCAAAATTTTCAACATATAAAGCTTTACAGAAAGCCCTGTATGCATACTTTGTGGGAACATTTAGATTTTTAATGATTTTGGTATGGGGAATATTTTTTCTTTTCCTCTCCTTGCACAATGCTTAACAAAATATGGGAATGTCACTACATGAGTAATAAATAATAACAATAAAAAAGTGAAAATTGGAAAGGCGAATGCATTAACAGTGACTGAATCTTTGTTGTTTTTTCTTTTAATACTTCAAATCTGATTTGGGTATTTGCAGGAAAAGGGAGTTTGTTGTTGGGTTTGTTTGGTTTGATGGGATTTTTTCTGGTTTTTTTTTTCTGTTTGCTCATAATTGTGGGGTTTTCTTTGCCTTTTTCTAAAATTTTTTGCTTGGTTTGGTTTTTGGGTTGTTTTATGGGGGGGGTTGGGATTTTTTGTTTGCTTGTTAGGTTTTCTTTTTTGGGTTTTTGGGTTTTGTTTGTTTGTTTGTTTTTGGGCTTTTTTTTTTTTTTTAATGTGGGATAATTATCTACTTTCTTACCTGGAAAAGAATAGGAAAACATAGCAATATGAAGAAATCACCTGAATTTTGTATTTGAGGAAGAAAATTATTCTTGCAAAATGGAATTACAGGTTGTACACTTTTGTGTGTCCAAACAATAATCTGTTTTTTCCAAGCTGATATATGAAAAGATATCATATACTTTACATCTAAAAATGTAAGGATCTTAGTAATGATGCAACTTTAAGTTATATAGGAGGAAAATTATACTAAATTAACAGAAAGAGTTGTGGAGTATTAGATCAATGACAGGAAAACAAAGAACTAAAATCCTTGGTTAACATCTTGACAGTGAGGCAATTAATCAAACAAGATAGGTAAAGATATGTGACAGTGCCCTTTTCAAACAAGATTGTAAATGCAAATACCATGTATAATGGTGACAAAAGGTAATTAAGGGTAGCTTTCTGTACACTGCTAGTAAATTTTGGTCTAAGTGGTTTATGTCTCCCTCCTCAGTTTGTTTCATTATTAAAAATTCTTGTTCTTTAAAAATAAAAATGGAATCTAAATATTTATACACTATAAAAGGGAGGAAAGCTCTTAAAATTAAGCTTTATTTTACAAAACTATTCAGAACTGGACTCATTATCTGGCCCTGAGGCCACATGAATAATCCTACAACCTCTTTCCCTCCAAAACACAGTGACTGCATCCAAACTGCCTACTGAGACAGGTCCCTGGTTGTGTTTACTTCTGAACTACAGCCAGGCACTCTTCAAGAAGTAGTTTTGGCTGAAAAAAACTGTAACTATCTGAATAATTTAGCAACATACATAATCAAGCTCCTACCTGCAAGGCTGAAACCTAGCATTTTTAATTTTCTAACTCTTTAGTAAACTGAAGAGCTTGATCTGACTAGGAAGGAGTTAACTTTCTTTATGGCATCCTGTATGGTGCTGACTAGAGTGCATGACTAAAACAATGTCAACAGCACACTTTGTTTTGGCCATTCTGCAACAGTGCTTGCACAGAGTAATGGGTTTCATTTTTCCCCCAGAGAATAGGTTGTGAGGGGACACAGATGGGACAGCTGACCCAAACTGACCAACAGGATATTCTATATCATATAATTTGGTCATCAATAGAAGCTGAAGAAAGGATTTCAAAAAAGGGAATTTTTAGGGTTGCTGTGCTTGCCCTCCCTGTGAACTATTCTGGGTGTTGAGTCCTTGCTTTCCAGCAAGTAGCAGACACCTGCTTGCAGATGGGAAGAAGTCCCTGAACTTCTTGTCTTGGTTTGCTTGCAAGCTCATCTATGTTTTGCTTATTAAACTGTCTATCTTGACCCAGCAGTTTTCTGACATTTGCTATTCCCATTCTCTTCCTGATGGAGATTTGTGAGGAGTAAGTGGGAGACCAAGTGAAGGCTTTGCTGGTCAGTGTCAATCCACCACTAACAGCCTCAAGAATAGACCTAGTCTGCTTTCCTGGTGTCTTTCCCTCAGATGCACTCTCCCTTAAGACAGCAAAACTCTCATGCCTTTTCCTTGCTTCTAGAAAACCAGAGAGAAACATAAACAAAGCCATATGACTTGGAGAACCTAGCCACAGGACTTGGTCATTCAGTTACCAAAGGAATTGCAATGATATGATTGTCTCCATGGTGATTGGATGAGAAAAGAATATCATGGAAGGGAAATCTCCAGCAAAGGAACGAGGCATCTGGGGAGATGATACAGATGGCAATCCCTCTTCCTTTCTGTCTCTGCAGGTTGCTGTAATCCCAGTTTTAGTCTATTCATTGCTTGAATATAGCTCCCAAAGCCAAATGTCAAAATACGACCAGATTCAAACAGTCCAAACACACAGATAAATACAAATATGTGAATAAAATTAATGTAATTACAAATAACAAACATGAAAGGAACTGTATCATCTCCAGTGTGTGTGTGTGTGTGGGAATGCTCAAATCCCACCGGAGTCAATTTCAGAGCTTTTCCTAACTCATTAATGACCCTCTAGCCAACAAATATTGTACTTTGAGTATTTTATTAATTTTTTTACTCTCTTTCCAAAAGTGTTTTTGGTGAGTCCTGAAGAGAAAAGAGATATTCATGTGCTAATTTGAATTTATCACTATATGTGAATCCACTGAGGTTCAGAGTAGTGTTAAACCAGCCTTATGATCCCCTATCAAATGACTTTGCATAAACTCTTATGCATGACCCCCAATCCAGTGTTCTGAGCACAGATGTGCAGTTTTTAAGGAAGACCTGATTGAAAACCCAGAGATTTCAATTGAAGCTTTTTTTTTGGTTGTTCACAAGAAGGCTGTATTAAGGCATCTATACCAGGAGGCTTTCTGGAATATCTATGCCAATTATAAAAAATAGGATATAGCCATTGGGAAAGGAAAATGGTAATGGTCTTTTATAATGTGAATTTTCATTACAAGCTATATGTGAATATGAAATGTATTTCAGGATCTGAAATAGGGGCAGAAAATCTGTTGAGCTGAAAGATATTTATTTAAACTTATTTCCTTCTAACTGACTTTGTAGCCTCTGCAATGTTGCTAAATAAGAAAGTTCACAAAGTGAACCTTGGCACCTGCAGCAAAGTTGCAAATAGAAGAGATACTTCAGAATTCAATTTACTTTGTATTAACTTGAGATCTGATACTCATCATCTCCTTTAACTGCTTGTTTTATCTAAACTGCTGGAGTCACATGAATGGGAAAGAAAATTAAGAGATTTCAAATTTGTTGCTCTAAGCAAAATTACTTCCTTATCTAATCTAATAAGAGGCCGGATGAGTTTCCCTGTTTTAATAATCACTGTGTTCCAAACTTCCGTTCCATTAAAAAAAATTAACATAAATTGTCTGGAGAATTTATCTTACCATAATCAAGAAAGTTTTCTTCAATACCACCCTAAAATATAAACTTGGCAGTAAGCTGACAAACTCTTGTTACAGATTTTTCTTAGCATAGTAGAATTATAATGATGCATTTAAGATTTTGGAATAGGAAAATGTACTGGAAGGATGTAGACATCACAATGTCAGTAGCTGATGTGAACTTGGTGTGATTAGACTAGGAAAATACTGAAAGACTATACAAAGGCAGAGGTCTTTTAAAGAAAGTCTGTAAAGAGTATTGTTAATTTAGAAGGTGACATTTGACTACTAAGTAGGCATAGTATGAAGTACTGAGACATAAAATAAAGGTGTTTAAAGTTTTGGTGCTCCATGTTATGATCTCTCATTTGCCAGCTGGAGTCCAAAACAACCCTATTAGACTCTGGTGCTTATTCTGGAGACCATGAGATTTAAAACTTGTTTGTTGCTTCTGCTGAGATTTAATCAGCTGCAGTTTTTAGCATTAACAATAGTCTTAGAAGAGAGCTCATAAGTAAGATGATTAAGGGTAGAGAGGTCACATCCTTAAAAGAAGAGGGAAATCATGTATCTCATAAACTTTGGAGCTGATTATTTTGATGGTACTGTATTTCTTTTGGCTTAGGTGTGTGACTGAGAATGATAGAGAAACTTTATGATGGATTAAAAGACAGGTCATGTCTTTATTTTTCATACATATAAATTTACTTAAATCATCACCAAGCATAAGTGGTGTTCTTTGTCAATGTATGCTAAATTCTGTAGGCCTATTTAAGCAGTTTTTTGATCAAGCAGTTATGATATTTTCCTTGTGCTTCTAATACTGCTGCATGGACACCCTGCTGCAGAGAATGCTGGTGAAGCTGTGAATGCAGAAATATCTCTTTTTAACAATGTGTCTCTGTTAAGAAGGTAGAGAACCAGCTTTAGTCCTAAACAACCTCTCTGAATGGAAATTTCTCTTTTGACCTCTGGTGCTTTAGTCAATGCCTTAGAATGATTGTTCACTTCAGCCTGATCAACCATGTGGTGGAACAGGAACAGGTGGAACAGGTGGTACTTTAGCAATTTCTCAGCTGTCCTCAAAATCCATGGGAATTTAGAGTATTTTTCCTGTTGCATTAGTGACTGTAGCAGTCAGTAACTCAGTGATGATCCTGCTTTAGTGTCCCTCTCAGCAGCCACTTGGGAAGCACATGCAATTCCTTCTGCCTTACTTAAGCACGATTTTAGACTGGAAGCCTTCAGAGTCACGAGATGTTCCTTATTGACTGCTAAATTCCTTTACACCTTCCAGTAGTATGGCTAAGTGATTTATCAATATTTCATAAAAATAAATAAAACTTTTCTTTTTTAATCTGGCCAGTAAAATCTAATAATGGAAATTACATTTTTAATAGATTTCTTCTACAACTCTTATATCTAATATCTCTTCTCTTTTTGTCCTAAGAGTCCTGCAACATAGCTTAGTCCCAGACAATGATCAGCAGAATGATTCTTGAAATGACAGTCTTGGCTGTGATTCCTGGCCACCCAAAGGCTAGATTATACATCAGTGGCACTTTAAAGGGATCTGAAAATGAGAATAAAGAGAAGTTTTGTCCACCAAATGGACCATTATATTACCATGAAATGTAAAATGGCTTCTGTGAAACTGAGAAATAGGCCTCTGTTGATTTTTAGGGATGAATAAAACTTCATAATTGTAAGATAATGTATTACTTTATGAAAGCATATACTGCAGTTATGGTATGAAAAATCAAAAGGTTCAAAACTCATTAATCAATTTTAACATCTTAAGACACAGATATATAATTACAGAATCATTTAGGTTGGAAAAGACCTCTGAGATTATTGAGTCCAACCTTTGAAAGATCGCTACCTTGTCAACTCGACTGTGCCATGGTGAATAATTTCTTGAACACCTCCAGGGATGGTGACTCCACAGCCTCCCTGGGCAGCCCATTCCAACACTTAACAAACCTTTCTGTGATGAAATTTCTCCTGATGTCCATCCTGAATCTCCCCTGGTGCAGGGTGAGGCCATTTCTTCTTGTACTGTCACTAGTTGCATGGGAGAACAGGCCAGCTTCCACCAAATGCTAGAATATGTTAAATATATATGGACATGTTATGCATGTATATTCATGTTATAACCTATAGAAATACAACATGGATTTTAATATGTAAACACACAGAGATATATATTGATAGAGTTTCATACAGATACATATACATCCTTTCCAAACCTTTTGTAATTTACCTACTAATGGCATTTTCCATCTAAACCTCAAACAATTCTGTGGTTTAAAAATTCACTCATGAAAAAATATAGAAGGTTGTATCATGCAGTTGTTTGTCTCCAGAATAATATCTTTAAAGTCATTACCAACTATTATAAGACTTGAAAGCAAACTGCAATAATTAGAAGCATTGATTCATAAGGAATATGGAATCTACTCACTAGAGTCTTTTGAATGTAGAGCAATCATTTAAAGATGCATCTTGATATAATTTAAAGGAAAATACCTTCATGAATTGAAGCTGTTCGGTAACTATCTGGAATAAATCCAAATTTGCTCTGAAAGCTAAATAAATGCATCAGAATTCTGAAGTGACTACAAAGTAATGTGAATGTTTGCTGGAGAAACTTTCAGGTAAGAAAAAGAGTTAAACACCATTCAGGTTCAAGTGTTAAAAATAAGGCAAAATGTAAAGGATACAAGCACCCTGAACCTGTGCTATCTTTCACTCCTCCTAAGGAAATATTCAGGATAAGCAAATGGGTTTATTTTATTGTGGTGGTTTTGTTTGGTTTTTTTTTTTTTTTTCTTTCTTCTAGAAGGCTTAATGCTTAAATTCTAACTCTTTATATGTTCAAATCCCAGCTCATAATGCAGATTTTTGGATCCAACATTCAAGTACATAGTTTTCCATTGCATTTTGATTGTGTTGTAGTTTAGATGCAAAATATCACTAGGGAAATGTTCAAGCTTTCAGGCTACTGACTCACAAAATAAACATTGTCCAAAGTCAGCTCCTGTAGGGATCCACACTGTATATATGTCTATATATGCCAATAAATTTTCCACTAATGGACTTTTATCCTGATCAGACAGAGAAGAGAACAGCATGAGTCTGTTGGTACTTTCTGTGTTTGCATGAATATTGAATATTGTTTGTGCTTCTGTCTGTGTTGATCTGTGTGGCTGGCCATGTGTATATTTATATATGTGTTGTTTACTTCTGTCTGTGTGTCTACTGGGAGCACATGTTGAGCCTCATTAGGCTGAATGTGGGGAGATGGAGCTCTTGGGCTCACCTTTCTTGGACTGCAAAATTCAGCTACCCCTACAAAACCACAGGATAATTCAGCATGGAAAGGACAGCAGCTGTTCTCGAGCCCAACTCCCTGCTCAAAATAAGGTCGGCTAAGAGATCAGACTAACTCACTCAGGACTTTCTGAGTATAAAATCTCTGGGCAACTTGCTGCAAAACTTGACTACCCTTGTGGTGAAGATTTTTTTACCTATAGCAAGTCAGACCTGTGAGCTTCTTTTCTCTCTGTGCTGTTCATTTCCTTCACAGCAGCTGCCATGGGACTGTGTTTTGGATTTGTGCTGGAAAGTGTTGCTAACCATGTTCAGCTAGTACTGAACAGTGCTCACACAGGGTCCAGGACTTCTCTACCTCACACTGCCTGGCCAGTCAGGAGGCTTGGGATGCAGAAGAAGCTGGGAGGGTCACAGCTGGCAAAGTTGACCCCAACTGACCCAAGAGATATTCTTCCATCATTCTTGGCAATAAAAACACTGTGAAAAAATGAGGAAGAGGACATTTGGGCATTTTGCATATGCTTTCTGTTTTCCCAAGTATGCTTTACACATGATGAAGCCCTGCTTTCCTACAGATAGCTAAATGCCTAACAGTGGGAAGTGATGAATGAATTCCTTATTTTGCCTTGATTGCATGTGCAACTTCTGCCTTAATTGTTCAATTGTCTTTAGGTCAAACCATGAGTTTTTCCACCTGTACACCTCTGATTCTCTCCCACATCCCACTTGGGAGGAGTGAGCAAACTGCCAGGCAGGGTTAAGTCACAGCACTCTCCCATACAAAACTGACTGTTCTTCATAGAAGATAAATAAAACTTTTAAGTTTTATTCCAATGTTAGAATAGCTTGAAGTACTTACCAAAGGCTGATCCCTCTGACACATTGCCTGGCCTGCCCCTTGGATGTGCTAAGGATAACTTTGTAGTAACTGATACATCTGCCACACCAGCGGAGTTTAATATATGGCTTGGGGTTTACTAGATTAAGCCATAACATCCAGAAATTCAGGATTGCCCTGGACATTCAGAACTCTTTCATACATATGGAATATCAGCTAAAAATCATCTTCTCTCCTGCTTTAATGCTTATACAGACATTCACTACACTAGCAGGTTCAACACAAATTTTTTTCTGGTAAAAGTGGTATATGCTTACAGGTTAAAATTGGGACTCCTTCCATTCACCTTTGAGGTTTGGGGGACATGGGTAGGAGGATCATTAACTTGTATTTGCTAATTAGTGGAAAAAGAACAGAGGAAAGGGCTCCTTTAAATATTTTCAGTGAGAGTCCTGGAAAAGTCACACCTATTATTTTGCAGTAATTCACTTTAGTAAGCAAAAATAATAGAGGCCATTAATACTGTTTGAAAATAAATTCTCCATCAGCAGTTCCTGAAATCCCTGTTCTAAAGAAATTATGTGATGAATGATGCACTATTACTAAAAATTGTTATTTCAGGTTTTCAAGCTAGCAGACAACCTATCTGTATATATATTTAAAAAAAAAAAAAAACCAAAAAACCAAAATAACAAAAACCCAAAAACTTGAAGTTAATTTCCAAGCCATTTTCCCAGACCTAAAGACTTACTTCAGTGTTGATCTCATTTTACATATATACATATATATATATATA
>VZRH01008150.1:244039-258078 GCA_013397555.1 Urocynchramus pylzowi
TTCTTCTTAAATAAGTTATTACATAGGCATTGCCATCATTCATACTTGGTCCAGCCTTGGCACATCTGTGTGGTGCCTCCTGGCATTGGTTCTGCCGGAAAAGGGGAATGCTTCTGGCATCTTCTTACAGAAACCAACCCCTTATCTCCCCCAGTACCAAAACCTGCCCATGAAAATCCAACACAGCTTGTAAGTGCAAGTACATTTCCTATGGTAAATTATCTAGCACAGGCCTAGACAGAAAACAAATCAATTTTGTAAAAACAGCAAAACAAAACACTAACACTCCCTCCCTACAAATATTTAAAATTTTATTTTCATTCTGAATCCGGACATTTAAAATTCATGAGAGAACTGAGAGGATAGAAAGAGACCAGTACAAAGCTAGTACCACCTGTGTGAAAACTCACTGGGAATTTGGAAAATTTGAATTTCTGTTTCTGGAAAAAGAAGGATTTGAATGTATTTGTCTCATACCCTGGCCAAATAAGAAGAACTGCTAACACTTCTGAACAAATACATCTCTCTTAGAATTTTTCTACTTTATAGAAGAGTATATCGTTTCAGATGTTTTTTCATTTCTGGTTTAATTTTACCAACATTAATCTCTAGTTGGTCTTATTTAAACTTGGCTATACACTAAGACCACCTTAAATAATATCTTTCTGTCCTTGGTGTTTATAGCCTTCAAATGTATGTAGACAGTTAACATCTCCCTTCCCCCTTTCCCCCTCCAGTCATTGCTTAGCAAGTTATACATATTTATTTCTTTTAATCTTTCACCGTAAGTCAATCCCTTCAGCCCCTCAATAATTTATGTTGCTTTTCCTTGAATTTCCTACAATGTGTCAAGATTTTTTCTAATACTGTGAGTCCCTGCATACTTTATTCTAGACATATACTCAACTGTTACATGGGGAGAGATAGAATATCAGTAGCTTACGTTTGCTGCTTTCTTTAATTTGCATGCTTGGTGTCTGGGGTTTTTTTAGAATACCATAAACAATTCTTGTTATTTTTCTACATAGAGTGAGTCTTCATACCACATATATTTTCCTACATATATAACAGTCATATGAAAATGATTTCACGCCATGTCCTCCTGAAAGATCACCTGACTTCAAAAAGCTGGTAAACAAATCAAAGCCACAAACACAGCTCAGTCAAATATCTGTCAGCTGTATCATCTCCAAACACAGAATTCACCTCTCCTTGTTGGGGATCTTGCCAGCATTCAAATAGGTGCTCAAGTGAATATGGCATAACAGTTTCCAGTCTTGGGAGGTGGAATGCACATAAAGCAATCTGGGATCTGGCAAACATAACACAATAATTTTTACAGAAAAATGGGTTATGTAAGGGATTGAAGGCAGTGCTTGACTTCACAAGGCAGTTTTGCAAGTTGATGTTGGTGCTGGCTCTGATGGAATGGGATTCCTTGACATATAGAAGCATCTCCAGACCTTGGGGAGACTTAACAAGTGAGTTTAGGACCAAGACAAGATCAAGCTTTTCAGCAAGAAGAGTTGATGATGCTGCTGAAGCAGTGTGGGGTTTGGTCCTTGTGAGTGACCATGTCATCAGCTGGGGAGATCTCTGGAGAGCCTTAATCCATTCACAGTTGACAAGACATGTAAGAAATATTGCAGTGTGAGAGATCAGCCAAAGACATAATTATTAGGGTGTAGCTGAGGGTGCTGGTTGTGTTCAGAATGCCAGTGCAAACATTACGTCAGTGGTAAATGCTAATTAGAAATCAAAGTTGTGCAGGGTAAAGGAGGTACCAGAATGAAGAGCAGGTAATGACAATTTGTTCCCACTTCCAGCATCTTCACAGATGTCATTGTTCCTAAGAGTCATTTAGTGGTATTCATGATTATATTAAGTAAATTGTATGATTAAAAAGAGATTCAACATTATAAATATATCCTCTAATCAGCTACTCGGCATCTCTGTTATCTCTTAAACAGTATTATCATTCCCAGCTGCATGAAGCTCTCAACAACAAAATGCTTATTGTTTCCTTGCTAAATTGACATAATAATTGAATATTATAATTGAAAATACATATATCTTGGGTGCTTTGGGAAAAACATAATATAATCCACCATAAAGCTTTATTTCAGTAATTTAAAAAAGGGGTTTTTTTTTTTGAGTTTTACTCTTCAGTTTTAAGCTATTTATGGGTTTAAATCATCTGACATTAATGGAAGTTGACAATTTTTGATTTGTAAATTACTGAAAGTAAATTATTAATTTGGAGGGAAAAAAGAAATATTTTTACAATCATTCTTTCCACTCAAACTAATACAATTACAATTTTTTTCCCAAATGGTTTAAAATTAGTTTTTGTTCATGGTATTGGGCAATAATGAATGGATATCCAGTAAAAATTTGGTTTGCACCCTTGAATGCAGAAAGAAAATAATCTACTGTCATTAGAGAGCCTCTTCTTTTGCAATAATCCATAAATCTTGTGTATTTGTTTTTCTGCCACATGATATTGACTAAGTGCTCAATAGACATGGTTTCCTTTGGTGAAATGTTTATTTTTATTTTTTTTCAGTCTCAAGATTTCTCTTTCCTGTTTGATTTGTATTTGTGTATTTACTCAATGATTAGATTTTAGTGAAATATTTCTCAGCAATTAATGATTCTTTTATTTTTCTGCAGTTTGTAGCATATGACCATAGAATAGTTTGGGTATGAAGGGACCTTTAAAGGCCATCTAGTCCAGCATTGCCATGGACAGGGACACCTGAGACTAGATCAAGTTGTTCAGAGGCCCATCTCACCTGACCATGAATGTTTCCAGGCATGGGGTGTTTATCACATTTTTCTGGGCAACCTATTCCAGTGTTTCATCCTCCTCATTAAATTATTTTTTCTTTATTTTTAGTCTAATTCTACCCTCTTTTAGTCTAAAACTATTACCCATGTCCTAGTGCTACAGACCCTACAAAAAAAACTAGCTTCCATAGCTTTTCAAATATCATGGTGAGTGGTCTGGCATGAGGGGATATTTTCTTAATTTGCTCTCTGGCCCTGTATTCATTATGTTTTCATTATAGTAAGATGCTGTGTTCCAGTACTTTATATTTCTGATTTTTAGGAGGTCCAAAATATGCTTCCATAATGCCACTGTCCTTCTTTTTGTATAGTGACATCACTCCTATTTAGTCCAATCACATTTTATTGTTTTACTGCCACATCATTCTCCTAATGCAGTTTAGTAGATCTGCAGCATGCACATAAATATGCCTGATATTGAATGCTGTGGTGCTCTGCCACCCATTTCATCTATACTCCAGTTTCCTCCTTGAAGTTATATCTAGCCTTGCTTTTTTACCCTCTGAATATGTTCATTTCTGCATTTAATCTATTCCTCTAGTAAGCTGACTGGAAAAATTTTTCATTTATGCATGAAAATACCTTTTTAAACAAGCTATCATACTTACAGGACACTTTACATTGTAAAGTATTTTACAGATAGTAACTAATTAATCAAAGATATCTCCACAGAACAGAAAATAGAATTTGAGTATCTCAATTTTAGAAAGACAAAACTGAATAGAGAGATTTAGGTGAGCTGCTCAAGGCAACATTGAAAATGAGTGGAAGATTCAGAATGATGACCCAATATGTCACAGGTAACATTTCTTTGTTCAAACATTTGAACACTTTGTTCAACATTTCCTCACTGTGCTTTGATTTCAACACACCTATGAGAACTTTCTTACAATTCATCACATGGCCCTGAAACGTATACAATGATTTTTATCCTTGTCAAATAATTTTAGCTGTGTCAGTCTACAGAAATCTAAGCTTTATGCTGTTGGAAAAAAAAGAATTTGCTGGTCTCCTTTTGAGAATCATAAAATTTATGCTCAGGTGTGACAGACTTCATTTTATTGGATTTAAAATATTCGGCATATGTAATATGAGCTACATATATTTTCTCTTTTAGAAGTCATGTTTTTGTGCACATACATTTTGAAGGATGCAAAAATTTAATTAATGTCTTTCACAAAAATAAACCTTTTTCAAACAAGTGTGATAAGTGTGATGTTCTTCAGAACACATATATGAGTTCAAGATCTGCAAGGGAGGAACATTTACCAGTATGTCCACAATATCAACACATAATTTTAAAGGAAGTACGTCCCTTCTCTCAGGAACTGTAGCCCTCTTGCTATTCAGTTAGCTGAACAGTAACTCTTCCTGCCAGTTAGTGAAAAATAAGAACATAGGAATACCTTGCCTAATCCAATATTGTCTCTCTAGCAATGGTCAGCTGAGAAACAGGAAAATGCATCAGAGTCTGTCCCCAGAAAGACTTCATTCTGTTAAGATTTCATTGATCTCTCAAGACTGAGGATTATAACTGCTCTCAAAGCATTTTTTAAGCATTAAATATAATAGTTCTAGCTCCTCTTCTTATCAATAAACCCAAGCATTTCTTTCTCTAAGCCTAAGTTTACACTTAAAACTGTCTTCAGGGGGGACTGTGACCATCTTAAATCAAAGTTCTAAGGGGAGAAAAAACCCCATATCTAAGAAAAATAAATCCCATTTGAACGTGTTTAACTGAGTAAGGAAACACTTGGATTTTCCTGCTAGTGCACATTGCTTATCTATTACTGGGTTCAAATACTGAATTTAAATTGAAGTGCAGTTGTGTAATGGTAGACTGAACCTGAACAAGTATCATGGATGTCTTCTTTCAGGGCAGAGCAGTGTTCCTGAAGGGCTCCACTGCAATAAACTTTAGTCCCTCTTTTGTTGATTTCCATCCTAAAGAAAGGAGGACACAAAGTGGAACAGTGCATCCATTTCTTGTTCTGATGCAGTATTTGCAAAAGGCCAAACTCTGCATCTTTGTGCACGAGGCACAAAGCATTCACCCTCCTTGCCAGCACAAACATAGGATTTGGCATTCTGTGGCAAAATTTTCCCCCAACTAAATAGGATGCACATGGAAAATATGATTCTTAAATCTATTTGTTTCATTAAATAACCTTTTGTTTTAGTTTTGTGAGAAGATCAAGCCTTTGTCTTTGTTCTATGACAAAATATACACTTCAGATGGTTTCTCTATAGCGTTTGAATTTGTCCACGGCTCATGGAAGAAATTTCCAGGTGTATGAAAGGCATAAATGTGGCTGGGAAAAGTCAGCACAGCTTTTGACACAGTATGCCATAACAATAATATGATGACTTATGGTTAATATAAGAAGACCATAAGTGGAATGGAAAACTGACTGGACAATTTTAGTCAATGTTTCATGGTTAGAGGCAACCCAAAGTTCTGAGCCTTGCACCTCTGTGGGACCACATCAGCCAGTCTCGTCTCCTCTGCTCACTGTGGTTTGTGGAGGCTGCTCACTCTAGACAACTGACCTTGCAATCTCATTTGCTGAATATTTACAGTTGGCTTATTTATGAAATTTGGACATACAGGGCATGAAATGAGAACATAATTCTTCCTGGGCTCTGCATATTTTCTCCTGTATCAGATACCTGTTTACTCTTCAAAATCTGATGGGAAATTAACCAAGAGTTAACATCTGTTCTCTACCAGAAGAGAATTACAGCCATTGCTGCATTTAGGTGCTGAGGTGGGCAACAAGGAACAAATATATTCTGTAGAAAAGCCATATGAAGCAATATCTTGGGTTAGAAATGCAAGATGTGGCTGGGGGTGTGTATTCTATCGCCATCTGTTAGAGGTGGGGCAGTTATCTTCTGTTAGTTGGGCACCTCTTAAAACCAGGTGGGACAGTTTTCTTTAGCTCTTCTACAACCAAGCCTCCCTCCAGAAAATATCTTCTGTTAATGGGCCATTGAGCCTCGCTGCATGACTGATAAAATTCCATCATCCCATTGGGAGATGCTCCGCCCAGGGGGAGGAGCCAAGCATTCCTACCTAGATATAGTCTGAGATTTGGGGCGCCAGAGCAGCCTTTTCCATTGGATTCCCAGAGTAAGGCCAGGCTTATCTACACCACTGCTGCACCTTCAGAGGAAGACTACACCCTTCTACAGGTTCACTGCTCCAACAGAACCACACCTGTCACTGCAGGAGGGCTGCAGCCACCATTTAATGGGACTGCTACCAGCACCCTGACCCACAGGGTGCCAGGTCCTATTCTGACTCTGACAGTGTTTTGTATTACTGAACTTTTTTTTTTTTTGTCCTTTTCCCTAATAAAGAACTGTTATTCTTATTCCCATATCTTTGCCTGAGAGGCCCTTAATTTCAAAATTATAATAATTTGGAGGGAGGGGGTTTACATTTTCCATTTAAGGGAGGCTCCTGCCTTCCTTAGCAGACACCTGTCTTTTCAAACCAAGACAAGCAACAAAGAGTGATTCAGTCTCAGAGTTGTCTCTGAAACGCAGTGTCCTTTGGGGCACCCTAATCAAACCTGTGGAAAAAAATAAAAATGACCTCTTTATGGCTTTATAGCTGTGAAGAAATCACTATGTGATGTGATAGCTCATAATCTCATTGTAGAGAGATGGCTTTATTAATGAATGCATTGTATTTTAGTCACACACTGAATTTTTTAGGCAATTAACCACTGGGGGAAAAAAAAGGAAATTAAAAGCAATTGCCTTATTTTTGTTTGAATGTGATTAACTGAAAAAATGATATAGTATACAGTGTATTAACAAAAATATCCTATGAATATTTACCAGACATACTTAATCAACTGAGAATACATGCAGTCAATGAATCAGTCATTTTCTTAGACCTTAGGTACTCCTAGAATAATGTACTGAAACAGACTGAACTATTGAGATGTTCTCTTGGGTCAATTATCAATTTATCATAAAATGCTAGAGTCTTCATGTGCACAATAGACAGCAAACTTGAAACCAAATTTTACAGTCTGTTGAGTATAAAAACAAATTTAGAAATGTCCTGAACATGATAGCTTTTTAGATACCACGGGCAATAAAGATTTTCTTACAACCTGGAATACAAAACATGCACACACACACACACACACTCACACACAGAATCATAAAACCATAGAGTACCCAGAGCTGGATGGGAGACCCTCAAGGATCTTTGAGTCCAGCTCTTGGCCCTGCACATGACCAACCCTAAAACTGAATCCTATGCTAATTCATGTACTAGACCATCATGTGTTCCAAAAGTCTTGTGTGATCTTGTGTGATAGGTAATTGGATGTTTACCACTACCCAATTACCTATCTATGTCTACCAGAGGAAATGCTGGTAGATGTTATGTGACCTGCAAACGCTAAATCTTTCCACTGTGTTAAATTCATGATCCTCATCAAGTTACTTGAACTTAAGAGTGCAATGGCTGGTAAAGGCACAACTGAGTACAATTCAGTGCAAGGAAGGTAAATATAAGATCAGAGAGTTTGTCAGTTCACAACAGGATGTTGCATAAACAGATGAGGCCCTACAGAAGTTAAAGAAATCTACAGGTGCTCAAATATATTCTAGCTTTTAATAGCAGTTATAGGTCATTATGTTATAACAACATGATGGATATTCATATTACAATTTCCTTAATCTTTGACTTTGCATTCACCATCAGCTGGGTTTAAGTGATGAGTAAAGTCAGTGAAGGCCCAGCCCTGACAACTTTGGATGAAGGGTGGTTCTTTCATCCTAAAAAATTTTTTTCTCAGCCCATCAAGACAGCTTCCATATCCCTTCCCACTGCTGAATCCTTTATTAACATATGAGAAGTTTTGGTCAGAGCTTCATCTTTTGTGTCTTGGTTTCCTCATGCTGTCAGCAGTACCTATACCTTTATAATACAGCTCCATAATGTGGCCAATGGGTTAAAGACTACATTTATTAAACTGAGAGATAAAGGACTTGCCCCAGTGAGTACTTGCCTGGAGTAACAATGAAAATTGATGCCTTTCAATCATAATGTTGATATATCCACATGCACACTTTAAGCTTTTGATCATAAATACCCTTTGGTCCTGCTTTATGACAATTAATTTCAAAATTGTATGTTTTCCTCTAGAGCTAGCATTCTAAACTGGAGTGGAAGTAAAAAGCTGAGGAAGAGAGGGAAAAAAAAAAAATAATTATCCTCTGAAGAACTAACTAAGAAGCAAAGAGCTGCTTCTCTTATCAGATTGTATAATCACAGGTGCATAATAATTGCCATTGCCTTCAGCTTCAAGCTGAAGGCATTCGGTTCATCCATGAGCTCAAAAAGTGTATATTTTACAAGTTTGTGGTAATATTCTCCCATGCTGAGGTGCACAATGAAACATGCAGTCAATCAAAAACCAAAAAAAAATTAAATAAGAGCCTACTTAGAAACACATTATCATTTATACTACCTGAAGTCAGGTGCTCTTTTTACAATTATGACAGATAATGAAATCAGTACAGGATCAGCACATGAATTCTGACTTCCAGAAAGACCTTTCCTAATTCTCATTTGCCTCAGAATATTTTGTTTCTACAATATTACCAGTTACAGATATCTCATGAGAAAATTGGATGTATTGGTAGGAATCCTTTGATAAAAGGGTATTTGCAGAAAAAAAAGATTAGGAGATAGCAAGATTCCCATGGGAACTTCAGAATTTGCTTTATGAATTCAGATGGAGAATTAAATTTAATGAGACTTAGCTTCTGAAAAGCTAGGTAGCAATAAAATTCCATTATCTTTGTTAAAGCTTTCTCAAGTCATAGAATCACTAAAAAACAGGGCTAAAAAGGAATTCAAGAGATCATCTAGAGAAAAGAGACCCGAGGCAAGATAAATCACTTCTGTGTTTTTTGGATAAGTGCTCTTAAGCTTCCTGTGAAGCTTATCTAATGTTGGAAACAGAACAAATTTTTAAGGCAATTAATATTATTATCAAAATATTTTTCCTCATCTCCAGTCAGGATTTTTCTCCCCTTTCCTTGTCTTAGCCTCCATAAATTTTAAGCACAGGTTAGTTCTTCCTTTGTTTCAACACCTTGCTACCATATATCTCAGTTGAATTTTTTGTAGATGCAACAAAAATAGTTGATTTTATTTTCTCTTTTATTTTTCATGTGTTTTCTAGATATTCCTTTTTGCTTTTCTCTTCAATTAGGTCAACTTACTGAAGTGCTTGACATCAGCTCGTGCTCAGGCTGAAGCGTTCTCAGTGCTTTAGTGGGGTGGAAGCACAGAGTTTAAGCTTCCTGACGATTGCTGTGTACCAGAGCTATGCAGCAGTATATAAATGCTAATAAAGAGTTTACTGCCTGCTGTCATATGATGACTGCTTCCTTCTTACAGCCTTCAGATGTTCCTTGAAGAACTGCTGACTAATTAGCCATTCACCTTCCTCTATTTGCCCTTGTTTTCTGCCTGAGAATAGAATGTCATATTTTCTCCTTCCCCCAGGTTGTTTCTTCAGTTTGGAAAGGTAATTCTTGATTATAATTTTACCTTAAGCATAGAGTCCCTCTCAACTTTTTATATACACATAATCAGTAAGTAGGCTGACATTATGAGTCAAATTGTTAAGTCTGCTGCCGAACACTACAGCATTAGGACAGACCCTTGAGAGACCCAACTAAGACTGATGTTAAGTCTGATATTGCCTGATTTATTCCATTTGTCCTGCACGGTCTCTGAGAGAGAGTGAGACCCTGGAATCAGGCCTGCTTGCTCGGGATTGTGTTCCTCCTGGAGCTGACTTTACAAATTTCTTTCACAGCACGGCGATGTGGATGGATGCACTCACCAGCTGCCTTCATTTGTTGATCAAAGTTCTCCATTCTGCCACAGACCTCTCCTGTTTAATCAGCTCCACATTTCCCAGGGGTAATGAACATGAAGCACATGTATCTTCTTTAAAAAATGAATAGACCATCATCACATTTTTTCACATGGATGATTTTTCCACCAAGGTGCTGGATGATCTGTGGAGATCCCAGATGCTCCCTTTGGACTTTTATTTTCTGAAGAAAGTAACTATTTTTTTTTTTTTTACTTTTTTTTTTTTTTTTTTTGAGTAAAAAAATAATATTTTTTTTTTTTTTTTTCTTTTTTTTTTTTTTTTGTGAGTACATAAGATATATTTAGTCAGTAACTGCATATAATTTGTTTAAACAGAGGATACAAGTGTATTTCAGATTAATCCCCTTAACAACATAACTTTTTTTTAAAAAAAAAATCTGCCTAGACCTTACCTCTGAGCACTGTTCTGTTCTACTAATCACCACTTCTGCTATGGTCTGGTGAAAGTAAGACAAAATCAATTAGTTATTACAGTATCATTGTAAAATGCATATATGGGGTGACAGAAAAAAAAAGTGTGCCAAATTTAATTCTGGTGTAAGCATTTATTTTCAGGAGATGAAGATGTTCTTCGGACTGATTTTTTTATTCTACATTCTAGCTATTTTGAAGACATTTTTTCTTAGACAAAGATAAAAGCAGGTATGTCTGGTCAAAAGTGTTCCTAAATTTTAGGTCTGATGTGTTTTATTCGGTTATTTATTTAATATATGGACTTTTTAGCTTAATACTGTAAATTTCTCAAAGTCAAAAGGTTCAAAAACTAGGTAAGCTCAATAATGTTTTAAAAATTACTTTGAAAAACAAGCATAATAATAGTTTTTACTTTAGATTGAATTTGAATATTTAGGCATATTTTTTTAAACTTAGAAAAACAGTTTTCAAAATTGATTTTAGGTAACATGTACCAAACAGTAAAATAACTCTATGAATGTATTTCAAACTTGTCCATAGAAACTTCCTCAGGAAATGTCCTTCTCACCAATTCAGTTGTTATTCAGTTGTTATTCAGTTGTTCCTTTGGTGAACTTACAGTGGTCATGAATGTGGTGGGCTTGTAATATAAATATTTAAAGCAGCAAGCTGAATAGAGAAAACAGTATTAAAGTTGATTCTTGCAGTCTATATGACACAAAATAAATATTTGGGAAAAGTGAAAAAAACTGTTGTCAGTATTGTAGGTTTATATTCAGAACCAGGAGGCTGATGGATGTTACATTGTCTATGTTTATATTCCTTAATCTACAGTTTCATGTTATGAAAGCAGACAATTTAGAGATGAGGCTGTAAAAAGTCATTTAGGTGACCTGTTTTTAAATAATATGATGATTCTTTGGATAACATGTAACATAGTAATTCTCTTGAGTGGCAGTTGATTATTACCTGAAACAAATATTTTAAAATATGGGTTCTTTGTTTGAATCTGATTGTCCTTGAATGGAGCATTACTCTTAAGCATATTACCTCTTCTGTCCATAGGGAAGGTAACCAGCAGTGAATAATCTGAAACAGATTTTGATTATGCTGAAGCTGGTAATGAGGTCATGAGTTAAAGGGGCCTCAAAATTATAAGCAGAGGTGATTAGTTTCAGAGGCTTAGAAAGAAAACAGAAGTCAAGGAGAGCTGGAGGAACAGTAATTAAAGTGAAGAGCAAGAAGAGGCAGAACATATCCATGATGCATGGAAAAGGTGCTACAAGCTGAGATCCTGGACTTCTAAGAGATCTTTCATACATGTTAAAGAAACTGGAGGACCACTGGATAAATCAGAGCAGAAGAGAATACAATTCTGTGACACCTGAAGTAATCCAAATCCTTGTGATTTGTCATGTTTTTACATTGTATTCTTCAAACTCTGTCAGTTTTCTGGGGCTTAAAATGTTATTGAGTACCCAGCCCACGTAGTCCCTGACTAGCTCAAATTACTAACACAGATGGAGCTAGAGAATCTCTAAATTGTGCATGGGATCTCTCTACATGGGAGCAGAACTCAATATGGAGAGTTTCCATCTTTACACCTTAATATTTGGGGGATAGCTATAGGACAATTTGTTTACATTAATTATGCAAGTCTCCAGTAGCTGAGGAGATAACCTTCAATATTCTGCTGTGCTGTAGATGTTTAATAAGTGACAAGTGAACAGAACATTCTTTTCAGAAACTCAGTGAGGGATTTTTTTTTGAGAGTTTATCAAGACTTCAGCAATTTCAAGACTGTCAGGACAATTGGAGATTTTAAGTACTTTGAGCATTATTATATGTATTTCCTAGGAGTCAACATTTTTTAGCCAAGAAACAGAGGAAAAGTGCTGAGTAAATGTAAGATGACATGTTCTCTTTGGATATTTTTGTGGAGGATACCTGCTTTTGCTCCTTTTAATCATAAAAAGGACAAGTAAGGAGCATAAACTAAAACTCACAGCTTAAGAAGAATTTCAAAGCTGGGAATAGGCATCATTATAAAACTTATCCACTATCCCAAAACTAGAAGCTCCTTTGCAAGCCTGTTGTTGAATTAATTTCCCCCTGTGTTACTGTTAGTGGTACAGAGTGATTTTTGGCTTGCTCTACCAGCTGTATCAAGTACACTGGTCCTTCATGTATCCAACTTCTTAGTATCCAATTCCAAAGTCAGAAGCACAAGCTTTGGTCACTGCAGATGGATTGCAATCATGGAATCATAACATTGCAGAATGGTTTGGGTTGGAAGGGACCTCAAAGATCATCTAGTTTCAACACCCCTGCCTTGGGCAGAAAATCTTCATAATATTGCCTTCTGGGACAGTTACAGCTACTGAGTTTTATAATTCAGATTTTACAATTTTTGAATAGTGACACCTGCTAGTAGCACTGTTCAACCTCTCCAAAAGTATTGTGGGTTTTTTCCTTTTAAATGAGTACAGTCTTTTGCTAGAAAAGAGTGCAGAGTGGCACTCTCTTCCGTATGGCGGCCTTGAGCAGTTCGGGCATTTTTTCATTGCAATCATATTAAGCTTTTTGAAATATTATTTTATGCAGAAAAACAACCCCAAACAAACCAAACCAAAACAGGAAATCTACCCAAAACCTTAGAATTATCAAAATATTCTTACAGAATAGGCAAGATCAACATATATGGTGAGGTGTCTTATTTTGAATGACTGATAAACACAAAACTATAGTTTAATTTTGTCTGGTCAAGGGCTCTGAGGAAGTATTAGTAAGAAGGAATATTTTAACTTTTTTGTTTTGACACACTTCCAGTTGCTTACATTCATCTGACCAAAAAGATCCTGGAAGATACACTTTTGAATGACACAATCACAATATTTGTATATTTAAAACGTTCCTAGAACACCATTTGTTTCAGGTTGATGGGCCAAAGGGAAAGCGTCACAGCTGTGACACAAAATAACACAACTCACACACGATGTTCCAGCATCTGAATAGGAATAGGAAAAGAGCACTTTATTTTTCAGACCTCAACATTTATAGAATTCTAAAAGTGACAGTGGATTGGAGGATGGCATTGCCACCTTTCCAACCACACTGGTCAGACTAACAGTCCATCAAAATTCTCCTCCTACATAGAAGAATGCAAACAATCACTATTTACATGAAAGTGCATGAGAAACTCCATTACAAGAATGTAAGCATCAGAAGGCTTAGAAAATCTCAAAAGAACCAGGGCGACAGGCAAGATTGCAGTTCTTATTGCTGGGCAGCTAGTGGCATAATTTCAAGAAGGATTTCAATTAGAGTGGTTAATGAAACTGATCTACCTCAAATACAAAAGGCGATTCTCCTGTCTTCCAAGTGAAGTTATTAGCAAGTCAACAGAATTTAATGTTTTGTAGAAAAATATTTTCTTTTATACTTTACATTTTTTCCTCCCTAGGATCAAGAATCCTGATGGTAGCAACTGATGATATACATGAGAACACTCTAAATAGCTTAAAATGTGATGTTTGAAAGAAAATAGAGTAGGCTCTCCCTGCATTTTTGAAAAAAATTATGAACACTTTGGGGGATAAGGGGGTGGGAATGTGTGTTGTTGCGGTGGTTTGACGAGGAAGGAAGTTTCTTGGGAAGGTGGTGGTCAAACCAGTGGCCAGAGGTGAATATTGGCACCTGGGGTGGCCACTAGGAACCTGGACACGCCTTGAAAACACACAGGGGTTAAAAGCAGAGCATTCCCAGGGGAACTTCCTCTTTGGGTCCAGCGGGGGATCAGACCTGACCTCCCTCGCCCAGCTCCGGCTGGGTG
>VZRH01008150.1:258925-324132 GCA_013397555.1 Urocynchramus pylzowi
CTTCCGGGGGGAGGCCTGTGGTGCGAGAGGGAGACTCCTCTCTCCTGGTGAACTCGGAGGTGGTAAAGTGAGAGATGGTACTGGGCAGAGAATTGAGTGTTCGAGGGGTGGTTACTGGAGTGGGAAGGTAAAGCCTTGACTCATGGTGTTGATGGGACAAGGTGGGGGGAGGAGAAGTGGTTTTGAAAACTTCCATTGTAGACATTGTGTGCATGTGTTTGTTTTTTTTTCCTTTTCCTTTTGTGTTTATAGTAGGTGTAATAAAGCTTTATTCCTTTACCCCTGAGATGATGGAGCCTGCTTTGCTGTATTTTGGGTCACATCTCACAGTAACCATTCGGGAAAATGTGCTTTCATGGGGGCACTGGCATTGGGCCAGGGTCAACCCATGACAGTTGTTATTGTTGTTTGTCTGTTTCTTTGAATAGGAGCTGCAGCTTTTACCATTAAGAAAAAAAAAAATCCAACTTTTATTAAAGTGTCATAATTTTTGTTCTCCTTCAAAGAGGTATTGGTAAATCAGCTGCTTTACTGCCTATTAAGACTGGTGATCCGTATGACAATTTTGTATTAAACAACTCACAACTTTAGACCAGATAACCACTGAAAATTAATCATCCACAGAGTGCTGAACTGAGCAACCCTTTGAAACTCTAAAGAAGATCACCAGTCTATTAGACTTATGTACTGTAATTGCATTATATTTAACTGTATAATTTATAAGCTTTAAATTAGATCAACCATCTATTAGGTTTTATAAAAATGAAAAATTATTCATCAGATTAAAAAGTAATAAAAAAGAAATTAACCATATTTGGAATTTACCTCCCTACTAAATAGAGCAATTAGGATTTTAGACTTTTAAGAACAATGGGTTTAGCTGGTATCATCTCTTTGGATTTTTACTGTAAGTTGGATGGGGATATCCTATTTTGATTCTTACAAATTCTGATATAATTCACTGTGATATTAAATCCTGTATAACTTTGGTTAATTTGACTTGTTCCTGTTTTGCACACATAAAAGTGGCAAATGAACCCAATCCAATAATCTTTTTACACAAAATGATAATAAGAATTCCAACACATACCTTATACCATCAGGTAGACAAGTCCACACATAAAAGTTGTCAATCCAATTTTTGACTCTTAGGAAGAAAAAAAAAATATTTTGGTCTAGTTAAAATCCAAACCTTCTGGTAGATTATAGCTTTTTGAAACAAAAAAAGTTGAGATATTCAAATACTCAAATAAAAAAGTAGATCTAAAGTAAATGCAAAGAAGGAACTATCCCTCTCAAAAAAATTGACTAATTTTTTTTTTTTTTTATAATTTTATTTAAATTTTTCTATTACTATTTTAAAAAATTATCTTGTGGCCAGGTACTTACTACTTCTAGGTCAATTACTGGTTTTTTCTCTGGATTTGTGAAATTTCCAAGCCTCTAGTTATTGGACTGGGGAATTTTTTTTTTTTCCACAAGGACAACAGAACTCCATTTTCTCATGACTATGAAATTACACTCTATGAGAAGAGCTTTTTTTTTAAACCTCTGCTAGCCAAAATGGAAAGAACAGGAAAGTGAAACTCTCTGAATACAATGTCTATGACAGAGCCAAGAAATCTCAATCTATGACAACACACCTGAGAAAGGGCATTCCCTGGTGTCCCATTCAATCTTGAGGAGGCTCTATCAACACTGATATCAACAAAAAATCCATGAGCATTAAACATCTAATATTTGACAGCTGTACAAAACTAAACCTTCCTAAGCCAGATAACCCACCCCTTAAAAACAAAAGTCAGTGAAATGGAGTGTAATCTTACTAATAGTCCCTTCTCATAACAACCATATTTGTGAATACTGTTTCCCCTCTTAACAGGATAACCACTCAAGCACCATTCTTGCCTTAATACAACAAATGATTGGTGATAGGAGTATGCATGGGAATTTTTATTTCTTATAGAATTTACCTGAAAAACAGTGCTGACAAGGATAGTCCCTCAAATACTTAAAACAGCCCCTGGGTAAACAACTTTGCTGTCTAAAAGATCACACATGCATATATTTCATGGGTTGGAAGTTGTACGCTTAATCTTGAGAGCTCATGTTGTTTTCCCTAAATTTGTCATGTGAATTTGAAATGTAGCAATCTGTGTCACCTTGGGATGTTTGTAGTGGGATGCTTTATTGAAACTCTAGTCTGACAAGGAAGAGATAAAGTGTTATCTTAGATTTGCAGAATTTCAAGCCAGGAAGAATTCTACAATCAGCTAAAATGTCTTCCTGTGTATAACACAGGACCTGCACAACATGAAGAGTTATAATTTGGGCAGGGTGTCTAATCTGGCATTGGTTTAAACCTGGCAGTGATATGACCCTCATGCAGCCAGTCATTTGCTGGAAATGCTATAAATTTATATTGTTCAGAATTGAGACTGACAACATTCAATCACTTATGGCTGATAGTAAAATGAGGTTGCTGTCTTCTCAATGATAATGTAGCACTTGAATGACCTAATAATTTTAATATGTTGTAATAGGTCTGATATTTAGGTTACTTTAAGAATTTGATATTAACCACTATTACTTTGATTTTTTTAGACATGCTTTATGATTTTTCTATTAACATAGATTAGTTAAAATAAGTAGAGTGATAAATCTATTTTTTCTATGAATTTCTGTGCAGAATTAGGTTTGGAACCTGACAGATCCCTGAAGCAGAACACTGAGGTAAGAGAATCACAGATCACAGAATCACAGAATCACAAGGTTGGAAGAGACCTTCAAGAACAATGAGTCAAACCCATTCCCTAACACCTCAACTAAACCACAGCACTGAGTGCCACATCCAGTCTTTTTTTAAACACACCCAGGGATGGTGACTCCACCACCTCCCTGGGCAGACCATTCCAGTTCTTTATCACCCTTTGCGTGAAAAAATTTTTCCTAATATTCAACCTATATTTCCCGTGACGCAGCTTATGACTGTGACCTCTGGTTCTGTCAGTTGCTGCCTGGAGAAAGAGACAACCCCCACCTTTCAGGAAGTTGTAGAGAGTGATAAGGTCACCCCTGGGTCTCCTTTTCTCCAGGCTAAACACCCCCAGCTCCCTCAGTCGTTCCTCACAGGGTTTGTGTTCCAGCCCCTCCCCAGCCTCGTTGCCTCCTCTGGACACGCTCCAGCGTCTCAACTCCCTTCCCAAACTGAGGGGCCAGAACTGGACACAGCACTCAAGGTGTGGCCTCACCAGTGCCAAGTACAGTGGGAGAATGACCTCCCTGATCCTGGGAGGATCACTGGCCACACTATTCCTGATCCAGGCCAGGATGCCAATGGCCTTCTTGGCCACAGGGCACACTGCTGGCTCATGTTCAGCTGGCTGTGACCAGCACCCCCAGGTCCCTTTCTGCATGGGCACTGTCCAGCCACAGTGTCCGCAGCTGATGACATTGCAGGGGGTTATTGTGGCCAAAATGCAGGACTTGGCACTTGGACTTATTGAACCTTGTCTTGTTAGACTCTGCTCATCTATCCAACCATTCCACGTCTCTCTGCAGAGCCATCCTGCTTTCCAACAGGTCGACACACGGTCGCAGCCTGGTGTCATCTGCAAATTTACTAATGAAGGACTCAATCCCCTCATCTGTGTCATCAATAAAAATATTGAACAGAACTGGCCCCAGCACAGAGCCCTGAAGGACACCACTGGTGACTGGCTGCCAGCTGGATGCAGCACCATTCACCACCACTCTCTGGGCCCAGCCATCCAGCCAGTTCCTAGCCCAGGAAAGAGAGCACTGTGTGACTCAATTGGATCATGTAGAATTGCCTGAAGAGGTATTTCCAGTGACATCTATGATGACATTTTAAGGACAAATGTTTTGTATTGATTACTTTTCCAAACAACAAACAGAAACTGCAGACTACTCTGCTTATTTGTTCTCAATTTCAATTTTTTGCACTGGGATGCAGAAGCATTGTATTTCTATCAGACTACATTATGATTATCTGTTTAAAATTTATTTTAATTTTCTCTTTTTTTTCCTTTCTGTATAATGTCTTATATCCCCAGTTAGAAGTGGTCATGCTCCTTATTAAAGACTACATTCTTGATTAGTTCTTAAACACCACACAGCTGCTTGTTCCTTCCCACAGAGTGTAATGGAGGAAAAGATTGGAAAAAAATTAAGACTCGTTGGTTGAAACCAATACAGGCAGAATAGACCCTCTGCAATCCAAGAGGAAGTGGTTAGTGGTCTGCTGAGCTCAGTATTGGGGCCAGTTGTATTTAATGTCTTTATCAGAGATCTGGATGAGGAGATTGAGGGCACTCACAGGCATTTCACAGATTACACCAATTTGGGCTGGAGAGTTGATCTGCTGGAGAGTGGGAAGGCTCTGCCAAGGGATCTGGACAGGCTGGATCCATGGGCTGAGGTCAATAGTTTGAGGTTCAACAAACCCAAGTGCTGGGTCCTGCACTTGAGTCACAACAAGCCCTGCAGTGCCACAGGCTGGGGGCAGAGTGGCTGGAAAGCTGCTCAGTGGTGAAGGACCTGGGGGTGGTGGTGACAGCAGCTGGACATGAGCCAGAGTGTGTCCAGGTGGCCAAGAATGCCCGTGGCACCTGGGCTGTATCAAAACCAGTGTGACCAGCAGGACCAGAGGACTGATCTTTGGGCTGGTGAGGCCACACCTTAAGTGCTGTGTCCAACTTTAGCTACTCACAATAAGAAAAAACATTGAGGTGGTAGAGATGGTGAAGGGTTTTACAAGGAGTAGCTGAGGGAGCTGGGGGTGTTCAGACTGGAGAAAAGGAGGCTTAAGGGAAGATGTTGCCCTCTACATCTACTTAAAAGGAGGTTTTAACAAGATGGCTGTTGGTCTCTCCTTCCAGACAACTTGTGACAGGACAAGAGGAACTGTTTTTAAGATGGGCCAGAGGAGGTTTAGATTGGATTTCAGAAAAATTTTCCTTACCTGCGAGGGGTTGTCAAACACTGGAACAAGTGGCCCTGGGAAGTTGTGTCAAAATCCCTGGAGATATTTAAAACGTGCACTTTAGGGCATGGTTTAGGTGTATATTTGCTAGTGTTAGGTTAATGACTGGACTCGATGGTGTTAAAGATATTTTCCTTTCCAACTTCAATGACTCTATAATTATATAACATTTAAAACAGATGACTAATTATTGTACTGTGCAATGTAGTAAATTATTTTACAGATAATTCAAACCTGTTTGTTTCCTTTGTGTTGGTCTTCTCTTTATTTTTCTCCTCTGCTTTTACTTTTTTCCTACCTGATACCAGTTGTGATTCAGGTGTCATTTATTACTATGCTTTTTCAAGCCTTTTCTGTCTTTTTAGTCATTCTGTGTTATATATTATGATGGGATTATTATGATAATGTTTTAGTACTTACACTTTATCTTTGTCCTTCTGTTTGTTCCGTGCTTGCATATATTTTGCCTTTCTGTGTATTTTCTCTGTATGGTCTTCAAATATTGTTCCACAACACAGTTATTTGGCATTATTAAAGAAGACTTTTTAAAGTTATATTTTTATTATGACCATGATATATCAAACATACCATTATAATATAATTTTTGTAAGTATTATCTTTGTGTATGTTTAAACATCATGGTTAGAACTAGCATCTCAGTGAATTCAGAGTTCCTTTTAGAGACTTCATGATACTCTTTTGTCTTAGCTTTTAATGTTCCATTCTAACTCATCGTCTTGTTTTATGTTTGCTTTTGATAGGTCAGTCCATATAGACCAAAAATGCTCATTAACATACTTGATAGCTTCCCCACACAGTTTGAGATCCCACGCTTTTATCTCTGTTAGCAAGATTTTGGTAGTTTGCATATTACTTGCAGATTCTGAATCCACTTACCACTCGCTTTCTGTTCACTGCTCATTATCCCAATAGGCCTATAAAGATAACAATAGTGAATGTGGCAAGAAAAATAAAAGCTCATTATCTTCACAGATTGCTAATACTCAGAAAACTGTAGTAAAGCTATGTCAGATCCTGCAAATCCTTTTCACTTTCTTCTTTCTGTAACAAGTTAGTGATTGAAGAGAACACCCATGACTGCAGTGGAGACATCTATGTTTCATCCAGCCAGGCCAGACTCATTTTATAATCAACACAGAGAAATGGGCCTTTCTAGGTATTAATTTGTTTTGTCCTAGTTTAGATATATGAAGGAGGAGGATATGAATTACGATCTAGCAGTGCCCGTTTCTCTCAGACTACGAGGACAGTGTGCAGAACTAATTGAGTGGAGGTTTGCACTAAAGTTATAACATAGAGATATAACATTAAGGTGAGATGAATCCCACTTACAGTAGTAAATGGCAAAACCCCAACTTAGAAATAAATGCATATCCAAGAGATTTGAGGGAAATGTCTTGGTCATGCAGAACTTCATACTTCGACAAATTATAGTTTTCAAGAATAAAGAAGTGTCTCTCTTGCTTTTTGTAATCTTCATGAGATTTTGTTCCAATTAGGTGCATGCTTTTATCTCACAAGTTTTGCAGTTTTGCATTTTAAAATGTAGTAATCAGAGAGATGATGAATTGAAATTTAGGCAACAAATGTGTGTACTTTAACACTGTTTTTCACATATATTTTACTGATGTATATACATTTATGCTACAATATGTGAGACTTAACCCTATGCATCACATATTTGTGATGCATTTGCTTCTGCTTCTTGTAAACTAGAACACTGGGCTCATTTTGTAAATGGAATATGTATTCATATGCTTCAGGATTTATTAATTTCCGTGCCAGAAGGGATAATTCTGATCATTTAGTCTGATCTACTGCTTAATCTATGCAGAGAATATCTGAGTTTCAATATTTTTTGAAATAAACAACACAAATTACAATACCCAAAAATAAGTTTGATGAGGAGGTGACTAGTAGATACATCATTTTTGTAGATCTTAATGCTAATGCTGGTATCCTAAAACAAAACATAACAAACACATAAAGTTGGACTGCTCATTTGTGTTAACTCCTTAAACAGCCTTTCCCTCACTCTAGGGAGAAAAATCTCACCCTGCTTACAGCTCGTTCTGCTACAAAAGCATTTTCCAATCACATGGGTGAGGTCATGCTACAACTTTCCCTCTAACCCTTCACCAGCTCCCCCTTCTCAGATGCATTAAAAACAAGCTAGTGGTGTTTGCTTCCAAGACTCTTGTATTTTCAGACTATCGATCACTTCTGTCAAACAATCCCCTGACTTCAAGTCCTTAGACTGGTTCTAGCCTGTTTGTAAGGCCTCCAGAGCACAAGAACTAAGAGCCTGCCTGAAAATTTTCTTCATCTTTTGGTATCTTCATATCAGAAAACTGATATTTATTTCCTGTAATTTAAGTCTACTATTTGTCTTGTCTACCATGGTTATGGAGTGAGAAGGAAAGACTGCTCTGGATTTTTGAATATTTAGAGGCAATTACTGTGTAATTTTAACAGTTGCTTCTTTAAAGAAAACATCTGGGCCATGTATAATACACCCAACTTCAGACTTTCTTCAAACAATTAAATGCTTTCCTTCTTACTGCCTTTTGAGGCTGGAAGAACTCCACAAACCACTTGTCTCATTAAGACCTTCTTTTAGCCAGGCTATCAAAATAGCTATCAAACAAACAAACAAACAAACAAACAAACAAAAATTTGGCTGCTACAACCCCATCAGCTGCAGTACATCAGAGTAAAAAACATTTCTTTCCACTCATCTTGTTGCCTACAAATATATTTATCTGTCCTTCATTGTTTCCCATGTAGAAAAGGAGTTCTCTGTGGCAAGGATCATCTGTTTAGTTTGGGTTTGCCAACTGAAGGATCACAGTGCAATTCTTACAATTTTTCCAAAGTTCTTTATGACCTGTGTTTCTCTATGAGGCAAATAATCCAAAATATAATTAATAATATCCATGTCTATGAGCAAGTTTGATGAAGTTATTAAGATGCTCCTAGTAGAATGACACTTGAATTTTTTCAGCACGTTTTTCAGTTAAGTTTTGGTCCATTAACAGCTCTGCTAGTATAAAGAAATGATGATGATAATCAATTACTTTTTGCTGTCTGTCTTGAACTATTGTACAATAAGAATATGAAAAAAATAGTTTGATGTGAATTTGGACTTATGTACTAATAAATGTACTAAAAAAGAGGATTTTTGATATGCTTAAAGATATAATAGAGATTATCCCTGGCACCTGAAAACAACTCATACTATAACCTGACTCATTTAGTTGTATGGATAGGAAAATAATCCTGACTACTAGTTTTTCATGCAAAAATAAATTAATTTAAACTGCTTCTAAAAAAATATGAGAAGGAGGTGTCAGCACTTTGTGAAATGTGAAAGCTTCCTTGGAATAATAAGCATGTCAAACTGCTGTTTCCAGTAAAAGAAGTCATAGATAAAAAGCCATTCTGTAATACATCACTGATAGTTTTGGCACACTGTGCTGGAGCCCAGATCCATTTATGTGTGTGTGTGTGTGTGTGTGCATTTATATGTATATGTATGTATATATATATATACATATGTGTGTATATATACATGTAAATATATGTATGTAACACATACATATATATTAAAAACCAAGGGTTTCATTCTGACTTTAATTATCTGCTTTCTGTGCTATCATCTTGAATTTTCACTGCCTGAAAGGAAACAGATTAACCCTCATGGTATTGCTAGGAGTGCTTGGAGTAGTTTCATGTATGAATCATGGGATAGGAAGACTGCCACAGCTTTTGCCTACACACACTATTAGGTTTTGTTCCCTGCATTTTGGTTGTCTATCCCAGGTTTTCTATCCAGGTTGTCCAATGCTGATTTTCTCAACTGTATGTATTATTTAAAACTATTTGACAAATTCTGCAAAATGTCTTGATCTGGGAAAAAGAAATTGCTTCAGGAGGTTTTTTTTTTTTTAATAAGCATCCTGTCTATGAAGTGTGATTGTAATTACATTGGCTTGGGTTTTATCTACAAATCATATGGGTTTTATTTTTATTTTCTGATGCCTTACTGTATGACACATAATTTAATTTCTGATTAGAAGCCTCTCATATGCCAGGAAATAGTTTTAACCCAATATTCTTCTTTGCAAGCTCTTTCCATCAACATTACTTTTGGTAGGTGCCTTTACCAAATTCTTCTACCTTTACCAACTTTGGATAGCCCTTTTTGGTCCATCAGCTTTATTCACCTCTGTGTAAACTCAAGTGGAATGAGAAGTTAACCAGACCAAGTGAGTGTATTCCAGCTCATAACAAGTGAAACATGTAATTCTGACATTTTTTGGTCTGAATAGAAAAACTGGGAGCTCAGTGTTCTGAGGCCATGTAATAAGAGAGCTGGAAAGAGAGGATGTATGTGATGATGTGGTCAGTACCCATGTGATGCTGATTGTGGATTATGTGTTAAAATGGTAATACATCACTTGAAAAATCTGTTATTCAAAATAAGCCACATGCAAACTCCCTAAACATTAAAAAAATTACTTGTCTGTTGGGTGCATATATTCATATACACTTGCATAACCACACCCACATATGAACTTGGAAATATTGCTATAATAATAAATGTTTGGCCTATTCATTCTGCTTATTAAGGGTTTTTAGTCATTGAAATGAGATTTAGGGGTCAAATCAGATTCACATAAGCTTTATTTTATCTTTACTGATCTATAATAGAAAGGTAGAAGGGACAAATATCATAACATGCAAAAATGTTTCTGGAGTCAGTAGTAACCCTGTTGATTTAATTAATCTCATTTAAGTACTACTATAATGGCACAGAAAGTGGTGGAAAGTTCAGAGACATTAATCTTCTTATCTGTGCACTGGAACTCACTCTGAAAAAATACATGAAGGAGGACTGATGAATGCTGCTTCATTAGAAGAATTTTAAAACGCAATTTGTCTTCATGAAAACGAGGTGTTACACATTTCCAGCTCTCCCCTGTGCCTCTTAGAAATATTTTTTAAGCAATAACTTTTGATGCAAAATAGTCTTTATGGTAGGACAGTAATTATAATAGAAGACAGGTATGTCCTGGTCAATCTGTTTGTGAATCACAGCAGTGGAAAATCTTAGACCTGCAGATTCAAATTTTCTTAATATGATTATGTGGTATCAGAAACAAAAATTCCTTTTAACTAGCTTGGCTCTATATTCAGTAGATTACACAGAAGATTTTCATAGTGCTTAAGGCAAATGGTGCAGGTGATGAGCTAAAACTTGATTAATCCTTGAAATTTGCAGGAATTAAAGAGTTTTTTCCCTAATAGAATATTGGCTGTTAAAATAACTTTATAATAGAATAATGGATACTCTTGCTGTTACTCATACCTAGTTAGTTCCAGACATCCTAAGAGCTTTATCATAGGACTGTGCAAAATGTGGAAGAAAAAATGAACTGAAAAGATGCAGATAGGACATCTGGAAATAGAGATCAAAACCTGTCTGGGCAAATGCATCTTGCTGGGATAATGAGATTTAAAAAAATTGCATTGATTGATTGCTCATTTCCTGCCTTAGCACGTATAACCCTTGGACATAACAGGGATCTGACACCAAAGCCACTGAAGCCAATGGACAGATTCTCATTAATGAAAGTATGTAATAGACTAGAACTCTATCAGAGTTTAAGAGGAGGAGTGGCAGACTTGGCAGTGCTGGGTTAATGATTGGATTCAGTGATCTTAGAGGTCTTTTCTAACCAAAGTGGTATTATGATTCTAAGAGCATGCCCTTGTCTGGCATGATCAAAGTTCCCTGTTTTCCACCTTACCTGCACTTGCTTGGATTGTCAGCCTTCTGCTCAGAGGTACCCTTTCCATATTAATCTGCCTGATTCCACTTACAGTACTCTCTAATAGAGTTTCAGTGGAAGAAAAGGCTAAGAGAGGGCACACTAATCCAACTCCTCTATTGGAGTGGGCTTTTATTCTGCTGCGTTTTCTTTTTATTTTCTTTTATTTTTTTTCATCTTTTGTATGCTCCCTTTCAGTGTACCAGTTCACAAAAAAAAAAAAAACAAAACAAACAAACAAAAAAAAAACCAAACCAACCCCCTCCCCCCAAAAAAAACCCCAAAAAACAAAAAACCAAAACCAAAACCAAAAAAGCAATTAAATTATTCTTCTGGTAAAATTCATGTCTTTTTGTATAACAGAAAAGTCTATTCTTAAAAAACCACACCGGCTCTGCTTGGTATTTCCCTACTCATGGTGCCTTTCCAGCACATTCTGTGTAACAATTCCCTTCACAGGCTGAAACCTTCTCTTCTAAAGGCCAGAGTCCCAATGCTGCTTCCCAGCCTCCCACCTCCCTCTTGATTTCAGCTCAGTTTGAAGCTCTTGTCCATGACCACCATCACCACGGCTGTCCCCGGGTGTGCGAGCAGTGGGTCAGGTTCAGCATTATCCCTGACTGGCGCCTCAAGTATTCATGTAAGGAAACTCTCACTGGTGTGATCTGGGAGCCTCCTAAGCCATCTACCCTGTTCTAGGTTGTCTACCCACAGATGTTCAGATGGTTCAAATTCCCTTGTAATGTGAGGGCCTGAGAGTGGGACACTGCTGTTAGTTGTTAAAGTCCCCTATGTCCTCCTTGTGAGGCCATTTATGATACATCACCATCTTAATGTTCACTTTATGACATTTCATTGTTCTTCAGTTCTGGAAATCTGGTCTCAAAGGGTTCAAAATTTCAAAATGGTAAGCTTCATTCTTCAGATTATTTCAGTGGGCTTTGTATCAGGCTGCTCCAGACATCATTAATTGTACTGGAGAAATGAACCTGCCACACACTATATTTTTAATATGACTGCATTATTTATCTTACCTTCACTAAATTCTTCCTCTCCATCTCACTCATAGTAATGTTCCCCCATTGTTTAAGCCTAGGCAGTGTTGGAAAGTAGGTGGGAAGATACTGCAAAAATGAATTCAAACTTTTAAATATAGGAAATGGAGTGTAGTATTGAATAGACAAAAATTATTCCAGGCCTAGGCAGAAAGAATCTGAAAACAAGATGTAAGCAGCCATGCATAAAATGTCTGAAACCACAGAGGAAATAGTCGACAAGATGAGTGGTAACAAAGTGAGCAAGGTATCAAAGTGAAAAAAAAAATCTCTCTAGAGAAGACAAGATGGATGAAGGAAGAAAGTCACTGTATTTGTGAGAGTGTGTTTAATATACTCAGCTGTGTAAGACCTTCGGGGAAAAGATCACTGACGCTATCAGAAAATTCACTGTTATTATGGACTAATGCTTCTATCAGACAAAGGACACAGTGAAATTACAGGTGTATCTTCTCCCTTCCCACACGTTCCATAAAGTCTCCCCATGATAAAGTTTAGCTGAATCGCTCAGGTCTGGAATCATCCAGGGAGTTCAAGAAAATGTAGCATGTACAGGAACTGTCAGTCCACCTATGGAAGTGCTATAAATACACACTGGAGATGGTGGGGGCCATCTTTGTTTCTGTTTGCAAGGAGAAAGGCAGCAAACAGATCAGGATACCAAGACTAAGTAAAAACAGGAAGCGAGGTCAAGGACATCTCTATTTTCTTCTTTGCCTCATATCCTGCATTTTTATCTAAAATCATCTAATGTGGATTGTCTAAAGCTTAAGATGTTTTTTGTACAGTTGTGCTCAACATTACACTACATAATGTAATGTCTTCCACTAGTGCAGTCATCTTGCTGTGTGGATTTCAGCTTCAAAAACTGTGAGAATTATGGCAGGAGCTCAAAGAATGTGTCAGCCCTTTGATTACATCACACTGCGCATATATCGTTTACTTTGATTAGGGGCTGTTTCAAAGCTTCCAAGGTTTGACTTTTTGTTATGCCACATCCCTAAAATGAGTCAACATTTGTGAGAATTGTGACTTCTTGGTAATTATAAAATTAAATTCGGAGCCACATTCATTACAGACTTCTTTTCCTCGTAATTTAAAAGGACTGATTTAGAAGTAAAGCAGGGTAGGAAACAGCTGACCTTAATCTTAGCTACTTTGAAGACTTCTGTTTCTAAGCTGTTCAGGAAATATTCAGTGGAGATATTCCTCTGATGAAATAGGCTGCTAAATGTATTAGGTGTGGCCGTGATGGGGTTAATTTTCCCGATGGCAGCCCTCGTAGTGCTGTGGTTTGTATTGGTAGCTAGAAAGGTGCTGATAACACACCAGTGTTCTTCTGGCTACTGCTGAGGACTCCTGGCATAGCATCAAGGCACAACATCAAGGCTGTCCCCCCTCATCACTAGGTTGGGGTGGGCAAGATCTTGGAAGGGGTCACAGGCAGGATAGATGACCCAAACTGACCAAAGGGATATTCCATACCACAGGATGTCTGCTCACAGTCAGATCTAAGAGAAAAGGAAGAGGAGGGAGGACATTTGCCGGTATGATGTTTTTTCTTCCAGAGCAACCACTACATGTATTGAAACCCAGCTTCCTGAGAAGTGGTTGGACATCACCTGCTGATGGGAGATAGAGAATAAATATTTTGTTTTCCTCTGCTTTCACATTGTACCTTTGTTTATACTTTATTAGAGCTGCCTTTATCTTGTCTTACAAGTTTTTTCTTCTTATTTCCTCCCCTACCTTGTTATGATGAGGAGAGAGTGATGGAGCAGCTTGGTGGGCACTTGGCACCCAACCAAGGCAAATCCACTACACAGAGTTAGTGAGTTACCCTCTAGCAATGATTATTTTTCTTTGCTTTAAATATGGATCTAGATCATTAGGTCCCAACACAAGGATCTCATATTAAAGACACTGAATCCTAGGAGCGGGATTTTATATGACATAGAAGTACCAACATTTGAGTGTCCACCACAATTCACCATCTAAAAGTGCTAGAAGTTTGAACTCTAGTAAATCACAGCATTATAGAGTATCCTGAGTTTGGAAGGGACCCACAAGGATCATTGAGTCCAGCTCGTGGCCCTGCACAAGTCACCCTTAAGAATCACATCACATCCTCACATGTGATTTCACACCATGAAATCTGTAAAGCCAGAAGAAAGATGTGTCTTAGACCAAGGAGATAAGTAAGAGGTAATTTATAGGTTGAGATGCCCTGAGGTCACTGTGCTGGCAGTTCTGACACATGAGTTACAAAACTGCCCCAACATTGTCTTGACAGCTAGAGACCATATAATATATTCCATGATGGTGTATAAAAATGGACACTTAGGTTCAAGAAGCTGAATCCTGCTCCTAGCATCCCCATAGAAATCTATATACAGACATTTTAAAGTAAAGATTTTAATCTCTGAGTAAATCCTCCATCCCTTAAACTAAGGACATAAATCTTGCTTTAAACCACCAAAATTAAATTTAAGAACACAACCTTGATTCTAAACTCTGGCATATATTTTGCTTACATGGCAGCATATTCCCCATAATTTTAGATTATGATATAAACTGAAAGCCAAAATAACAACTATATACTTAAAATTAAATTTATATGTAAATTGGGTAGCTAAATCTAAAGGCATGATGTCAAAAATCTCCTCAAACTGCTTAGACTCCTGAAATCTGAGTCCACATACACCCCTTAAATATACTGCTAATGACCATCCTGCTCTGAGACACAACTGTCCTGATATCACAAGACAAAAGAGCAGATCAAGCTTCATTTGAAATTAAAATGACAGTGGTGAGCTCCCAGTCTTCAGTGTGGCAGCCTACCTCTACAAAGCACATTGTCATCAGAACATTCTCTTAAGGAAACATTGCCAGAAGGACAGTGAACAAGCTGGAAATCCATCTGCCTAAAAAAGCTGTGGGATTTTGTCAATGGGTTTTTCTTACTCTGCTGCAGATTGGCTGCAGGCACTCCATGATCTACATATTGTTTACCTTCTGCCCATATGTCTGCCCTGTGGACAGCCTGAAGATTGACTGTAGAGAACTTTTCCAAATAGTTCTGCTGGCATGCTAGCGAGCAGTGGGCTCTATAAAATGTCTGGCCCTGGGCTTTGGATCTGGCTTCAGGCTTGCTTTAGGCTTGCTCCAGAGACATGAATCTACTGGTGAAAGGTAGCCCCAGGATATTGATAAGTGGCAGCATAGGTAATTGGCAAACTAGTGTTATTTGGGATGCCCTGGAAGATCCCAGGCACTCATACGTCTGCAATTTACAAGATTGTATCCTTTTTGCCCAACCTCTGGAGGGCAGCTGGAAATTTTCATCTCACTTGAATATTAAACACCTCTCCTCAGGCAACTATATCTCAAATGACCACAGTTCTTACAAGAGGTGGCATGTATAAAATTAGCATGCATATTTCAAGCCATTATGGGAAGATGTCAAAAACATGATGTGACCAAAATCCTCTGTCTCTCTTACCTCATACTTAAAGATGGATCTTAGTTTATTTGCTGCTGCCACCCCTGAGAGAACACAATAAGGTCTACGAGTTTACAAAGTTTTTTGGGAAGAGAGTGATAAAATAAACCAGAAACTTTAAAGCTTATGTCATCACTGGCCTTAAATATGCCACAAAACTCCTACACTTGCTTATAAGGCAAAATGAGAAAGGTGGGCAGATCCCAGTATATTTTAAATGTGTATATATAACGACAATTTAATGTAGAAAATATAAGAACATTGGAATAATTTAATTGAAAGGTAATGTAGCTATCATAAACTAAGAAATAGCACAGCTGGAGGATTTTAAAAGTGATTTGGAAGCAAAATCCTCTCATTGAATTAGAGAATAAAAATTCAGTTAGGGACCTTGTAGAATAGCAAAGCTGGTAGAGCTTCTATAGCTAAGGGCCTGTCAGCATTTCCATTACAAACCAGTACTTTCTGGGGATTATACTTCATCCAGAAGAGTTTGATATGGAATGAACTTGGGATGAAATGTCTCAGCATTTGAGTAATGTAATGGTAACTCTATTATAAAAAAAAAAATCTGTATTCACTTTGTTACTGTTGAATCTACTGCATTGCTGCACTATGCATTTCGATTTAAAGGTACCTGAGCCATTGCTGACCTAAGGAAATATGTCCACATAATGCAGTTCAGGCAAAGATTTTGAGACAAAATGGCTCTACTGGTATGATGTCATGCAATAGTCACTCAGCGAAAATTCTCAGCCTGGTTCATTTTCTCAGGTGAGGTTTTTTTTCACCAGGGATATTTCCATTCTGTTCAACTTGCTCATAACTCATCTCTGCAGCTCATCTGTGTTGTGCCTCTATGTGATCAGACAAATGGGCTAAAAAGAAGTTTACCAGTTAAACAGTTAAAGGTTAACAATCAAAAAGCATGTCCTGGTCTGTTATAGATCTACCTAGGGAATTAAAATTGAAAAATTAAGAGAAAATTACCACAGTGGGTAGTTCCAATCCCACATTAATGTCAATTAGTCTTAGAGAGAATTAAGAGAGGTAAAAACTAGTGTGCTCTTCTCTTTAAATTTTATAAAATCATAGAATCATGGAATGGTTTGGATTGGCAGGGGACCTTGAAGATCATCTCACTGTTTCCAGTAAATTTTTCTTAACTCAAACCTTTTCCTTTTGTGCCTTTAATTCTCTTCTCCAAACTGCCACAGGCTGAGGGGAAGAAGGGAGGGTGGAGCGAGCAGTGTGTGGTTTTAGTAGGAGCACTACATTGGAGTGGACTACATTCCTAAACCACAACAGCTCTGAACTTATAATCTTATTGTCAGTGGTTCATCATTTCATATGACCAAGCAAATAGCTTGGTAGGCTTGGGAAGAAGCTTCCAGTCTCACTGGATTTGGGACAGCTCTGTCATGGAGCTTCAGCACTGGGGAGACAGGGTTGCAGAAATCATGATTAATGGCAAGATTATACAAGGCTTTTAGAAGTATTTGAGTACTGGAGTATTTGTCTTTGAAAAATAGAGATAGGATGTGGGAGCAGAGGAGGAGATAAAGATTCTATTCTTTCACCTATTTCATGATTCCTTTGTATTATAAAGTTTAAAACTTTAAAACTGTGGAAGCTATTTAGAAATTTACTGAGGATGAAAGGTGAAAGGATGAAAAGATGGATGGACTAAAAAGAGAAGGAAGACTTAGGAGAAAGCAAATAATTTCTACTGATAAGGAAAGCAGTTGCATGGAAAGATGAATGTGATAATTTTAGTATGTTCCCCTTTGGGAACAAAGTAGTTTGCTGTGAATGCATGACGCAATGGTCAAATAGGAAAAAGTTAATTTTTTTTTACTTTTTCTTACTAGTATACTACAGACTAACTCAGAAGTAAATGGCTTTAACTATGAATTCAGTTTATTTACCAGAGATGGAATACCAAATATGATCTTATAGTAACTTATTCATTTTCTTTTGCTTTTTTCCATATGAAATTCCATATGAATTTTTCACGTCTTTCCTTTTCCACCAGGTATTTTCACCTCCTGAACATGTATGAAATATTTCAGGCTAATTGTTACCAGTTTTCCCAGGTAGGAAAAGAATTTCCAGTCAAGGTTGGAATCAAGTCACAACTGTTAGAGAAAGCAATATTTAAAAATGATAAACATAATCTGACTTCAGACAAAATATCTAAGAAATAAAATTCTCTGGGGACCTTAAAATCTCTCTGAAGTTGACAAAATAGCCATGAGCTGGGCTATATTATCCATGAAGTAATGTCATATCTGACTTTCATTCTTACCAGCCTCAGATCTCTGAATCCCAACACTTTCTTCACCCATAACTAATATTAACAAGTTCTTGTCTTGTTAAATATGTGACATATATAGTCTTCCTTGGAAACAAATGTACTTTTTTTTGCCAGACTGATAAAGCAACATTACAAATAAGGTGGTTTTGTTTTGGTTCTATTCTGGTGGCGGGGTTTTCTTCGGATTTTTTCTTTTTGGTGAGTCTTTTCCTCTTTAAGGAGGGCTCATAAAAGCTTTTCCCTGTCAGACTGCTCATTAAAGGTCTACATGTAGTTTCAGAGAATGGCATGAATAAAAAAAAAGAAAAAAAAAGGGAAAAAAAAAATCAATGTTTTGTTCCTGCTGTAAGGGAGAACTAACCTTTTCTTGCTAACCTTTCTCTATTTTGAAGGTTAGTGACTAGCTGAAGTAGCTTGCAAGGGAGTGAAGTTGGATTCCTCAATGACCCCATGGTAAGAACATGCACTATGAATATAGAATAATTACTTAGGTTTAAAGGTAGATTTCAGAGCAGCCAAAATTCCAAGTCATGAATTAGTGTTGGAATCTGACCCTTTCTAGCCTTCTCATTTAATTTTTAATATGTAAAATAAGAATATAATTTATTATCAAATTCAGCAAAACAATTATATTCTTCTGTGTACTGGCAGTTCAGTTACGATGGGACAGATGCTCTCTCTGGCCCCACTATGCAATAATAAATGACACTACAAAATGGCTCTTTTTCAATTGCTGTATTTATACCCAAAATGTGGAGCAGTTTCCACAGGAGACCGGAAGTGTACTGTTTACTTACACGCATTCTCATTGCTGTGCAGTCTGTCCAGCCAGAAAAGATGTAAAATGAGAATACTCAAACACCTTTATGAAGAAAAGGACTTAAAGACTATATTTAGCATATTCTGAATGACCACTGTAAATCTGCAAGTATTTTGCAAAAAGATGATTGGAAACTCCTCATGTTTGATTCACTTCAGTTAGCCCTGGGAAGTCACTTAGAATTCTCCCTTCAGAAACACAGAATTCCTTCTATTTACTTTGGAGAGAGTGGAAATACTTAATGTGCTGCCCAGACTGTGCCTCTGAGATAAGGTGCCCTGGCTCAGTACACAATGAACACATAGACCAAGTTACAGTGCCTAGAAGACCAAACACAGATTAGAAATAAAGCCTATGTATCTAACAAACAGAACAATTTAACATGAGAAGAACTTCCCAAGGACTACTGTAGATTTTCCATCACTAGAAATTTTAAAATCAGTAGTGACTGTGTTCCTAAGACATATGCTCTACTTCAAAACAACACTAATTGGCAGTCTTTATAGGCCTGCATCATGCAGAATGGCATGCATCATGCACTGTTGAATCTTTTTTTTTAGTTTTATACTTAGAATCTTTGAAGGCAGATGTTTCCATTAACTGGAAAAGTAGAAAAGAAGCTTTTGTCAATAACAGCAGAGGTACATGAAAGCAGAGGTAAAAATAAACATAAATGGGACAGTTCATCTGCTGTTTCTTCTGTACTAAACATAGCAGAGAGGATGCTTATGTCCACTCCGTGGACCATCTGTTCTTTACTCATCATGTTATATCCCTGATAAATTGAAGAACATTCATCACCTCTGCCTGGGGGCAGAAGACAGCTTGTAACTTGTCCCCAAAACTTAGAAAGCAAGCCCTTTTCCTTCCATCTCTCTCCTAAATAAATTCATAGGAAACATATCATGAATGACGGAAAATTATAAAAATGTGGAAGTTAAAAGTGACAAAAGTTACTTCAAGATAGTATATTGGATATTCAAAAACATACCAATTCATAGGAAAAATAATGCTGTAAATTCGCATTGGAATGGGGAAGGGAGAGAAAAAATAAAGGAGGGAAAGAAGAGGGACAAAATGAAGGAAAACAACCTTGAATTCACAGTAAACTAAGGTGAGGTTTTGCTAATTTGCAGAGGCCCTCGAAAGGGTGCCCATTGATGAAATAAATAAGTAATTTACATACAACCATCAACAAGTCTATGAACACAGTGATGGGATCACCAGACTTTTAGCCTCCAAATTATAGAAGCAACAAGAATCCAGAAAACTATTTAGATTAAAACACCCCTTGACACAACAGATACTTGATCTTGCAGGTTTTGCAGAGTTGTTTGCTTTCTTTTATCAATGTCTATATGGTGATATACCAGATTAGAATTACCTGGAGAGATATTAAAAATTTTATAGATTATAAAGCAAATATACTTTTATTTATTGCATAGCAGAAACAAATGTGTAAAGAATCTATTTCCAGGAAAAAAGTAGAAGATATGATTATAATTCCTAAAAAAGTAATAAAGTGCCAAGCCTGGTTCAGCACTGCATGTACATGAGGGTATTAGTGAAGAATTATTAGTCCCTGTGGAAAGTGGTTTTGGGTATATATGAAGCTCAAGATTCTGTCTAACAAAAAGTTCTTTTGTTCCAGTTTGAAATCTGTATATTGTATTCCTAAGCAGCTCTGGGAAGAAATTTTCCTATGAAATTATTTTTGATGGAAAACCGATCTTATGAAGAAACAAGATACTAAAAAATTTGAATTGTGTTCAGCTTAAATAGTAGTGAATTCAGAAAACTCAATTGTATATGACATGAAAGAGGCCAATGACAAGATAGTAGTCAATGGTAAATAAAATCTATATTGATAATCTGTGCCTCCACTAAAGGGGGTTATTCATTTTATGCTCAGCAAATTACTCCTTTAGACCTGTACCATTCCAGGCAAAATTAGTAATAATTTTATATTAAAACAAAGTATTTTGGTTTCTTGACAAAATTCTTAAAAATCGTCCCCAAATAGTCTTTTTTCTCCTCCTGCCCACTACCCTTTAAAAGTAGAGCTCTCCATTAATTAAGCTCTTTACTTAATTTGAGAGGAAATGGCTTTCTTGTGTGCTTTCCCTTGCATTTCCCTACAATAAGAGGAATACCTAGTTCTAGTGCATAGTTAGAATACTGCTGTAGTCCAGACTTTGAAAACTTCTCTCTTCTATTTCCACTTTATCCTGCTGGGTATATACACAAAGCAGAAGCTGTACTAGTGCTTGATTTAGGTTAGGAAAGAAAAAAAAAAATCCAGGTTAGCTGAAATAGGAGAAGCAGAATGTTACTTGTCAGATTGTCTGAACAGCACAATAGGTGCACTCTCCCCCTCTGGGTCTGTGTGTGTGGCTCTTCAGCTCCTCAAAGAACACATTTCTTCTTCACAGAGAAAACAACTATTTTCTTCTCTGCAAGAAGAAGAGGTGGGGCAAAGGGAAGGTTACGCTTCAGGGAAGAAAACTCTCTTCTCGCACTTGAATTAGTTTTGCAAAACCAGGTGAGAGTAGTTCATAACACTTCAGTGTTAAACGAGACAGAGAACTGCTGAGCTGCTTGGATGTTGATAAATCTATGGGATCAGATGGGATCCCAGGGTGACGAGAGAGCTGGCAGATGAGCTTGTGAAGCCACTCTCCATCATTTACCAACAGTCATGGCTCACTAGTGAGGTTCCAGAGGTCTGGAAGCTGGCCAATGGGAGTCCCATTCACAAAAAGGGTGGGAAGGAGGATTCTGATAATTATAGACCAGTCAGCCTAACCTCAGTACCTGGTAAGGTGATGGAACAGTTTATATTGAGTGTCATCACACAGCACTTACAGGATGGCCAGGATATCAGACCCAGCCAGCATGGGTTTAGGAGGGGTAGGTCGTGTTTGACCAACCTGGTCTCCTTTTATGACCAGGTGACCCACCTGGTGGATGCAGGAAAGGCTATTGGTGTTGTCTGTTTGGACTTCAGCAAGGCCTTTGACACTGTCTCCCACAGCACACTCCTGGAAAAGCTGGCAGCCCATGGCTGGGACAGGAGCACTCTGTGCTGGGTCAGGAACTGGCTGGATGGGCCCAGAGAGTGGTGAATGGTGCTGCATCCAGCTGGGGCCAGTCACTAGTGATGTTCCTCAGGGCTCTGTGCTGGGGCCAGTTCTGTTCAATACATTTACTGATGACATGGATGAGGGGATTGAGTCCTTCATTAGTAAATTTGCAGATGACACTAAGCTGAGATCGTGTGTCCATCTACTGGAGGGTAGGAGGGCTCTGCAGAGAGACCTGGAATGGTTGGATAGATGGGCGGAGTCCAATATAATGAAGTTTAATAAGTCCAAGTGCCAAGTCCTGCATTTTGGCCACAATAACCCCCTGCAATGTCATCAGCTGGGGACGGTGTGGCTGAACAGTGCCCATGCAGAAAGGGACCTGGGGGTGCTGGTCACAGCCGGCTGAACATGAGCCAGCAGTGTACCCTGTGGCCAAGAAGGCCATTGGCATCCTGGCCTGGATCAGGAATAGTGTGGCCAGCAGGAGCAGGGAGGTCATTCTCCCCCTGTACTCGGCACTGGTGAGGCCACACCTTGAGTGCTGTGCCCAGTTCTGGCCCCTCAGTTTGGGAAGGGCGTTGAGACGCTGGAGCGTGTCCAGAGGAGGCAACGAGGCTGGGGAGGGGCTGGAACACAAGCCCTGTGAGGAACGACTGAGGGAGCTGGGGGTGTTTAGCCTGGAGGAAAGGAGACTCAGGGGTGACCTTAGCACTCTCTACAACTTCCTGAAAGGAGGTTGCAGTCAGGTAGGGGTTGGTTTCTTTCTCCAGGCAGCAACTGACAGAACCAGAGGACACAGTCTTAAGCTGAATCAAGAGAAATATAGGTTGGATATTAGGAAAAATGGTGCCATGGTTTAGTTGAGGTGTTAGGGCATGGGTTGGACTTGATGATCTTGAAGGTCTCTTCCAACCCAGTGATTCTGTGATTCTGTGAGTTCATTTCTGAATGCAGCTACTGGAGATGGAGGAGAGCAGCCTGTTGTTATTACAAAAAAGCAGACAGGACCCACTTTCTGTGGGGCATACCAAGCATTATCTTTATTAAATATTGATTTTAAAATCTTTAAGTCACTAAGAGCTTTGAGACACTGATTAAATTACTTGCTAATCCAGAACAAACTGGTTTGTTGTAAACAGAATCAACTGAAATAATGTCAGGAGGTTTCTTTATGTTATGGATGAACAAAAGAAACAACTACTTTTAGGTATAAACACTAAATTAAGTTTTGGAACTGGTGAACACACAACATTTTGATAAATTCTCACCTCACAGGAATAGTCATCTGAATTTAACTCATAAATTTATGTCAGTCTGGCTTTACCTCTCTGTGTAAGGTAGATTAATTTGATTAAAAATTAATTCTATCACTGAAAAGTAAACACACCTGCCACTATCTTTAACACAACATTAAACTAAAGCAAGTTCTAGCTTCTTTTTTTGTGCATGGTATATTCTGGAGCAAGCTTTGGGTTATGCTGGTCACAATTTGTCTGCAGAGGCTTGCAAAATGGGACATGGGCTCAGCACTGACACATACTGTTTTTGAAGTCTACCAAAAATCTTTCTAGTACTTCAATTAAAAAAAAAAAAAAGTGATCCAGAATTTCAGGCACAGCCTTCTCAAAAATTTCTTCTTTCTGGGCTTATGTACTCCATTCTTCACCTGTTAACTGGTTCACCCTTATAGGTAGCTGCTCTAATCAGCACTTTCCCTCAGATGCATTTTTACAATGGCTTAATGAACTTCTTGTTTCATTCTTCATCTTTATAAGATAATAACATGCAAGTGCAGTTTCCAATCTTAAGTATACACATAAAAAATAATTTCAAGCAAAGAAAGTTGCAGTTGGGATTCTGAATGTTTATTTAGGCTCTTTTACAGTAGAAAAAATCGTCAGTATCTATAGGTCCAACTTATGTCGGAAGCTCAGGTTCCTCAAGGTTGTTGAGTTTAAGAATATATACAATTTCAACAGAAAACCTCAAAACCTAAACCAAATCAAATAAAAATAAACAACAACAACAAAAAAAAGATCATTTGAGTGCTAAATGCATTTGCACATGTGTTAGTGTAAGAAAGTTTTATTTCCTCTTTCTTATAGAGGAAATTTTCATCTTAACCTATCTGACTGAGAATAAAGACTTTAATCTACTGCATTTTTATTGCAGATACTGTACATTTCTAGATAATTATTGGTCAATCTTTTATTTTTCCTTTTTTGTTTTTTATTTAATCAATAATGCTAATTAGTTATTTGATCTAGTCAGACAAGAATATGTAAATGAACATTTGGTGATATTCTAAAGAATATAATCTAGTTCAGTGAAAAGTCATAAGCCAAATACATGGATTACTTATGAAATACATATATTATATGGAAGGTGAGATTTATCTCTATTGAAATATCTATGAAGCCATTGACTTCAAAGTTAAATACATATTCACTGCTTAGCTCAAGTGAAGTCAAAGGCATTTGGATCATCCCACATAAAAACTATATATTATTGTTATTTTTTCCCATTAGCTGAGATCTCAGTGGGAACATAACTACTAATGTATCTCTAACTTAGATTGTTGTAAGTGAATTCAGAATTTTATCACCTTCTTCAGTACTGCAAGTGCTCCCATCAACATTGCTTTCTGTCATGTCTGTATTCAGTGTGACTGTATTCAGAGTGCACAGTACTGCTGTGATAATGTGTCATGAGATTCTGGTGAGCTGCAAATAATTGGCTTTATGCTTGTATTTTTCATGCCCTATCGTTTCTTTAGTTCCTGCCAGATCCTATTTGTCATTTTTTAATTTAATTTTTAATTAAACGAATGATAAAACAGCAAAGTCTTTTCCCTTCCTTTATAAAAGCCCCATATTAGTTGTTCTTCAATCTGCTTCATGAAAATTGGCGATTTCCAGTAGTCTAGTAGTATTTTTGCATCTTTCTTATCTACCATTTTTTGCATTTCTGACAGCATGGCGTCTCTTCTATTTTGAGTCCATAATTCCTACAAAGCTCCTAGCACTTAAGACTGCCAGTCCTGTATTTTATATTCATCTCTAGTGAATCTAGTTCATCCTCTTACATATGATTAGTAGTTTCTAGGTTCTGGCCACATAAGATTCATTATAGATTTACATTTACTCTGCAATGTCTCTTTCCCCTATCTTTTGTGAGTGAGCTTATGTACATCCATAATTGAACTTTCTGGGTAAAAACTAGTTCCAGCTTGAGATACAAGTGTTTATGCATTTCTGTGTATATAGGATTCTTTGGGGCTTAATTTAAGTGAATGCAAAAAACCATCTATGAATTGTAGGTGTTCCTTAGGTTGGGCTACACAAGGCAGTTAAGGATGCTGCAGTACTATGGTACTCTCCTGGACTTCCTGGAGTAGCAGCTGAAAGTCAGATAAGTTCCTCAGAGCACCATAAATGATGTTGGATTTCCACATTCAGGCAGTGGTGCCCAGTTCACCATTCAGGTGCAGCTAGGTCCTCTCACAGAGCACTTGAAATGGCAGGACACTCATACCTGGAGGTAGATCCCTTCTCATTGGACACAGGGAAACTTGAGCTTATCTTGAAGGAGACATCCTACTTTTTGTCTGCTGTCTAAATTATATGCTTTCCATTGAGTATAAAGGGATATTAGACATCTTATGCATTGGTTTACACCTAAAATTGTTATTAATTCCTTTTCTCTGGTTTACATTCCATTTAAAGCTTCACAGTTTCTTCTGTAAATCTGTACACATGTCTTCTATCTCTGTTAATCTTCTTTCCATTTATTTCTAACTACAAAACTCATGATAGTGTCTTTACAGTGACTTACTCTCAGTGGTATTTCATTCTTCTTTTAATGTTAGAACTTTATCCAGGATACATTAGATCCATTTTTGGTTGTTTTTAGAGTAGCCTGTTACAAGAAAAACCTGCTCCAGGACATTCTACTTCACTTTCAGTCTATTGTGCTGTTTCTATGACCATTGAGCTTGTTCACCTTAAATTCATGGTCTGTACCTTGCAAAAAATTACAAATTTAGGCTGGCTCTTTTGCCCAAATCTGTTATACCAATACTTATGCAATGCACTACTACCACAAAAATTCTATATATTTGTGATAGAATGCTTCTTCATCACCTTGACCATATGTTCCATGATTAATTCCCCATTTCCCAAGAATTGTCTGTTTGACTGAACCAGAATAGCCTTGACATATCTTTATTACTTCATCAGAAGTTAAGTATTATTAAAAGTTTATAGTATCACCTTGTAATGTTTTTACAGTTTTCCTAGTCATCTACTTCAAATAGAGCAACTCCTTTCCCATGTAAATTTGCTATGCAAAAATAGTTCTACTTCCATTTCTTGTAGAGAAGTCAATAGTGGAAGTTTCTCAAAGTCTGTACCTAAGTGTGGATTCCACATCCTTCCCTGTGATCCCTGTTCGAATGTGGATTTTCATTATATTTTTTCATCTTTCTACATTAAATCTATGATCCATTTTTCTAATTTTAAAATAATTTTATGCTGATGTTTTAATCTGCAGCCATATAAACAATACATACCATTTCTGCATTTTCTGCTTTTATTCCTCCTTGGCCGTAACAAAACATGATGTGTTCTGTTGGGTGTCTGACAGAGTTTGGGGAGCTGTTATTTACTAGTTCCAGCATCATTTCTACTACTCTGAACCCTGTTCTTGTGTACTGGTATTATTACAGGTACTACCACTGATACTTTGTGAAGAGGACAAACACTTTTTATCTGTTTGAATGGGGACCATCAGCTAAACAGCAGACCTGGTGTATCTTGTTCACAAATCATCAGAGGTCTAGAGATGGAAGACTGAGGGTGACAGATTTGAAAACATCATCTGAGGAAACTAGTCCTCTTAGTGAAGTGAACTGTATTGAATAAACAATGGAAGGGAGATAATGACTTGTTTATTTTCATGAAACCCAAATTTTTCTTTCTGTTACCCATGACAGAGCTTGATCTGACTCACCTGAGAGGACAGATGTCTCTTCTGTGTCTTCTTTAATAAGTATGAGTGTGAGAAGGAGCTCATTTTCACTGTATTTTTATCAAGGGAAGAAGAAATTGGTGGCTGCTACACTTTATCTGAAAAGTGTATTTAAAAAGCAAAAAACAACAAACTCATTAAAATTCTTGTTTTCTTAAGAGGTAAGGCACTGGAACATGGCAATTATATTAAATCAGGTTGCATTTTAAACTGCTTTGTGCTCTCACAGGAGAGACAGGGTTTTAAATGGAGTTCTGTAAATGGGCATTTTGAAACAGAAGACTTTTAAAAACTGTCATGCTTAATGATACCTACAACATAATGCCAAGAAGAAGATAAAAGATCAACTCTGTTATTCCCACTTAGGCTTTCAGGAAGAGTTCTGCAAAGTATCCTTCAATCTTTTAGAAATCTCTAGCACTAGCTGAAAAGTTTTCCACATTTAATAACATGAAATAAGTTTCAGTTAAACCAAAGTGTTCCTGAAAAAATGTCTACTTTCATGGATAACATCTGCTTGGGTTTTCATGAAAATACATAAAACTGTAAATGGAATCCATTGTTAGTGGAAAAAGAATGCCTAATATTTATTAGAAAGGAATAAAAAATCTCCAGTCCACAGAATGTCACTCCCTATACTGTGCACAAAAAATAAAATTTTCTGATCAATATGTTCTAGAAATTTTTAGAAATTTTATACAAAGTTAGAACTGGATATTGCTAGTTTAGCAGTGGACTATTCCAGAATAATGCCAGAAGATAATTAGAGCAATGGTGAGATAGTTCTACCCCAGATATTTATGGGTTGTACCAAAATCTCATGAAATTCCATAGATATATTTCTGCTGAATTCTGATAATGTTTGATGAACTGCATTCTATTTTTATAAGAGTCTATTAGCCAAAGGTTTTAACACAACTGGAGAAACAGAATATTAGCGACAAGACAGTTCTTATAATCACAATTTATTACAAGAATTAGATAAATAGCTTTATTTAGAAGACTAATTTTATTTATTCTTAAGCTTTGGCACCTTCTTGTTTTTTTTTTCTAGGAGTAGGAACAGAAAACCATCCAGATATACAGACTTCCCAAGAGAAAGATTACATTTAGTGATTGCGTTGTTAAATGGAAATTTTCCACTCACTTCTAGCCAGAGTATAAGAGAAAACTTGAGATTAGTAGAGGCATATTATTTTGATTTATTGGCTCGCTGAGTTTATTCATTATTTGTGAATTATTATTTTCTGCTGCTACATTGTTCTAATTAATTGTTAGGGTACTAAGAAGGTTTTTGTGTGAACATTTGTATCATTCTGTGTCACAAGAAATGAATTAGAAAATAAAATATTAATAAATGGTTTTATTTCAGGGTTAACCTTGATGAAGGCAGCAGTCTTGTGATTTTCTTGTCCTGTTTTTAGTATGACAACGCATCTGTTGTCAGCAAAATCTTTACTTTTGTCATTCTGTTTTATATCCTAACTGAAGAGGATTTTATGGTGTCATCAGGGATTTTACTCAGTCTTTAGTTCACTGTGAGTGTGGTGTGACCCAAACAGAGACACGTCCAACAACATAAGACAGAAGTGATTAAGGCAGAAAGAAAGATCAGCAACAATGTGCCCATACTGCAGGTCATCCAAATCACTGATAACCAACACAGGATCAAAAGCAAAGCTGTGGCAGGCTGCTGCAGACCCTTGGTACTCTGTTCATCTGGCAGTCAATGAAGCAAATGCCTTTTAAATGCAAGTAAGAGTCACACCATCCCTTGGCTCCACCACCACTGCAATTTGGGGGAATGTTGCCAGCAGTGTGCTCACTCTGACAATGCTTGTCAAGGGCCAGGCTGTCTGGAAGCAGGGTGCCAGGTGGTCAGACACTGGAGCAGGTTGCCCAGAGGTGATGTGGAGTCTCCATCCTTGGAGATGTTTAATACCTGTCTGGGCACAGCCCTGGGCAACCTGGTCTAGATGACCCTGCCCTGATCACAAGGGTTTTGACTGAGTGATCTCCAGAGGTCACTGTCAGCCTCAGCTGATTCTGTACTATTTTAGGTATCTCAAAAAAAGCAGAAGACATGAATCATGACTGAGTATGAAAGGAAAAAAGAAAAACATGGAGAGAAACATAGCAAAAGATGACCCATGATTCATATTCTCAGGGTTATTTAAGGTATCTAAAACCTTATCTCCTGAGATTTCCAACTTCTGTGATTGAAACTAGTGTTAATTAGATGCCTTAACACTATTAAGGCTCTGACCAAAGTAATCATTGCAAGATTAGCTGATGTAACTTTTTTTTAGTTTTACAGCATTATTTCTATTCCTTATTAAGGAATTCTCTTCAAGTCTCTTTGTTGTTTGTAGAAGTGCACCTCACTTTCTATCTTTCTTCTTCCAGTGCAGACTCCCAGTGCCATAATTTACTGAGCCAGAAGAAAACATACCAACATATCAAAGGTGCTCTTATTTTGCAGAAAGAAGTTTTTATGGTCATGGGAAGAGGTTGTAGTGACATTACATTTTTTTAATTCTCTCTTTTCAAACATGATTTCCTTGAATTCCTTGTCAGACCACAGAAGGGGCCTTACCACCTCTGAAGGAAAGAAGTTTCCTTTTCATCTAAACTTCTGGTTTTTGCAGTCTTTCATCAGGCACAGCTCAGGTCTGAGCAGTTGCCTTGCCAACCTACAACAGAGGCCTTTATGGCAAAACATATGTCCACAGGCCCCTCTGGCCATCTGAACATGGATTCCTTGGTAGGAATGTGAAGGAAGATGTCCATGGCTGATCTTTTTTGACACTACTGTAGAGCACTATGGCTCTACCTTGTTGCAGATGGAACAATGCAGAAGATGCAGTCCTGGCAAGGGAAACGCTGAAAGCCACAGGAAGATTTCCATTACTTCTGAACTGTATGTGATCCAGAAGAACTGTGTGATCAAAAAAACCCTGGGACTGAAAAAAGATAAAGCACTCATCTCATCTATTCTGCAGCCCTAATACAAGATTAGCTGTCCTCAACTGTTCCTCACAGCTGCACTCTTTAAAACACAGCTTTCCTAAACTTAGTGACAGGACTCATAGATTTTCTTTCCTTGCAGTTGAAGCTGAATGTCTATTGAACCAACTTAAACCCATTACCCTTGCTGTAACCACAGGGGGCCTGAACAGTCTAGTCTTTTACTCTCTGCAGCTACTTTTTACGTTATTATGTGTGCTCTCAGTCTTCTCTTATACAAACTAAACTACTCCAATTGTTTCAAACTCTTCTCATCAGTTTTGCTTTCTAGATCACTGATAATTCCCGGTTGGTCTCCTTTAGCTTCTTTTGATACTGGTCCACACTTTTTCTGAAATGCAGTTCAGAAAATGAAGCACAGTGTGCTTGCTGAGACTGAGCACAGTATGCAGCACTGAGGAAAATGAAAGAGCTATTTCATATCATACAAATTATATTGCTCTTTGCACGCCTTAGTAAGTTGTACATCATTTTTTTCAACTTATTTTTAAGACCATTCCTCCAACTTCTCAAGAAAATTCTGGTCTGTCTCTCCAGTATATAAAGCAGGGAAAAAAGTTACTGAATTAGGACCCACTCTGTAGTAAAAGATCTTGGCCACTCAATTGATCACAAGCTGAACACAAGACATCTGGGTTAGGTGGTGCCCATACACATAAGTGTGCATTCCACCCCAGTCACTACTGGAAACACAGGGCAGCAGCAAACACAGAGAAAGGCCTGTCAGAATTGTTATTGTTGTCTAATCTAGTTTAGTTCTGGCCAAAAAAGGAAAATATTTTAGGTTTCCTCTTGAATGTGAGATAGATCTGATATTTTCTTTAATTTTTCTTTGCATTGGTATCCACATAATAGAAAGCTTCCACCACTTTTAATTCTTTTTTTTTTTTTTTTTTATTATTAATTTGGCAAACATAAAGCAAATGTGGTTTTGTTTTGCTGGCATTTTGAACAGGTTTAGGTTTGTTCTGGCTGAGCTCTGAGATCAGCCCAGATCTGTGAAGATGTTTTTGCAGAGTTTTGAGACTGAACTGATAAACCATATCCAAAGTATCAGTCTGGACTGGGCACCCCTCTAGCTCTTTTCACAGTTTTTAATTGGTTCAGTGCAAAAACCAATTCAGTTTTGCCACTACTAAGGAAAAAAGCCAACAAAAATCCCTGCAAGGAAAAAAAGCAATGCTGTGATGCCTGTCACAGGGGAAAAACTCCTCAGTTCATGTAGTTAAAGCAAGAATAGGATTGAAGCAGTTTATTGATTTATTAACAGCATGTAATTAACTTGCAATCAGTGAACTATGTATTCAGGACCTGTATCAGAAAGGCAATTGACAAACCACAATAGTAGATACAAACTGTTAATGGACACCTGCAAATTTCTAAGCAATCTTATGAAACACATCCCAAGAAGTTCTAATCACACCTGTACTCACACAAACACATGAACCTCCACGTGGCTCCACGAGTCCCCCCAGGACACACCTGATGGGCTGTGTCCAGGGACCCTCTCTCTCTGAGGTGCAGTTCCTACATCCCCCTGCTTCCCAGGGAAATGCAGATGCTCCAGAACTACATGGGCCCATGCTGCTCCTGCAACCCCTGTGCATGTGACAGGAAGGAGCCCTTGCAGTGCTGAGTTGGGGTTCTGCTGGTGCTGGAAGGACATCAGCACCTTTGCTCAAAGTGCCAGTGTTTGCACTGGGAAGGGCTGCAATGACACCAGATTTAAATTTTACTGATTTTCTCTAGGGGTCACACTTTGGTGATCATCTGTCCTTTGTGCATTTGAACAGATTACTCACTGACTGTATTTTTGCCAGTCACTGGTGTTCAATAACATACTAAGCTGGCCCTTTTCCATTTCTGTTTGGGATGTATTTGAAAGGAGTTTCTTTGTGGTTGTCATACGTATGCTTTCGAGAGCTGTTTCTTTTGTTTTTTAAAGAAGTAGGAGAAGAAATTGAGTAATGGTTTCCTTTTAACCCCCTGGAAATGGTTTAAGATCTATTCTTGCCATTGAAAGAAACTGTTTAACTAACTCTTCTAATTCCTTCTAACTCCTCCCAGTTGTATTAGATCATACACAAATGCCATTCTAATTCATAATTGTGTTGGATTGTCTTACTGAAAATCACAAATTTACCTATTACCCCTCTTTTTAATTTATTTTTATTTTTATTTTTATTGTGGAGGATTTCCAGAAGTATGGAAGAGTTTCTGGAGTTTTTTTGTGGTGGTTTTTTTTTTTTTTTTTTTTTTTTTGTTTTTTTTTTTTTTTTTTTTTTNTTTTTTTTTTTTTGTTTTTTTTTTTTTTTTTTTTGTTTTTTTTTTTGTTTTGTTGTTTTTTTTTTTTTCTGGTGAAAATATATGTAAATACTCATTAACAAAAAGAAACTTTTTCAGTGTGGAGAAAAGTAATTAAAAGCATTTCCACCTCCCTTAGATCCTTCTTACCCTACACCAGCACACCTGCTTTTTTTGATTTCTATGGTTTTTGTCATCTAGGTTTTCTAGTTTCAGCAAACATAATTTCTACAGGTGTGCTACCTCTGAATTGTCAGTTTTTTACTTTTGCTCTACTCATCTATTTTTTTTCCCTTCTTTTTCAGTTAGAGGTCAGACAACATTACTGGCAACTTGCTGGATACACCGTTGCATTTTTTTTTTTAATCTTTCAAGCCTACTTTGTATCAGCATTCTCTTCCCCATCAGCACTCAGGTTAGACTTTTGTGTACCAGACATCAAAGAGGTACCTGCTGGGTTTTTTATGTTTTTGTAATGTTATTATCCATATGAAGAGCAAGCCAGGGAACATAGCCTTAGCTTAAGACATTGCTTTACTTCATCTATTTTACAACTCTCTGCTTGTGATCATCTCACAGTATAATTAACAAGAATCATGCAGGATCACCTGGTGGTGGTAACATTAGAATTTACTGTCAGTGAAAAACAAACACAGAAATCTGTAAAAGAAGGAAAGTTATTGTAAGACCTATTGAGTGGTTTAATTTCTGCCAGGAGAGAGACTCTCATGAGAGGGTTGGAAGTAGTCAGATGTCTGAAACTGCTCTAAAAGAGTGTCTTAGAAAGGCTAGTACCCTGCTGACCATGTGTGACTGAAAGTAATCTTCTGAGATTAGAGAAATAAAGGTGTCTAAACCAATAAATGGCTCAATGATTTCAATCCCTACTTTTGTCATTAGAATCAAGAGGTCAGTTAAACTCAGTATTTCACAAATTTAAGATCAAACTTGTGGAGAAAAATGCTGCCATACATAAGTTTATGCTATATAGCACTCTATGAGACAAAATTAAGAGCTTGGATGTTTAGGTTTGATGGTAAAGGTATATGTTGGTGAAGATGACCAAAAAAGTCTTATTTGAAGAGGCATGTCATCACTATAATATTAGTACTTTCTTGCATTAACACAGAAAATACTGGGAAACAAAATTCAAATATATTCCCATAATTCTTAGAGATACAAGTGAGTGTATGCCTATTAAAACCCCTGCACAAATGCATGGAAAAAAATCAGCCTCAAATATAAACATTTCACGGTCTAGATAAGTGTGCTGGTTTTGGTTGGGATAGAGTTAATTTTCTTCACAGCAGCTTGTATGAGGCTGTGTTTTGGATTTGTGATGAAAGCAGTGTTGATAATGCAGGGCTGTTTCAGCAGTTGCTGACCAGTGCTTACATGGCATCAAGGAATGCTCTCCTGCTGCACCTCTCCTCATGAGGCTGCACATGAATTTGGGAGAGGATACAGCCAGGTCAGCAGACCCCAGCTGACCAAACCTATATCCCATACCATGTCACATTGTGCTCAGCAAGAAAAGCTCAAGGAAAGAAGGAGTAAGGGAGGATGTCCAGAGGGATCAGCATTTGTCTTCTCAATTAATGCACAATGGAACCCTGCTTTCCTGGGAATGGCTGCCTGCTGATAGGAAGCTGTGAATGAATTCCTTGTTTTGATTTGCTTGTGCATATAGATTTTCCTTTATCTATTAAACTGTCTTTATCTCAATCCATGAGTTTTCTGATTTTTTGGCCTTCTGATTCTCTCCCCATCTCACTGAAGGGGAGTCAGAGGGTGGCTGCATGGGGCTGAGCTGCCTACTGGGAGTACATCACAGCAGGAAGGTAAACTAATGAAAGTTTGATGGATTGCTTCTTTAGATACAGGGAATGGAGACCTAAAAAGAGTAAGTGTCTAAATTTAAGGACCTAGATACTTTGATATAAAGATAAAATTAACAACCTTGGATTTTATCTGGTCATGTGAGAAAGGGGAGAGCCACAAAATTTAGCCTTTGAAACCAGGAACAGTTTAAGACATTAAAAAAGACAATGATAAAGAAATAAAATATGAAAAAGTAAAGAGTAGGCTGTTTCTTAAACCTTGCATAAGACTTTTTCAGCAGATGAGTTACTCATTCAGTGTGGGACATGCAAACTCATGGAGTGCCAGGATAACCACACTGAGTAAATCCCTGTTATCCTACAGACAGAAAATCAGCACAGTAAAGAGCTGTTGAATTTGGATAGAAGGTCCTCTGTAGAGCTATAAGATTTGCCTTCCAGATTTGGTACTGATGTATCTTGACTATCCTGGTGCTTTCACATTTCATTTGCAGTACCTAATCTGGTCCAAAGGGACATTTAGCAGTTTATAGCTGCCATGGGTTGGGGCTGCTTCTCAGCTTTTGGCAGTACAGTGCTAAGATAATAGCCTGGAGAATGGGGATTTATGTGAGTACACCTGCATAGACTGTGCTCATCCTAATCTGACAACTTCAGTTCAGAGGAACTCCTTGGGACATGGATCTGACTATGGATGAGCCTTGGTCAATGGTCTGTGCAGCTGCTGGCAGCCCCCATACGGCCCTGTGAGGATTGGTGGTGTTGGGGTGGCAGAAAGAACAACCCCAGACAGGGGTTGTTCCTTCTGTCCCCAGGTCATGCTGTCCCCATGACCCAGGGACAGCATCTACTCCCTTCCACAGAAAGAAGACAGATGTCTGTGCAAGCCAAGCATCTTCTGAGACAGTGTTCAATCTCCAGAGAAATCCTCATTTGTTCCTGTACATTCCTAACTTTCAGCTACACTGCTACCTAAAAACATAGCTGAATACTCTTACTAATCTTTTGGGGGATGTGGAGATTTAATCATCTTTTCAGCCAGTAGTGTTGCTTATTTCGAAAGGAGGATTTACCAACCTCAAGGGTTTCCTGAGCTTTCCTATTCTTTTTCTCTCAAAAGCTAGAGGCAATCATTCCTTCCATCAACATGCTTGTGGAGATACTGCTCCTCTCCTTTCATCCAATGTTTCAGGTTAATGGAGCACTGAAGATGTGGAAGGCAGGCCTACATTCAATAATTACTTTTCTCTGATAGGGTACAAGTTCCATTTTAAATGAAAGTTCCAAACAATAAGTCATAACTTAATTAGAAAGAAGAAGAAGTAATAGGAAAACTGTTCCTTCTTCAGAAGCTGTTCTCTTTTATCTCTGAACTCCACATTCATTTCAGAAAAGTGAAAGTGAGCTCTTTCCAAAGGGGAGAGAAGTTTCCTTCATTAATAAGGAAAGGAGGAGAGCAATTTTCCAGTGCCGTTGTTTGTGTACTTTACATAAAACACTAAACAAATGAATTAGTTAACTACCATTTCAGAAAATGGATTTTTATCCAAATCTTCATATTCAGAGCTATACATGCCCCTATCTATGTTATTAAGCTTGCAAAGGCAGGAAATTTGTCTCACTCTTCTTGGCCCCTTGTATGACTATATCTTCCATGTCTTTCAAGAGAGACTGAGAGACTAAATTCATTCCTGCTTCCTGGCTTTAAGATATAGTTCAATTTCTGGAGCACTCTCTGAGAGTTCGAGAATTTTAAACTCTTCAGACAAGGAAGGCCCCATCTTCAGTGCCTATTTTAATCCTTGAGTGCACAGATCAGCTATTAGGAAACATCCCCTTCCCCTTTCCCTTTCCCCTTTTCCCTTCCCCTTCCCCTTCCCTCTTTCCTTTCCCTTTTGACTGCACTTTTGGTTTGGAGAAGGAATGATTTCTCTGATGACATGAAAAGGTTTCAGTTTCAGTCAATGTTTGAGTGTCCTGGTATAACCAGGATTTTGATATATCTGCAAACCCACAGAGCTAAAAGAGTTTTGATAACTATGGAATCAGCAAAGATTTTAGGTGATTTTAGAAACCCAACTTCATAAATGGGACTTGGTGGGATTTTTTTTTTTTCCTGTTAGTCAGTAACTTAGAGAAAAGTCATAAAGGAAAGCTAAGATATCAACAATTATACTCAAATTTTCTTCATACGATTACCCAGATTTTCCCACCAGGAAATATTTTTTAATTTCAATTATTTAATTATTGTTGACCTAGACAAAGTTAGACTAAATATGAATGCAATATGCTGAACCTCCAGTCCCAAATTTAAGTATTACTCTGTTAATCATTCCATCAATTTATGTTTCTTTTTTCAAAATAATTTGATACTATTTGCCTGAGAATAAAACTCCAGAAAAAAAGAAGAAGCAAAAGAAGAGAGAACATTTTGCCCAGACTAGTTTAACGTGGGCTATTTTCCCTTGGGAGTTAGAATAAAATAATTGTAAAATAGTGTTTATTACTAACACACTGGATAAAGGTCAAATAAAAGCCAAGCTTTATTGTAATAGCTTTATTTCACAAATTAAAGGGAAATCAATACAATTCATTAATAGTGATTTAGGGCTCTGGATCTCTCTAAGGTGCTTATAGGGCCCTGATTAACACAGTGTTTGAGCACTTACTAATCTTTAATGTATTTATCCTCCCAACACTGCTGCAAGCTGGATTTCTAATCCTTATTTCATTTTGCATTGGAGCATATCCCAAAAGTTGTGGGGAATTCTAAATGAAGGAGAGAAATTAAACTTTCCTGTGTCCTAGGACAATGACATTAATTAATCATTGAATCATGCAATGGTGCACTAAAGCAGGTTGGAAAGATCCTCAAGAAGTCCAATGCCCAGCTCCAAACATGGTCATCTTTGGGGTCAGATTAAGTTTCTCAGGGATTTGAGCAGCTGGATCTTGAAAATCTTTAAAGATGGACACTACACATCATAGCTATGTATTTTATACCAAGGCCTGACTGTCCTAATTCAGGAAACAGATACCAGTAGTAGACTCTGGACTATGATACTGTCTATGACATCCCATATTCTGTACAAGCCCTAAAAGTTTAATGCTTTTTTCTCTCAGGGAATATGGTCAAAACTTGCCTATATAATTGCATGGAGCTCTAGTAAGAGAGACTGAGACTGATTTTTAACCCTGAAGTTAGAATTACTCATGTAGAAAGCTCAGATTCACAGCCTGAGAAGTAAAAGGATCAGTTTCAGCCATCTAAGTGTCATTGTGGCTGAAGTTCTCCTAATCCCAGGGAGAATTTCACAAGTAAATCTCACATCATGGTGATCTATGTCTGTTTTACGTCATTTCACTCTTCATTAGTTTAAGGTGGAGATGCAGCTTTCTGACTGCTCAAGATCCTTTCTGCAGGAACTTTTATTCCCTCAGTCCTGGCCTCCTCTCTCAGGGAGGAAAATTTCACAGGGCAATTACAATTACAATTGCTGAGATTTAACACTGAGCAGACCAATGCTCAAGTACCCTGAGCTTTGTGCCAAAATGATTTGCCCGTGGGGAGGAGCACTGCCCACCAAAGCTGTTTGGACAAAGATGGTGTGCTGTGCAGAGGCTCATATTTCCTTGCAATTGTGAGTTGGAGGTCTGACAGAGCAAAACCAGTTTTTGCCACATCGTGAAGACAAGGAACCTTGGAAATATGTGTATTTGATTACTGTAAAATATTTAGACTTTTTTTTTAGACACAAAGTTTCCCTTTGCATCCCCAAGTATATGGTACAACAAAGAGTAGGATGGTGAGGATTTATGATAACAGTTTATCCTGGTGTGTGTGTAATTTTTTAAAATGCCTTTATTACAAAGAAAAATTGATTGAAAACATTTTAGAAATTTAAGGAATATTTCTATTTCAAAACACAGCCCCGAACATATGTCCTTCTGTTTTGATTTTTATCAATTACAAGCACATGCAAGCAAAGGCAGAATACACACAGAGTGAACAAAAGGTGACAGTACTACCTTAGGAATTCTTTATACAAGAATGAGGTAGACCTTAAGATGAGTGGAATAGTTGTCAAAGAACAAACAGAGAATTTATTAACTTTAAGGTACACAGGTTCATAAGCCAATATGTCACTGAGCTGTAATAGCAGCCAAGGAATAGAGAAATAAAATAAACAATAATAAGAAAAAAACCTCACAGAGCAAATGTCAATAATAAGAGCTGAACATATAAAAAATAGGATTTAAACAGACGAGCATCTCACCAAGAAGACAAACAACAGCTTTGTGTAAAAAATAAACTTGAGAAAAATTCAGCAATTCAGAATAACACCAAGAGCAAAAAATCTCTAGGAGAAATGATTCACTTCCTTTTTTAGTCTCAAAAAGTACACTTTTTGGGGGGATAAAATAATTAAAGAGGAAAAACATGATGAAATCTTGCTATACAAAGAAGATTTCTGGAGCATATATTCAGGATCCTCTGTTTTGGGACTTTTTATATTTACTTACTAAGTTTGAGAATGAGTTTGCAAGAAAGAAGTGTTTGGCATCTAGTCAGTCCACTGCTACTGGCCAATATGTCCACCCACAGAAGGTGGAACTGAGCAGATTATAGATAAGATTTTGGGTACAAATAAGAGGAGAAGTCTGGCCCAGTGGCCCCAGATTTCACACACAGCATGCTAAGAGTCAGTCACAGTTGCTGCTTGGAGTTATTTTCTATGTCATCTAAGATATCCCCTCACCTGTGACCCTGTTCACACAACCAGCTGTTCTTATTGACTTAACTGTTAAGAGTTTGGTTACCAAATCACAGCCTGGGAGATGAAAAGAATACAAACAGAGAGAGAGAGGAAGAGTACAATCAGAGAGAGATGAGTAGATCTGGGATGGTTTCTGGAACAGGAATTAACCCAGAGAAAATCTAGCAGTGCTTTATCTAGCCCTAAAATTTAAAACATATTAAACTCAGGTTCAGAAAGCAAAGATGGATGATCCCATACACAATATTCTTCTTTTCCTGAATTTGCACATATTTGATATCTCATTGGCCCAACAGTTTTTCAGAAGGTCACATAGGTTTTTTTTTTTTTTTTCTGCAGACAGTATGTTGCACATAAATGCAATAATTTTTTGATGATGCAGAAGATAGTAAGATCAAGACAGATTATTTTTTGCACGGTAGAGGGTGAAAAGCAGTAGAACATGACCAGAGCTCCCTGTCAGCTCTGACAGGGTCAGACTTACTGGACTAGCACAAAACAGTGAAAATTTAACATGTGAAATCCACCTTGAAGAGATGTTGACACAGCAAGGTGCGCATAGAGATCAAAGGTAAAGTTCAGATAATCATTAATCTTGTCATAGTAGGCAATGGAAGGATGCAAAGACTCCCAGAAAGTGAAAACAAAATGTTTCCTCTGCAGCAGAATGCTACAAAGAATGTCCAGGGAGACAGGGAAAGATTCTATTCTAAATGTAGGATCTGGGAAGCCAAAAGAGTTTATTAGTTAATCTGCAATCATGAATGACCATGAAATCTGTGTTGTCTAGAGACTGCTGAGAAGAAAACTGACATCACCTTTTCCCATCAACACAGCCAAAATTGGAAAGAAAGGATTTATGTATCTTTACTGAAACAGGATACCACAATTCTCAAGAAATGCAGAACTATTAAGCTTTAGTGTATGAAGAAAAAATAATTTATTCACAACAAACTTGAGTAAGATGGAGCTGGCCATAAAATACTAAAGTTTTGGTAAAAATCAGCTCTCAGTCAGAAGGCTGTTTCGACCCCTTTATTAAAGCAGTATACTGCTCTTATAGTTTTACAAGATGTTTACATTTACTGAGCAAACACATACTCTGCCCATTGGTCATAAAGAAGAAACAAAGCTTTCAATAGGTAAAAAAAGCCATGTCACTGTGTGAGCCAACCAAAGTCCAGATCTCTTGCTTACACTTTTTCTTCTCTCTCTCTTCACGTCGTCAAGGTGATAACCTTGGTAAGTTCCTTGAAAGAGATATGAGGTCTTCCTTATCTTCAGGAAGCCTCAGCTGGCTCACAAGAACAGTACAGAAATGTCTTTCCTACAAAAAAGGATCAAGAAGATAGCTTATGTTTATGACTGTTTTAAATTAATCAGTTGGTGGTCTATGGCATATATGATATTATAAATATGCTGTATGTTACATAAATAGACAGAATCACAGAATCATAGAACAGTTTGGGATTGGAAGGAACATCAAAGATAAAGCTCCAACCTTCCTGCCATGGGCAGGGACATCTTCCACCAGACCAGGTTGCTCAAAGCCCCATCCAGTGTAGTCTTAAACATCTCAGGGAGGTGTTCTGCAACCTCTCTGGGCAACCAGTGCCAGTGCATCATCAGACACATGGGAAAGAATTTCTTCCCAATATCTAATCTACACCTGCCCTTGGTCAGTTTAGAGTGAACTATTGATTACACCAATGATTAACAACTCTTATTGTGAAATTTTGTCTCCCTCATGGCTAATTTAAATTTCCCTTGTTTCATCTTGTTCTCCTTGTCCATCTACTGTGCACCACTGAGAAGAGCTTGGTGCCATTTTCTCTACAATCCATAATTAGGTCATAGAAGACAGTGATTACATTGCCCAATAAATTTCTCTCCTGCAGACTAAAGAGATCCAGCTTCCTCAGATTTTAGGTCGTGTACTAAAACCTCCTAAACACACAGCCTACCACACATACACATTTTTTTCCTATCAAATCTCAAATTACAAGCAATTTGGACATGACTGAAGCTTGGTGGTTTCTAACACAGACTTCAACATTTGGCTGAAGTTCTTATGAGCAACATACATTATGCAGGTATAAAAAATCTTAATCCATTAATATAAAATAAAAACTAACATCCAGTTTAATCTGGTTCTACTGCAAAGCATAATATGAAAAGTAAGTCTCAAGCTCTACTAACTGCCAAGAAAAAGAATAGGATATTGCTTAGTTGCATTCCTATGTAATTTCTAAGAAATTACAAGGAAATTCAATTCAATTTCAAGGAAAATATGTACCAAGATTTTTATAAATGGAAATACCTTAAACATTTTTAATTCATTTACAGCAATACAATATTGTTAGAGCTGCTAAAATTGTTAACAATGCTCTTTAATTTCTTAAAGCTCATCAGATAGCTGAAGAAATTTTAAGACTCAAAAACTGGTCCAGCAAGAGAAGTTAACATTTTTGATGTTTGAAAAATCTTTTTCTACTTTTCCTTGATCTTTATTCTCACTTTATTGATAAAATCTAAGTGGAAGATAATAATTTCCAAGGTAATGATCACCATGTCACATCTATGGTGGGTTAACAAAAATAAAATCTCACAGTGGTCCATGGAGTGACAAGACAACCATTTCTCTTGTCTGATTTAGTGAGCTTGTGGAGAGCAGTGGTGTCAAAAGTCTTAAACATAAAATTTTTCTCTTCAGCTTTTAGTGCAGGTAAAATACAGAATGTAAATAATGATGCACAAGTTGTTAATTAGGAAATTGACAGCAAGAACATTAAAAACATCACGAAAACCTTAAAAACTGGCATTGAATCTTGCAGACTTGGACAAAGCATGGTTAAGATACCAAAAGGTGGCATGTTTTGAGTTCATGGAATTGTGACCAATTGAAACCAATTAGCTTGTTGACAGTGTAAAATCCCAGTATCACAGGATATCTCTCTGATGTGATGTTCTTTGTCTAGAGAGAGACACATTGTGGAAGGATGGGTATCATTGCCTCAGAGCCATGGAAAAGGCATCAGAAGCTTTACATCCTCTTTCACAGAAAAATCTCTGGTAGCAGCCCAGTACCTGGGGCCTAAGTCAGTACCAAGATATAAATTTGTGGAGAATAAAGGACTTGGTGCGGCTTGGAAGCACCATTTCCCACACACTGGGTGTGCAGCAACTATGTGGTATCAGCTCTAACTTACAGTAGAGAATTTCTGAATATTATTTAGTGGGTGGTGTTTGATTTTGAAATATTTTCTTTCCCCAGTGTTTACTGCTGCCTGGTGACAGCCTTTGTACCGCTGGTGACAGAAGAGGTGGGTAAGGGCACCTTCAAGTGCTGGTCCTGACTGCTGCCTGGAGCCACTCTCCATTGAAAGGGGCCTTGGTTACATGGAACATAAAGGGCATCCAGCAGGTTCACTGGCAACCTCTAGACATTGCTAGAACTACGGAGAAAGTGAGAAAACTATAATTAAATCTCAGTCTTTGACCAATGCTTAAGCTACTACATAAACCTTGCTGCCTTTGGGCTTTCAAAGTGGTGTATAGCTGGAGCTTGATAGGACAGCACTTCTTCTGTGGATACTTATTTTTTGTATTACCCTGATTTATCTAATGAAGAGATGACATAAAATTCCTGCTTTTCCACTCATACAGAAGAAAAGGTTTTCCATCAAACTCTGCTCGGTGAAAAAGGGGGAATAATGACTTTACTCACCCCCTTTTTCCAATGGATAAGGGAATAGAATAAGGACCTTGTCTAGACAAACACAGTACTAATGAATACAACAAACTAGGAGAAAAACAAGCACAGAACTGGCAGTTAATTAATTTCTGTATTTCCAGCTGAAGTGTCTAATGGGAGAAAATAACTAATCATTATCGTTTTGTTGTTTAGGATTAGAGATATGTGCAAATACTTGATTTAGTGGCGAATTTTTTTGATTTATGTTTTAGTGAAGATAAATGTTATAACTTCAAAATTAGGCAGTATTATGGAAACAGATGGGATTTGAAATAAACAACAATAAAGTTAAGTTCCAGCATAGAAAGGCTGCATGTCAGCTCTCTAGCTGAACTTTTCAGGATCATTAATAAGAATTACAACATTCTTAAATATGCAATTTTAATGCATCAAAATTTCCTATGGGCATCCTCTTCAATCCAAGTTTATGGATCAAGCACTGGTTTGTCTAAGAACTCTGCTGTTACTGAGAAAAAAGAACAAGTTAAAAATGCAAAATTCTGCCTCTGATGGCCTAACCTAAAGTAAGACTCCGTCTATCCATGGATGTTGGGGCTTGTCTTTCCACTTGACTATGTTTATTAAATTAAACTGAACCACAGAATGAAAGTATCTGTGCATGACACACTGATTTTGTTTACAGGGCTGGAAGAAAATCAGTCCCACTGGGTTCTCCTCAGATTTATTTCAACCCCTATCCTACACACCAGAAAATGTTGTTTAGCTTCAGTCACACAAGCACGCCCATTATTTAAGGATATTGTTCAGGACTCCAGGGGGGAAAAAAAAAGGAATGTGTCTTTGTGGAGAAAGGTTTTTAGGGTCCCAGTCCACATAAAGAACTGCAGGTTATATTTATTATTTTTCTTAGCACAAAATTTGCAAAAAACATAAAATCTGTCTTTTGGTAGCTAACACACTTGATGCAAATCAATTCTATCATATTCAGTCACTCTTGAACTTTCCCAAAAGTAAGAAATTGGAAGAAAGCATCATTTCCTAAGATTATATCTTTGGACTGCTGGAAAATACGACAATTATGTTCTTTGGCCCTTTTTTGACAGTAATAGCAGCAAAAGCCTTTCATGAATCTGGTATCACAGACACAAACGCAAATATCACCCACATTGCAAAATACTGAAGTAAAATTGCATCTTATGGACAAATATAAAAAGCCCTGAACCGATAAACTACTGGAATCATGAAAGATTAACAACAACAATAACAAAATATTTTAAAAAATAAAAAGAAGGAAAAACTTAGCTCTTTAACTTAGTCATATAGCAGCTATTTTTGAAAGGATAGAATAAATGTAAGAAACAGATCAAAACATATCTCTGAAAGAAGATCTCACCCTAAACAAAATAATCCTACTGGCAAATCAAAGTAAAAGTATGTCTGAGTCACTGAAGAATAATTTCAAGCTTTAATTTACTTTCTAGTCATCTTGCAGTTGTTTGAAATATATCTCACCTAGATCCACAATTTGAAAACTACCACAAGGCAAAATACCTACAGATGCTTGAAAAACAATAGAATATTTCATGTCTCTCTCTATATATTTATGTGCATTTATAAGGCAGGTTTCAACTGATAGAAAATTTCAATGTACTCTTCATGGCAGAAGTGAGCCAAGATATCTTAGTTTCCAAAAGCCTTAACTTTTCTTGCTACATTTTAAAACATACTTTCCTCATCATTGAGTTCATAGAGCTTACTCTGATTTCCAAAGAATTCTTTTGGAAGCTTTATGTGAATCAATTTTTTATTTCTTGTTCTTCTGTTGTTATCATAAGTGAGATTAAGGTTTTCCTTTGTTTCTATTTACTATTTGTATTGCAATTATATCTAGAAGTCCCAATTATAAACATATAAAACCATATAACATCCGTCATGGTGAACAAATACATATTTTAAAATTATGCCTGACCCAGAGGATTTGCAGCCCAGGTAATTCTATTGTATTTAAGACATTTTATATACATAGCTGGAGGACGATATTAGTCTGGGTTACATTATTGATTGAAGTACTGCTTAGAACAAGTAATTTTGTTTTCCTATTTTTTTCTCAAAACCTGGAATGAGAATAATATTGACTCCTCTTTCCCAGGAGAGTGAAAGAAAAATTCACTGCTGAATTCCTGTCTAGAGATTTAAACTTGCTAAAAAGGGCATAAATTTTAGGGTTTCTGACTATTAAGAGTTAATAATCATCTGTCAAAACAATTCGTATGAGGCATGGATGAAAAAATAACAATAATTATATTTTGTCACATGTTGAAGTTTTCAAATTTCTTTTTGTTCTGTATGTTTATAATGTCTTCTTTTCTTCAAATAATAGAGCTATTCAAAACCCATGGGGTTTGAATCTCAGTAAGCTGTGCTTCAGCTAGGTCTTGCTATTGTTCTTTTCCACCATTTTCTTTACTTCAGAACCTTTCATAAGAAGGAATATTGCCTCTTGAAATTACATGCTTCTGAAGTACTTGTACTATTTGATTTATGTATTTGTATTATTTTTTTAGTTTCTCTCTTTCTTGACTGGACAAAATCTTCCTGTGATCTAATTATAAAAGCTGTTGTCTTCAGCTGACTCCAGATGTACCACATGTTTTTTTATCTCCCTGTGTATTTTTGTTCTACTGCATTTATAAAAAGAATCACATTTATATTAAGGAAAGGATAGAGTGTGTTTTACTTTGAATAGGTTATTTGTAGCATAATAATCCTGTGAATTACCAATATGCTGCAAAGCAAGGGGAAAATGTGATTGTAAAGGGCATGATGGTGATTCAATTGGGTTTGTGGTCATAATGCATCCTTTCCAAATGGCATTTCAGCCTTTGTTCTGTCTTTGTGTGTATTATCTACTTCTTCTGTATATCCAGACAATCTCTTCTGTAGCAGCTGTGCACTTTTTCTTTCATAAGAATGGTAATTACCCACATTTGGAGTTTGTTAGGGACAACGTGCCTTTTTGTGTGATCCCTCTCTTGCCAGCAGCCTTGTGAGGGAGTACTGCATTCACATCCATCACACTACCCCAGCATGAAGGACTTGTGTGGTCTCACCTCCCCCTATATCTACTGTCTTGTTGCTTGTATTTATGGACAGCTCAGCTCAGCTTGGCTCACCTTGCCTCAATGCATATTTTCTTCTTACTCCAGCAAAAAGTTCATATTTCTGCACCTTGTTTCTTTCTGAATTAAATCAAAATGTTTGAATACTGACACAGTCTATACCTTTGAGGGATAAAAAGGGACATCTCCAAGATGGGGTGTTAAACTAATGGAGTCCATATAAGCTTCTTATTCTAGAACTAAAATGTAAATGAGCATGGCTGATTCACATATCCTTTTCCCTTATTGTATCTCAAAAATGCATTTTAAAAATTGGATTTGGAATTCTTTTGTGCATCCCAGTCCTTGAGACACTGTTTATATATTTAGGTAAATTCCTGCCTGAACATCAGAATTAAAGATGCTGAGTTCTTATGGGCTTTACTGTTATTCACCTTCCTCTTGTCATTGCAGGGCACCATCGCATTTTCTGTACAACCTAAGGGAGTGGTGACAAAGTAACTCTAAGTAGATAAAAGTCACTGTTGTTAATGTGGCTGAGGGTGTTGAAAGAAAAACAACTGGAATAGGGACAGTCTCTCACAGCAGTTACTTCAGAAGATGAGAGGATATTCACCAGACAATGGTAAAATCTCAGTTTCTTTGTTGAGAGGATTTTGTTTAATTTTATTTTATTTTTCTTGAAATGAGTGATTCAACATATCTTGAAGTTTCTGCATCAGGATTTGTGTGGTCTGGATAGAAACTGCTGTGCTGCAGTGTTCGTGTCACATGGTATAAGACATTTTTTCTTTTCTTAGTCCACTTGCAGGGGCTATGGATGCTTTTAATTTGCTCCTCTCATTGCAAGAAAGTGCCTAATTTCAACTCAATATTCAGCAGTATATACTTGAAAAGGTATTTTGATAAATAGCATATGATGGTTTTCATAATTTCTATTTCAGCCTTTCAATTAGCACAGCTGTATGGACAAGCCAAAGTGAAAAATGACAGACACAGAATGAATGAGGGAACTGGGTTAGTCCTGCAGCTTCCACTAGCTATTTTTAATCAAATAAGAATGATTACATGGAGGAACAAAACTCATTGATTAGGTCTATTTAGTAGTTAAAAACCTTTACAACTTATACACCATGGCACAGTAAAGTGCGAGGAGCAAATTGGCTTCTTGTTCTTGCAATAGGTGAAAACATGAATGTTGAGTTTGAGCACAGTGTTATTTATGCACTAATATCAAAATTACAGCTATGTGCTGCGTGTGACACTTCACAGTTGGAAATCAAATTATACTCCTGCTGGAATATTGGCACATTGGTATCAGCTATAGCAGCTGCTTTGCCTTCTCTGACTTTTCTTACTGCTGCTGCTAATGAAAAAGGAGGCTGCTGTCGCTGCTCTTAACAGCACTGTTTTTCTCTTCACTTGAAAAGCAAGCAGACAGTCTGTGTCTTCTCATGGCAGAAAAGGAAAGGTACACTTAATTGCTGCTGAAATGCTTGTACAAAAGGTCACCAAACAATACAAGTTCTTATTTAGTACTGAACTTTGAAGTGAAGAATTATGGATTGTTTGAAGTGATCCAGCAGTTAGATGATGTACCAAATCTTCAGTGCGTGGAAAAGAAGGAGAGAAAGAGAGGTAAATTTGATGGGAGTTTCCCATCAGGCCCGGAACAAGCTTGCCATCCATCTGTAATGGAGGTGTTCATGAGGCCTGTTGGGGAAATCATTGCAATTCCTCATCTGTGGCCTCATGCAGGTACAGAAGAAGGAGCACTGAGTGACTGACTATGCAGCAGCTGTTGGTAATAAACCCAAAAGAGTTATGTATTGACAAATTCACAGCTTCTCAGAGGTGGCATGAGGCATTAACTTACAAATACCTAAATGCTTATAAGGTTTCTAAACCCATTCTGGCCCAAGGGAGTAGTGAATATGAAGAAAGTCACTGTCCCATTAAGTAAAGTCCAAACGTTCTGGTGTTAAATCAATGATTAATTAAAAACATGGACTGACTTCATCTTGCAAACAGTGACAAAAGATAAATTGAATTTCTTTATGAATATGTAATTTTAAATTCATGTTGAACATAAAAAGAAACCTTACCTGAGGGATTTTGCCTCCTTCACATTAATAAAAAAACCATCTGTGTCATCAATATAATGACAACACATATTTTGTCTTTTGGCATTGAAATTTTATTGTGAATTAAGGAAGGCTTTATTATTATTTTACTATTCTTAATATATGTCTTTGTCTCTGAGACACCTTTATTGTATTGCCATTGCTTTTATTTTCCTTAGGAGTCAAGACACAAGTGACATATGATTAGCATTGCATGTTTGCTATAGTGAAAGGATATTTTCAGAAATAAAAGCCCTATTTTATTTCCAGAGTAAATCAATCCCACAGCCTCTCCAGCTCAGAGTTTTTTCTTTCTTCTTTACGTATTTTCCCTACTCGAGGATTTTGTGATATGTACTGTATCTTGGCAACATGCAGAGAAAGAAAGGTAAGGTCTTTACTTGGTAGGAGAAAAGCTGAAATCATTGGCAATGTTCTGATTTGCACCAAATATTTAATATATGAAACTGAGATGGCTCTTACTATTTATTCACCATTCCATCTGCCATCAGCAGATAGGTTGATGTGATTCCTGCTTGTAGAGATGGCAAACGTTTAGCAGTAGTACAGTGCCTGCTTTGTATTAGGGGACCCAAACCAGGTTATGCCTAGAATTTTGTAGATTCACATATTTTGCATATGATATGTATTAAACATGACTTTTTCTCATCTTCTTTTTAACCCAACTAATACAGATTTTAGATGATGGAATCAAGAATATGTTGTATTTAATTAAAGGTCTTAATCCTTTCTTATGACTGATCTGGACTTTAGTTCTACCAATTATTTTAGTAGAATATTTAAATCCTTATGAGCTTTGCATTTGCTGCTCTCTGCCCTTAGATCCACTTGATGAGTGGGCAATTCATCTCAATCTATTCTTGATAAAGTCATACAGTTTATAAGTGCATAAAATTAGCCTCCTATATGCAAACTATCCTCAATAAAACATTTTCAGGCATGAGCAGACTCATGAGACAACCACATGAAAAGCAACCACTTCTCTTTCATTCTGTTGAAGTCGGTATGAAAGGAATCTTCTGGAAAATGTGTAGAAAATAGGAGGACTGATTTTAACTACAGTGAAGAAAAAAAGTTTCAAATTAAATTCACATTTGCTCAAACCTTTACATTAGATGTAAACCAAACTGAGTGCCTATAACTGATAAAAGTGTCTTTATTTCTAGAACTCAAGGAGTTAATTCTGCAGAAAACTTCTTTATTCCTCTCTCATTTTTCTCATTTATTCCTGCCTTCCCCAACTTGAATAAGCAAAGTTTCCAAGCAGAGAGTAATATTAAAGCACCAGTAAACTAAATAGCTTTATCAGCATCTCCTTCCCCTTACACCCAGGAGGATGACTCTAGGTGTATATTCTAGTGAGCTTGTTGATCTTTTTAATGCTAATTAGCCGTTGATTAGAATCCAAGAATCAAAGTAACAGGACCAGATTTTTCCCACCATTGATTGATGAATTAATTAAAGGCATCTATATGGAATTTAATGCTGGAAGTGTGCCATGTTGATTGTCCTTTAGCATTTTGAAGGAACATTTTCAGCATTATCAATCTAAAATTGTAGTGCAAGATTAAGTCTTTAGGACATGGTGGGCAGGTGTCTGAAAAGGCAAGTTCCTCTGGGGGAATCAGACTCCAGCACAGGAAAGAAATAAACCTGCAGAAACCCTTGCAGCGACCTAATTTTCAGAATGGATGAAAACCCACTGTTTTAAGTGATTTTAGCACTGCATTTTGAATACTCACCTAGAGAAAACAGCACCAAGCACATGCTACAGCATGATGAGAACAAAGTGTTTACAGTCTTACATGAAGCAAACACCTCTATTGCTGCATCCTTTATTGGTCTAAAGTCACATAGTTCCATCAAAGTTATGGATGCTTTGACAATTAATACAAGACAATAAACTTGCTTTATCAATTTTTCTGCTTAAAATTAATCTATAGGTATTCCATTGTTCAGCAATGGTTTTTTTTTCATTATACCTTTTCTGAAACAATTACAAAATTACTAATTGCCTCTAGATAATAGAAAAATATTAAGAAAAGCTTATAAGTTGAAAAGAGTACATAATGACTTTTTCTTCCAAAGGTGATAGAGACAGAATAATTTACACCAAGAGAGGCAAAACAAAAGCTACATGACTGTTTTTAAAATTGCACATGTGGTTTTCCATTTTAGAATAAAAAGATGTATCAGCAGGTGTTAATCTTATACAAATAACCTGCATCTTGCAACAATAGGATTGATTTGACTGGCATGGATAAACAGTCAGACCTAAATCTAATCTTATAAAATAAATGAAACCATTATTAAATGATAGTTGGATACATCATGGGTTAAAAATTTGCTGAAAAAGGTTCTTCTGCTATTGCTTTTAAAAAAAACATAATGCTCTATAAAGTTGTCATAAGAATGGTACTTTTTTCTTACTTGATTTTGTCTGGCTGTGACAGACTCATTCTTGGTATGATTACAAATATTTTTAGTATCCTCAAAGGATATTTTAAGAAACTGCAGTATATTTTGTATAGCCATAAAACCCACATATTTTTTAGACATGACAGGTGAATACATCCCACCTACCTTTTTCAGTGGGATTAATCTCCCCTGCCTCTAAACATCTTCAGTATAGCTGTACCTGAAAAAGTTACAGGAGATCCCATGTGGAGCCAAAGAGGAAAAATCAACACTCTTGGAGTGTTCCATCTGTCTTGTCTGTCCTGTTTTAGGGAACCAGTGGTGGATGGGATGAATTGTCCCTTGAGACTGAAGGGAGAGATGCCAGCCCAACTGCAAATAAACAGTGAGGGATACAAAACAAAAGGTAATGCTCTCAGTTCAGTTTTTATACTATCAAATATGATCAATTTTACAAAAATCAATCCTGTCACTGCAAGTGAGGGATGGCCAGTACAGAGGTAATTTGGAACAAATATGAAAAAATCATTGATTTTAGGAATTTGGAAAGAGGTAGCACACAAGTTTGTAGTGCTTTCTTTATGTTTCTGAAGAATTTTTACACAGCTTAAGCTATTGAGCAAAACCTGACTTTAAAAATATATGCAATTTTTTATTTTAGTAACACTAAAATAAAGTTGGTCAAATGCAATTAATACTTTTGTGGTCAAATAAATAAAAATGGGGGACTGTTCTGTTTTTCTTGAACAGAAACTAAAATGTGTTGGGTTTGATGCTTTCAGAAGTCTGAAAATAAATTGGGTAATGAAAGGTACTGTTTCTACTAAACCAAGCTATTTCGTGTCACATGGAGCTTATGCAAAATATTTTCTCAGGTCTCTTTATTTTATTTTGGTTTTGTTGTTGTTTGTTTGTTGTTTTGTTGGGGTTTTTTCCCTGTTGTTTTGTTGGTTTTTTTTTCCCTGTTAGAACTTTTTCTAAGCAAAGTATGCCTTTTTGAAAGGTCTTTTCTTTTAAAATGGTAAAGGTACTAAACTGAGACTGTGTTACTTTTTTTTTTTTTTGCACTTGATGCAAACTGCAGAGCAGAACCTAAGCAGCTCCACTTGGTTAAGGGAATAACCATTCTCAGTATTGGCATTAAGGAGACTTTCTAGATACTGCATCTACTTCCACAGGCTTTGTAGTTATTGTGTAAGGCTTTCATATACTGCAATATATTCTTAGGCCTAACTGGTAGCCATTGTGTATTTTTTTTTAATTGAAGAGAACAAGGGAATAGTTTCATAAATAGATCACAGAATGACTGTTTGAGTTTGGAAGGGACCTTGGGGAATCCCTGGGTCCAACCCTCCTGGTCAGGCAGGGCCACCCAGAGCACCATACTCAGGACAGCTTCTGAATATCTCCAAGGAGCAGGACTCCACAGCCTTTTGGGGAAACCTGTGCTGTTGGTGGTTGCTGAGGGGCAATATGACCCTCTGGAATTTGAGTCACTCCTCCCACTTTTGCATAATCAGTAAATTTATCCACTTTACTTCACTATTAACATTTAATATTTAAAGAATCACAGTGTTTAATTGTTTCTATTAGTGTTTTCCATATCACTATTCCTTAAAATTTTAAAAATAGATTTTTTTAATCCCATTGAATAGTTTTGGGTTTTTTTTAATGGAATGATATATAAAGTAAAAAACCTAACAAAACAAAGTAGGGGAACAAACGAAAATAGGGGAATGGAACATGGGAAAAAAACCCTGAAGCTGAGGTTTGGACTGGTTACTTAGTTCACTCAGTCAGTCACTTCTCCTTCAGTCATTTTTTACATGGCTGCTGGAAATGTCTTGCTACCTTATTGAACATTGTCCTGGAATAGTTGTTAAAATCTGAAGATTTTATGTTACTATTTTTGCAATAAAACTCCTTTTTCATAAAATCTTCATATTGAATTAGCAAGAAAAGAATACTGGCAGCACAGTAAAGATGACACATTATAATGTTTCATATATTAGATATCCTAAGTGTGCTACAGATTATAATGTAGAAGCAGTAGCGATTGGCAATATAAAATGAAAGATAGATAAAATAAAAAAATCTTAACCACATGAAATGATAGATATCTCCATTCTGTAGGGATAGAGATGAGGAAGTTCACAATTTTGTGGCTGAAATGGAGAAAACTTAAAGTTTTTGGTTTGCGATACTATTATGTTACGTAAATTGAATGCTACATCCAAATCCAGTAACCCAAATATCTACGCACAAATAAATACTGTGTGAAACTCAACCAATGCACAAAGGGTTAGCTACAAACATTAAACATATTTTTACATTTACTTTGTTATGTTGCTTGTTTCAGCTGTACATTCCCACCACTACTGAGGTGCAGTGTGTCATCTTTTTTTTTCAACTAACTCAGCAATTAATGTTTGATATGATGCCTTAGAACATCAATAAGTATTTCCCCTAAAATATCCCAGAATCCCTGTATCTGGGTATGTTTTTAAAGTAATAACTTATTTAAATGCTCAGTTATGTGATGTTATACTTGCAACTAAAGGTACAATCTTTCATACTTCAGGAAGAATCTCTTTTTCAGATCATTGTGAGTATAAGGAGGCATCCTATGTGCTTCTAGTGATCAACTATAAAGGATTAAAACACAGAAAAATAATATTATAATTAATTACAAAAATATGAGATGAGATAAAATACACAGACTTTAAGTTTCAAAAGAAAAACTGGCTGATAGTTTAAATCATCCTAGTAAACCAAGCAGTGCAGACATTAAAATCTGTCATTTTCACAGAGATTAGCACAGTACTAGTACAAAAGTGGCTCTATGTGTAAAGAATAATTTTATCATATTGCAATGTATATTCTGACTCAATGATGCTCTTCTTTACAGCGTAATAAAACAGAAAGCAATGTAAATCATTTTGTCCAATAAAAATATAAAGAGAGAAAGGACAAACCAATATGCAGGATGCATAAGAATGACAGCAGTACATTTTATTTTAACAGATTAAACATAATAAAATATTTATACTGGAATATATCTGAAGTGTGATATCTCAGAAGGCAAAATGATTTTCTGAGTCCTCAGGAAAGACCTTATTAGTAGATGTGAAATAACCATTGAAAATGAAAAAAAATATAACATTTTATTAAATATTATTGCATTAAAAATATTTTGTTTCCTTTCAATGTATTCAGATTTTTGTTCAACAAATAAAGCTCAAGAAACTGTACTGTACTTCAATAATCCATATGAAAGAGTTTAAATTTATCAACCTTGCTGAGTTTAATTTAAACATAGATTGAAAATCTGAGTTTCAACAAGACATAGTCCGTTTAAGAACCTATCTGTTATCCAGCTATGACTTAAAAAATGTAACCTAGAAGTTTTGTAACAAGTTTATTTGTGAAAATTCTAAATCTGAAGCTTTTGAAAATATTGTATTGTACACTTGAAGCACAGACCTAATACCAAGGAAGGCAGGGACAATTGTGGAGAATAAAGGAGAGAACATTGTTCCTTGGAGAAGTGAGGATTCATGATCAACCCACTTTTAAAGCATGTCAGAAATAATTGGGTCCTTCAGAAGAGGAAAAATTGTCTTTGGAGAAATGCAATAAAACCTGAAATAGTTTGTAATGTTTAATAAACTAATGGGACATCATCTTTATTTTTATTTTTTTTTTGTGATTCACCAAGAGTTTGGATCTAAAATGCTATTATAAGGTCTTGAATCCAAACCATGTACTTTCTGGGGTGATTAATACCTTCTCTGAGACAGGTAATACTTTAGACTGATGAATACCAAAACCTCTCTAATTAGTCAATAGTTATCTAAGAGAAGAAATTATAAAATATAAAAATACTTCAAGACTTATGACTTTATTGTCAATAACTTGTTTCAGACCATAATCATCAGCAAAAGAGAAATAATCAACTACATATCAGATTATTATTTGAGAAACTTCTCTATAGAAACTTCTACAATTCCCAGGAATATGATGCATGGAGAAAAATGCTGTATGAGCTCTTTAAAATACACTTGTGTTTGGAGAGTAGAAACAAGATTGGTATTAAGAAAGTATGAAATAAAAGATAAAATACACAGAACACAAAATGTGACTGTGTATAAGGAAAATTTTAGAATTATGAGAGCTATTATAATTTTCAAATTAATTTTGAAGGAAGTAATTGATTTTCTAGCACTGTAAAACTGGATCAGAGGCAGGAGGGAAAAGTATATATAGATGCTCAGATTCAAGCATGAAAGACCTAAGTGATGAAAAAATCTTTTGTATTTTGTGGCTAAAATACCTAAGGACTTAGATATCTTAGATATCAAGGACTTAGAACTATGTAGGAGAAACACAACTGGAATAAGTGCTGGTGAGATCAGCCTTTGTAAGTGTGGATGTAATCTGGGCTGGGGTTTGACAAAAAGGAAGTTCTTCTAAGCAGAAACCTCCCTTTCTAAGGTATGATTATAGTATTTCAGCCTCTTCTTATGTACTTTGCTTCCCTACAGTTATTATTCCTAGGACTGTGCAAGACACCACTGTATGTGATGAAAGCAGTGGAGGACTGAAGAAACTGATTCTAAAGTATTTATATAGTGGGACTTTCAAGAAACCAGTAGAAAGAAAAAGGTGATGGGTGACCTGTTAAGCCAATTCCTCTTCTACCTTGATTAAGAATATTTATTTAGGTTTTTGTCTCCTTCGGCATGAAAGTGAAGGGTTAAAGTTGAAAACAAATCTGGTCTTGTGGCTTTTTGCTAAGAAAAGAAAAAAATCATTATATATTTGTTGTACACGAAAGGTGTTAAATAAGATAGCAAGAATATAACTAAACAAGTATATTGAAGGAAAAAAAAAGAAGAAGAAAAATAGCAAGAGATGTTAGATCATTCTCCCAAAGGTTTTCTATTCCTATCAAAGTGGAAGATCAGAGAATAAAATAGATAAAATATTATAGGATAGAATAGGGAATTAAAGTATAAAAGTTAGAAATAGCCAAAGTCCTATATGGAAGCTTTTAAAATATGTATAAAGAACACTGAAATATGCTGACTGTCTGTGCTTTGCCCACCACGTACCCATGTTCCTGTGAGACACTAAACTCAGAAAATGGAGTTTTGAATACGAATGCAAAGCCAATGGATCGTCAGATCTGAGGGGCTTTGCTGAAGAAAAGCTGAGTGCTGTACAGAGGTTTGTTCTTTAAGTGGAGTTGTACTTGTAGAAGTGACTATCTGAAGTACTTACAGTTTCCCATTTCTGCAGTTAAATAGTACTTCACAATTTTAATACTTTTAGTATCAGAATATCTTGGAGAACTTGTATGGAAATCTTGTTATACATATATTAAGACAGAGAACATAAAGATGAAAAGGAAAAGAAAATATTTAACCACACTAAGAAAATTTTATTTTGTGACTCAGGATACTATTTGTAGATCACTGAATTTTTATCAAATTCCTATGATGGGTTGACCTAAGGCCTTTGGCCTACTTTAGCAGTAAAAATTTTAATTGCCTAAATCTAGTTACTCTATACTTTTCCTAAAGTGAATAGAGAGAAGTAATTTACAAAGGGTAAATACCTGTCTCACTTACTCAGGTAAGTAGCACAGGTGGGATGAATCAACCTGTGACTTAATCTATAAAAAGAACCTAAAATATCCATGTGTGATTTTAATGGCTAAGTTTCATATATGTAGAAAATTATTCAGTTTCTTGAGCAGAGGTATCTGGTACCATTTCAAATACCTGAGGGCATGCAAGGACTCTTGCAGATTCAGCACAGGAGCACAGGATGCCATTTCAAACCAACAGCCAAAAGCTGACAAATTCTGCACTAACAAGGGCACCATCTTAAGATGGAAAGGGGTTGAACTCACCTGTGGTAGCAGAAGGGCTGACCAGGACAATCCTTTCCTGCTCAGACTGGGCTGCCACAAGACTGTGAATCCCATTATTTATACATCTAATGAAAGAGAAGCAAGAGAGAGAGGGATGCCAAATGAGTCAATGCATAAAACCATATAATAGATTTGGTACTGGGGTCTGGAACCTGAGATCCCTTCTGTTCAGGCATCCCAGCCCTGGCTCTGGGAAGGATTGCTTGAACTATTCACACTCTCAGGTAAAACTGCAAATTCTCCTGCAATAGATCACTACTAGGCCTCTCACTCTTTAATGTGGGTCAGCATAAGTGCTGAACAGGATTTTGTATTGAGGCTCTGTAGGTGCACATTCCACTTTTCCAGGAACACACAAAAATCTGGAGAGCCTGGCTCACACACTACATGCCTGCTTTGAGTCTGAATTCTAATAAGAGTTCATGAATTATGTAGGCAACACAATGAGAACATTTGAAATGGTGTTTGCATCTGCTATGAGACTTAAAATTTAATGGATTTTTAAGTAATTAGCATGAACTATTTACCACACTGAGTTATACTGTAGGAGTAGCTGAATATAAAAATAAATATGATAATAATATGCATAAAATGCTCATTTCTTGCAGCCTTATATTTTATTTTAAAAAGGCATCACTTAAGCAGACTATCCAAATTGACAGGGAGAGTATGAAATAACAGTCTTTCCTCTGGTTTTTTTGTGTTTTTTTTTAAAAAGAAATCTTTTGTTATTTACAAGATGACAGAGTAGTTTTACACTATCTTTAATGTGACATAAGGCAGTATATCTATGATCTAGCTTGTCACAGACATTTTTAATACACATGATATATGCTCAGTTAATCTAGGATGGTCAATGAATGATCCATTTTTTTGTATGGAGACAGGCTTAGCAAAAAACCATCAACTGGAATTTAAAGAGAATTTCATATCAGAAATAATATGTAAATAATTTTTTAACTATGAATATGATAAATTATTAGGCAGAACTGGAACACTGGTAAGTTCTCCTCCTCTTGTAATACGTGATTCTTTAAAAATGTCTCTCTTATGATGGGCAGTGAAGTCTATATAATAAATGACCAAATATATGATGAATCTGCCCAAGCCAAGTGGAGATACCATCACTGTCTAATAATGGGCATTTGTCAGAGCAACACCTTTCAAAACAAAAGTAGGGAAAGACATCTGGAAAGTGGAAGGTCTTCATTCCAATTTGACTCTCTACCCCTCAGGTTAAGATAAGTAACTGAGTTACTTATAGACATACAGAATAAAAGGTAATATATTTTACAGGAATCTAATATAGGGGGATCTAGACCCTTTCATATTTTTACAATTTAGACTAGAGAGTTACTATGTGAATGATAAAAGCATAAATCAGGTCCATCACTGATCACTGAGGTTTTTTTTTCCTCTAAAGATTGACACTAACAGGAAAAGTGATGAGCCACCATGTGATGTCTTGTTATCCTCCCTTAGGGCACCTGATTGCAGAATGAGTGAAAACTCACTGGGGAGGAGGCTGCCCCTCTCCCAGGAATCCCATTTCCAAAGCAAACGTGCTAACCTATTCTCCATGGCAGCAGAACCACCATGTTATGAAATGGAAACCATGTTCCCTAATTAGAATTAGTCAAAATATATGATGATGATGATAAAAATAATGATGGTGATGATCACAGAGTCTGGGCTTGTGTAACAATTCGATGATGCTTCATCAGTTAGGGATGTTGTTAGCCTTTCACAGTTTCCTAAAATCTTTCTGAAGAATTAAGGAAAATTTGTTAATTACTGAAGTAGACAGGCAAACTTTCTGTAAAATTGTCCAGTTCTTAGATAGATCTTGATTAAATGAATGGAGAAAATTATTCATTTATTCTAACAGTTTTGATTTAAAATTTATCAATATAAATAAAAATATAAATCAAACCTTTAAAATGTGCAAATCCTCAATATGAATTGCAGTCTTCATCCTTTAAAAGATTATATAGTAAAAAATGGCCTTATGGCAGTTGAAGTAGAGTAGGAGAAATTCCAGAAGACTTAGAAGAATTGCTTCCATCATATCTGAAAATAAATTCTGTTCCCACTGGTATCCAGTGCTCTACAGGTTCCAATAAAATTTGGTCAAACATTCATTTCAAGGCAGTTTGGCACACAGGTTTCCAATTTTGTAATGTTTATGACTTAAAATGTTTCTTTTTTTTTTTTTTTTTTTTTTTTTTTTTTTTTTTTTCCCTTGGGCCAGCAGGAACAAATAATACAATTGAAACATGTGCTGGCCTCAGAGGGCTTTTCACTCTTTCACAAAGACCTTCTCTGAGGGACACTGGCAGTGACACTGGTGGGATCCAGCAGGAACTATTTTCAGCTGCCATTCTTGAGCTGAAAAGGTGGAGCTGCTCTGTTATAGTACCTTTTGTGTAGAGAAAAGAAAATATCAGTGATGCATTTGTGAGGATGCCACAGAATCTTTAAAATGAAGATATATCTTCAGTATTCTCTCAAGTGTTATGAACATTCTTAATAGCTTTTTCTTCCATGAACAATTAAATAATATGCCTGGAAATAATAATAAAATAAAATACTTTTCAAGGTCAAATGTCTTGGTCTAAGAAGTAAATATAAAATAAGGCATAGTAAGGATATCTAGTCCAGATCTTGTTTTTTATGGTGTTGTATTTTGAATTTGATTATACTTTAGATGAACATGATTCTTTAAAGAGGCAAGAATATCCCTAATTACCTACCTAGCAAAATTGTCTTTGGATATCCAAGTTGGGCCAACTGGGAGGCCTGAAATTACTTTTAAAATGATTTTGTGATTTTAACATATTTTAATTTGTCAGCAAAAGAGTTTGTATCTTATACTGAAACGTGAGTGCTGGAGAAAAAGAATATGGTATTGAATTACTCCAACATCTAAAAGATATATCACCATAATAAAGCCAAAGGAAATGGGTGGTTAAGGGAACAACTCCAGTCATTGTATCATCTCTAGCACAGCAGGTTTTTGCCCCAGGCAAGCAGCAAACACCCAAGCAGACTGTTTTGCAGGGTGCTGCAACTGCAGTAAGGTCAGGTGCAGATTGAACATCACTGCCTTGGCACTTCAAGATATTTCCAGCCAGTGACAATGAATTCAGACTCTCAGACTATATTTACAGCTGCAAATGAAACAAGCTAGGAACAACACTAGCATGCTACATTTTGACCAAGATCATGTAAATTGTTCTGGTTGTCTGCATCTGAAGGTTGCTGTATATGACATGGGAGGACAAGGAGTGTGGAATCAGGGAGAGGGTTATTTCCTCTGCTCTGCAACACATCCTCCCTTCCTGCAATCTGTTCCTTCTATAAAGGGATTTAATCAGCAGGCACACAACGTTTTTCTTCTTTATGAACCTATCTTCTCAGAGATCAGCTGACTCACAACCAGAGAATATATTAATTAGCTAAAACCAACCTTTTCCCACCACAAGAGGCTACAGAGTAGAGCTCGATATTTTTTGTTTACAAACAAAATTGCAACATTTGTTTTGTCACTTTGACTGGAGTTTTTGACTAATCTTTTTTTTATTATTACTACCATAGTTGCAGGCTGGTGACTTTTTGACCCATGAGAAAAAGACAAAGTGTCACAGTAGTGTTTAAATAGCTCCCAATCTGAGGATTTGATTGATCTAGTCTGAGTTTGAATTAATTATTCTATTTATTAATGTTTTCTGTTGAGCTGAAACTCTGAAAGCTGAGGATCCTAAATTAATTCAGATTGAACACAAGACATGATTAAAACTGTGACAAGAAATCCAGCAGAAAGAAGGTAGCAGCTGAACCTCCACTTGACAGGTCTGTGCATATCAGATGCTGAATGTGGGAATTCTACTCAGGGAATATTCTGATCTGTTTATTGTTTTGGGTTTTTTTCTCCATCTTCACATGTTCAGTGAAGAAATAGCATAATGAGGAAGAATATGATCCTACATATAAAGTTTTTTTTCAAAAGCCTGGGACTGTGGCAGTCCTATCAGTTTCGGCCTGGAAAAAAAAAAAAATTAATCTAGGAAATCCCTCTTGATTACAGTGAAAAAGGTTGGAATACTATAAGAAGTCAGAATGCTCCCAGTATCAGTTTCGGCCTGGAAAAAAAAAAAAAGGATTAATCTAGGAAATCCCTCTTGATTACAGTGAAAAAGGTTGGAATACTATTAGAAGTCAGAATGCTCCCAGTTGCTTAAGTGGGTGCCTTTCTGTGAAATCCTGGATTTTCATTATACTGTTTACTCTAAGAGCATACCCAGTATAGATCTCTTCATTTCTTGTTTTAAATCTGTCCTACCACTTTTTTTTTGCATTTTTTTTTCTTTAATAGACACAAAAACAGTTGCAAGTGCTCAGAGAGTAATAAACCAATACTGTAGGGAGCCTACTTGGCTTATCTCTTTTCTTGCTACCTATTATTCAGTACCAAGGGGTCAGCTCTTCTGATAGCTGCTCACATCTACTTGCTAGATTTCAAAGAAACAGTCCCTGGCTACCTCTTCAGCTTGGGAAAAGATCTTAAAGAACAAAGACGCTTTGTTGTTCTCCTTTATATCCCGTCTTAAAACTTCCCTTTGTCACATAGGCTGCGATGATGCCAAATGCAGTCTCTGGGGCACAGTAGATAATTTGCCTCAGCAATTAATACAGCCTGCATTGACTTGATTTTTGATGAAAAGCTTTGAAACCACTCCCATTTCTGAAAGCTTATTTAAGTGTAACGGATGATCCTTTAGATTTCCTTCATACACAAGCTGTTCTTGATATTTTCAGAGACAGTCATTGTTTTAGGACTCTGGCTTTGGCACTCCTGTGAATGTTGCATAAGTTGCCAAGTTTCTAAGCCTTTGGTATGGGTTCACAATGTTTGGAAGAAGCAGTCAGCTTGAATGGAGACTCCTAGATTTACCAGCCTAAAGGTCCAGTCCCAAATTTTAAGCAAATGTTACAAAAGAAGCAACAATTGTGCGTTTAAATAAAGCACTGCCACTGTGTCCATTCCTCCAGAGATACCTGTTAATTCTGTTAGTGAATGAGTGTTAAAAGTTCTGTGCCTGGTTCCTAGAACCTCTTGTGCATGGTTCAACCTTGCATGGTTCAACCTTGCATGGGCCAACTTTTAGCTCAGTGCAGTAATTCATGCTTATGAAGTAAGGAGCAAGATAGTGGTTATTGCCTTCCCTCCCCCCTTGCAAATTAGCTGTGCTAATCTCATTATCAACTAACCAAAAATTCTTGAGCCCTCTGATATGCCTGATATGCTCTGATATGCATGGTAACCATGATAGTCACTCAGTAGTTGTAACATTGGAAACTAGTTCCTATTTAATCCATTTGAATGTGTCTCAAACTTAATGGGTTTAATTATGAAAATCCATAATTAGTTAACATGTTAAAGAAAAAGATACTTCCTTGAACTGCTTGTAATGTATACATTTTTAGAGGCATCTTTTCTGAGGTATCAGAGTGCAGAGTTGCTTAAGTGGGTGCCTTTCTGTGAAATCCTGAATTTTCATTATACTGTTTACTCTAAGAGCATACCTTGACAAGAGAAAAAATGATGTGAAGATTCAATATCAGCTGCTGTAAGATTAAATAAAACAGCTGGTATGAAAAAAAACCCCCTAAAACTACATTGCCAGAGCAGAAGGGGTCAAACAATAAAACACCCATCGTCTCCTGTCGAAGTAAATCACACTAACAGGTTGCTATGGCACAGACATTATGAGATACTTGATAGCAATATTTTTAGGATGTGAAATCTATATTATCTAACAATAAAGGAGGCATGGAGAGAAGTGTTTATCTCAGGTTATGAACATGTATCTAGGAGAAAGCAGGTGACATGTATTGCCTAGCATGTGACTTTAATTTCCTGCGATCAAAGTTAGGTCTGTATTTTTCTTCTCAAATTCTCTGATAAAAAACACTGCTTGATAATGTTGTCTGCCTTGATCCATAAATTTAGCAAATACTTTTTACTAGTTCCTACAGGCCTCATGGTAGCAGAAGGATGGTCTGTGTAGGTCCTGCTGGAGCTGAGCTATCAAGTGGGCACCATCAATGCACTCTCGGCCCTGTCAGTGCACTCGTGGCTTCCAGAGATTCAGTGATGGGTCATGAGAAATTCCTTCTCTGTTCCCCCTAACCTGTTCCATGTGACAGATATTCTCTGAAGATGTGTACTAATCAGGCCCCACAGCCTAAGCCACAGAGGGACCAACTTTATCTCTGATCCATGAAAGATGTTTGAGTAAGGGGAGGAAAAATGTTATCTCCTTCCTCTTCATTCACTAGCAATTTGGCCTCATGAAACCAAGCTCAGGAGACAAAATACCATTTTTGTGTGTGTAGTGATGAAGGTACTGGAATAAAGATAGAACAAAATTTATTACTTTCTGGACTACATTCAGTAACTTTGTGTTTTGCTTCTGGGCAATGTTTATGACTGACTTTAATTTGCCTGGGGCCCAGGGTGGTGTTTTCTTGCTGGGGAAGGCACAATTTTGCCATATGCTTCTTGCTGTACACAAACCTCACCAACCTTTAACCCAACAAGTTGGTTTAGTCATTGGTTTCCTCTCTGTTTTGTTTCTACATACGGAGCACAATCAGAATCTGTTCTGGTCTTTAGGAAATTATCTACCACAAATAATTATTTAAGTCTTTCATTACTCTGCTGCCAATTACCCAACTAAGAACATCTTGTAAGGAAGATGTTATGTAGGGAGGAAGAAATGACATACAGGGAATAGAACTGATTAAATATGCTGAAACACAATGTCAGCTTTAGACCTGGACCATTTCATTATCGTGCTAGCTTTTTTTTTTTTTTTTTTTTTTTTTTGAATTTAAGAGTATACTGATAGTAAGCAGGCAGTAAGTTTGCACGTGCAGTCAGATTCCTAATTGTAAAATTATACTTTTTAGATTTTGCTCTCTTTCCTCTTCTTCCCCCCCCGCCCCCCCCCAGCACTTTTCCATTTTCACATCATATTTTTCACTGCTCTTCTAAAACTTAAAAAACTTCTGAGATCTCCTTTCTCCCATTCCACGCCTCTTGGAATCTGCACGTCTGAGCAGAACCAGAGTTTGCATTGCCAAAAGAGCAGACATGGAAATGAAACACTTCTGATTTCTCTCACCCAGAATTTTTTAGCTAGAGTCCATCTGCTCACCAGTGCCTATTTAGGAATGCACAACACCTTTTCCTTCTTCCATAGCAGCCAAACTGAACAAGAGTGGGTGGAAATATTAAAATGACACTTTTGAACCAAACTGTAACTTTTTATTAAATGAGAGGGGAAAAAAAAAGTGACACATCTCATTTATAGTTTCTGAGCTGTACATGAAAAGGCAAAATCTGTCTAGCAAAATAGTCACGGCTAAATTTTCAATAGTAAATAGAATTTTGTATCTGACATCAAAAAATAGCCCCTTGAGTAAATAGCTCATATTTACTGTAGTCCATTGCTTAAAAAAAAAAAAAAAAAAGGATCATTTAAAGACAAAAATAATTTTTACAGGGATTACAGATTTCTGCCCAAAGATGGAGGGCATGACTTGGTTCTGCTGAAGGCTAGAGAAGTGATACTTTTAAAAGATTAGTTTTCAAATTATTCACATAAAATTATTGCATGTGATGTTTCAGCCAAACAAAAAAATGTGAATGCAAAATTTGGCACTGATTATGAAATAGCAGTTAGAAGCAAGTCAATGAGCTTGAATTTCAAATGTACACAGCTTGAAGAAAGGAAATATTACTTATTGTCACATTTGTTTCACCTGTCCATTATATCACAGAATTCAAGTTCTTCCCCACCTTCTGTAATGAAAATTTTACTCCTCTTACCTGGAATAATATGACTGGCATTACACAAAGCAGCTGCTAGACATGTTAATTTACTGTTGCTTTCACTTCAGATTGCAATGGCTGCTGTCACATTGTGCTGCTTTTAAAGGCTTACCTATGTTCTACTGCTGCCATGGCTGTGCTTCTTGTAAGAGGTACAAACCATAAGCCTTGTACACATGTGGTCATAAAGAATCTCATTCAACCAACTACTTACATCCTTCAACCATTACTGTGAATGCCACAATAAAACTCTTACTGCTCTGAATATTTCCTGAGGTCCAAGAAAGAAAAATAATTTTTTTACCCATCACCTGAAATGTGGTGTCTTCAAGTTATCATTAGCTATACACCTGAAGATCAACACCCCCCCAGATCATTAATAATTTTGATGATGTCTTTTGAAGATAAAAAGATAGAAAAGGGAGCTAGATAAACATATGTAGCACCTGTAACAATGATTAATACCAGTACTAGCTTTGGATACCTACAACCACTTCAGATGAGACTGTTAATTTAATTGTCTATTTTTGCCATTTCACCTTGAAAATTGCATCTGAAAAGTTGATGTAGCTTGTCCATAGACACCATAATGTGATGCCTGAGACTGAAAATAAATAAAATTGCTTCCTCCAGTGATTCCTTCCATGAGAATAGTTGTGTACAATACATCCTCATATAATGAAACATTAAGTAAGGAATCTATGTCAGGAATTTGAATTTGAAAGCATCTAGAAAAAGAGCTGAGATTTTAAAGAAGAATGCAGAGGTTTATTAGTAAAGATAATCAATCTTTACATTCACATATTTTTTTTTTTTTTTGGATGCAGAAATTTGAGGTATTAGGCCACTTGTGCATAAATAGGAAGTTCCCTTTGTATAATTGATTTCCATGCCTGAAAGAGTCACTCTAATCTGTTCTTATAGAGTAAGCATTCAGCCACAGGAGACAGGTCACCCTGTCATAATTCTGGTTGTGCTTATTTCCCTCCACTGGTTGGAAAAGAAGACCAGCTTCACTAGTCATCAGATGATGAAGTCTGCCAGCTCTCAATGGCAAAGCTGTGGACGTCAATCCCATCTACAATGCTCTGAGTTTCCTTAGACACAAAATGGTCCTTTTCAGCCAATTTGTTTGTCTAGAAGCATACCTTTTCTTTGACATGTGAACAGCAAGTGGATCTACCTAATACATGTCAAAAATTTGACCTCATTGTTAAATAGCTGTAGTTCTTCAAGTATCATTTATCCACTGACTCACCAGATATGTATGCAATACACATGACTGTATAATGCATCATTTTTCCTCCACTCAAAGCTTGATCTTATAGCAAAAAAAAGACCAAAAAAAAAAAAAA
>VZRH01008150.1:324182-352150 GCA_013397555.1 Urocynchramus pylzowi
AAAAAAAAAAAAAGATGGCATTTTATTCAGTGGGCTTCAGACACCTTAAAGTACCCTGAAAAAACACTTTTGTTGTTAAATACACAATCCCTGCTGTTCTGGCGTTATGTAAATTGACAGTAGAATTGTTTGTTTTGAACTGCCCTTTATTCCATTGTAACCACTCTTTTTATTTGCTCTTCTGCATCAAATGCTGGGTGACAACTCCCTGGCATACTTCACATTAGCGACTAAATGATAAACAACGGCAGACAAATGATCTCCAGTCTTTCATTGTCCTTACAGTAACCCTTTGAATAGGATGTTTTGCATAAGTTTCTCTTTCTGAAAGTGTCGGGTTGCCATTCTTCTGGCAGGCAGGACATAGTCCAAGTAATTCACATGCCTCTTGAGCACATGATTCAGTGAGTAGCTGGATTTTTTTTTTCGATATATAAAATGATACCTTATCATAGCTCCATTATAGAAAGGCTTGGATAGAAACTCTTAACTCTTACTATGGGTGTCACACTTGACTGCTACTCAGTTCGTGGCACTGAGTCCCAAACCCACCATAGTGTGCTGGGTCAGAGATGCAGATGTTCATCTATGCTTGGTTGCTAAAGGTTTCTGTATAAAGGATTTCTGGTGCCTTGCCTTGCAGATGTGACACCTCAATCATTGTCCTTGAATCATGAGCTGATTACTAGACTAAACTTGCTGGAAAATCTGTCTAAGCACTGTTTGAGGTTTTTCAAATCCTAATATCTCAGAGCCATGGGGTGACAGACCTTGAAAAACCAACAATTCTGTGCAGGAGTTCCTGTTGCCTTGGAAATGAAGGGAAACTGTTGAAGCTGAAAATAAGTTGGATGATATCAGACAGGGTTGGTGTCTGTTAAGAACTTGGAGTAATAAGGCAATTTAACATTTATACCACATGTTCATTTACAGGTGAGGTGTGTCAAGATTACTATTGTTGCTAACTCCATTTTACAGAAAACAATTTTAAGCCTGCAAAGTTGAGAGACTTAAAGTGAGGCTTTGGCGTAAATACAAATCCCTGCATAAGCAAATTAAGACCATACTTGAAAAAGTTATCCTCTGAAACATTCAATAAATTGTAATATTATATATCAGCAAATTAAAAAAAAAGTGCAACATAAGTAGATTTAAATGTCAGTACTTACGATGCAAGGATTTCTGAACTTGGGTAAAGTCTTGTGTTTGACCTCCCAGAGAAAAAAAAAAAACAGAGTAGTATGGGTGAGAAAAAACCCAAATTGCTTAAATGTGCATTTGGGGCTTAATGCTCTCTCTGTGTTTAACAAGGAATGTAAGAACATTGTGCAGGGTGGCTCGTTTCTCTGGCTGATCAAGGCCAGACACATCAAGATCTATGTCTGAGTACTTGCATTTGAAACATTTAGGGACAAGAATGGGATGGGACACAGACAAGTTCCAACATCTCCTGTGTCTCCTTTCTGATAGTTTAATTTCTGTTGACTGTCTCCAACAGGTCCCCCATCTTGATAGTAGGAGAATGAAGCAAAATTACATGTACTGTGGCACACCTTCACAGATGTGCTTAAAGCAGGCCATGAGATTTCAGCACTTCTACCACTCCTTAATTTCTTGCCTATCATTTTTGGTATGGTTAATGTCAGTTTAGATACCTACAACCTAGAGTTCTAAATCTGAGCTAGGTACCCCATGCTGTCCTTGCAATTGTTGGGGGAAATTAGCTCCAGTGTGCAAGTCAGCTGAAGCTAGGAGGTATGTCTACAACAGGTAAAATAAACTATCCTATGGAGGATCCTATTTCTCTACATTGACTATAAAAGGGTCTGAGAATGACTTGTTGGAATTCACTTCCCTTATGTATGTCTGAAATTAATTGCAATGAATCCCACTGCTTAAGCTTCTGTAATCCAGCCCTGACACCTCAGTTGGATAAATTCTGGATTCAGTGTTTACCAAAGGTACAGAGGTTATAGCAGCTGTGGTGTCAGAAAGCATACCTCAAATTTTAAGGCCCAGCAGACTCTTCAGAGCCCTACCTCACCTCTGATTTCCTTTTCTGTCATTCTCCTGCTGTAGCTTCTTGGTGGTGCAAATTCCATGACCTCAAGATAAGAGGCCACAAACTACAAATGAAGATCGGATGGTTCGGAAACAGCTTTGGTCTACTAGACCAAATAACCTTATGGCTAGGGTTTTCAGAGATAGGATAGGGAACTTATTTCTGTTTCTTCATTTGGAAGAAATGGTTGAATCAGAACCTACTGTTATGCTCTGCCAGATGACAGTATCTTCTTAAAAGTATTTTATTTGGTAAAAAAATCTACATGAAGCGGGTCTTCTGTTTCCTGGTTTAGTATTTTACACTATAATTTACTAGTTTCAGGTGAATAAATGACTGCCATGCCTCACTGTCTACTCACAGCCAATGTGTTTTCAAATTGCTTTAGTAGTAAAACATCTACAGACAGCCAGGAAAGTTTTAAAATACATAAAAATAATACAAATATAAATTAAAATACAAATAATACAAATATATTGGCAAATAAAATAATAAAAAAAACCCCCAACCAACCAACCAAACACAAACAAACAAACCTGAAACAACAACCCACAAAACTCAATTAGTTGTACATAATCTTGTCACATTTTCCTTTTACCTTTTCTAATGTTGATCTTTCTTCAAGAAAAATGACATTTTAAGAAGAAAAACTTAATAAAGTTTCATTAAAAATGTCAAAATGAAATGTTATGACATTATGAAAATGAAACATTTAATTGAGAACAAATGTAAGTATAATATTTTTACTTTTAAAATTGCCTCCTTTTTGTGTAAAATTGTTCACTTGAGTTGATAATCCTTTATACAGAGAAATTACTGTTCATAGAAAAAATTGTCACTCAATTCTACAAGAACACTTCCTAGAGAATAGGTGTAAGCTCTGTCTTTCTTTCCCACTAGTTTATCCTTCATAGTTCTGGTCTTTCCCCACTTATCTCAGTGGTTTCCCCAAATCCCAATCTTATCTGCCTGAGTTTTCCATCTGCCTGAAGTGTTGATGTTTAACTCAAAGATGATACAATACTTGGCAATATTATGCTTAAAAATGGGTGTAGCACTCCCCCTCATTTCATTTATAGCTGACTTTTTTAGAAATATGTAGAACATTGCCAGCTCATTGAGACATTGAAGTTAAAAAATATTCAGCCAATGCAGAAGTTCAAATTATGTGAAATCACAGCACTAAGAATCTTGCCCACCATTTCTGGTGTGAGAAGTGAGTCTCTGAAATAAATATGGTCCTTCTCACAACTGTCTGTGTAATGAAATTGTTGCTATTCTATTGGCAATCATTTGCAAATATTCCTCTTTTCTAACAGTCAGCATTTGGAAGGCTTGGGCCAAAGTTTTGTGTAGAGCATTTCTTGGAATATTGCGCTCTTCTTTCAATTCCCTGGATGTTGCAAAATTGTGTGTGGAGGATGACATTTTGTTTTTCTCAACAGCTAACAGACTTTTATTCACATATTATTCCTGTGAACTTTCAGTTCCTTTTCCTTATGGAATGAGCTGCCACTCACATTTTTAAATGACTCATTCTCTCTTTGAGTGAAATGGTCTATTTCTTACACTGCCTGTTGCAAGATACAGCCCCTTTTTTTTAGCTATGTGCCATCTAATCTTTGCATCACTCTCAGCTGCCTGGTTTTCTCTTAGCAAGAATATTCATTACATTTTTCCCAATAAAAGACTTTTGCTCTATCTCAGGGATATTGTAAGTGACTTTAAAGTTAGCTGTAGATCTGGGGATGCTATGGCTATGTATCCAGTTGCAAGAAAATCATCAGATAATTTTGATTCTCCAATAAAATAGGCCCAGTTTGTAGTCAGTAGAGGTTTTGAATTGCTACTTTCCTTTTGTGAGTGTTATACATTATTCATGCAGTAAATATCTGCAAAATGAAATAAAGTAGCTGCCTAGACTGTTTACACAATCCACCTCCTCTTCCTGGACTACTCTGGTACATTTGCAAGAAGACAGCACTTGTGATTGATATTTCCAGCTTTTGTTCTCTACGCAGCAAATTTTGGTACAGACACTATACCAATACCATTATATTTATAATAACAAATGTGTTCTACTTTGAAGTTAGGTGGTGCAGTTTCAGTGTTTATTAAACAGAGTCAGACGTTATACAACTTAAAGTGGCTGATGGTACCTTAATAGTATAAAATGTCAACAAAAGGTATAAGTTCATCTTAATCATTACATTTATATGACAATAACAACAATTGAAGGAAAATTAATGGGCATCAGGATAAAATGAGATAAGGCATATGATGAAGCGAAAAATGATTCGATACAACCAGCACAGCTTTACCAAGGGCAAGTCCTGCCTGACTTAGTGGCCTTGTATGATGGAGTGACTCCATCAGTGGACAATGCAAGGGTTACAGATGTCATTTATCTGGAATTCTGTAAAGCCTTTTGACACAATCCCCCACAGCATCCTTCTCTCTCAATTGAAAAGACATGTATTTTGTGGGCAGACTGTTCAGTGGGTAAGGCAGTGGTTGGACAGTCACATCCAGAGGGTGGTGGTGAAGTGCTCAGAGTCCTGACAGACATCAGTGACAAGTGGTGTCCCTCAGGGGTCTATATGGGGACCATACAGTGTTATTTAATATCCTCATTAATGACACAGGGGAAGGGAGCAAGTGCACACTCTGCAAATTTGCAGATGACACGAAGCTGAGGGGTGCTGTTGGCACGCCTGAAGGATGTCATCCAGAGGCACCTGGATAAGCTCAAGCAGTGGGACCATGGGAATCTCACGAGGTTCCAACAAGACCAAGGACAAGGTGCTGAACTTGGGTTGGGGCAACCCCCAGTATCAGCACAGTCTCAGACTCAGAGCAGCCCTGCCCAGAAGGACTTTGGGGTGCTGGTGGATGAAAGGCTGGACATGACTCAGGCATGAGCACTCCCAGCCCAGAAAGCCAAATGTGTCCTGGGATGCATCCAAAGACCTGTGGCCAGCAGGGCCAGGGAAGGGATTCTGCCCTTCTGGCCAGCCCTGGTGAGACCCCATCTTCAGTGCTGCATTCAGCCCTGAGGTGACCAGCACAGGAAGGACATGGACCTGTTGGGCAAGTCCAGAGGAGGGTCGCCAAAATGATCAGAGGGATAGAGCACATCTGCTATGAGAAAAGCTTGACAGAATTAGGATTGTTCAGCCTGAAAAAGAGAAGGCTTCAGGGTGACCTAATTTTGCCCTTTCAGTACCTGAAGGAGCTTACAGGAAGGATAGAGAGGGACCATTTACAATGGCCTGAAGTGACAGGACAAGTGGGAATGGATTTAAACTGAAAGAGAACCACTTTATGTTAGATATTGGGAAGAAATTCTGTATTGTGAGAATGGTGAGGCACCAGAAGAGTTGCCCAGAGAAGTTGTGGATGCCCCATCTCTGGAAATGTTAAAGGCCAGGTTGGATGGGGCTCTGAGCAACCTAGTCTAGTGGAAGGTATCCCTACCCACAGCAATGAGACTGGAATGATTATTGAGGTCCCTTCCAACCCAAGTCAATCTGTGATTCTATGAAATGGTAAAAAGGAGTGTCGAAAACCTAGTCTATCCAAGGTAAAATTTCACCTCATTCATTCACAGAATAGGGTCGATATTATTGTCCTTCCTTCAAAAAAACAGCCTTTAGAGAACATGCAGACATTTCTCTCAGGCACTGTCTTTTGAGAAAAACAATTATTTCCTCTGGGCATCACACTTATTTCTTGTGTTCGTTGGCAGTGAGGGGCAAGGACAAAGGAAAGGCTGCCTTTATCATTATCAGTCCTAGTTATAACTCAAATTAGTGTTTAAGAAGTGCTTTCTAGTCCAATCCAAAACAAACATCCAGGTAGGGGGGGGCTCCCTGGGGTGTGGGTGTCATTACACTAATGTGTAGGCTAAAAAAAAAAATTGAAAAAATTGCTGTATTTTAAAAGGATTTTTACTGCTACATGAGAAGATCTTTTATGTCTTGCCAGACCAATAAAACAATAATTATTTTATCTAAACTATAGAATTTTATGGTAGGATATCTGCATAGCTGTACTATGTGCTATGAATCATATTGATTTTCAGTTATTTACAGGCAGAATACATTATTCTCAAGACAGAAGACTTGGGGACCTTTGGAACCCCCTAGAGTTAGGCAACATCTCAAGTGTTTCTGGTATTTGAAATTTTAGACTCAGGTGCTTATATCCATTCATAGTTCTAATGCTTTATTTATATGAATCCTGCCACCATGACCCCAGATCTTGGCAGAGATATATTGCCCTGATTTCATTTGGGTAAAACATTGGGAATCAACAAATACATGGTGTTAGTCAGGAATGTGGAGAAGGGCAGCAGCACTAGCGCAATAAATATAACAGAAATAGCTAAAATAAACAATAGAAGCAGGCTGCTAGGAATGCTACACCTAAAGGGCTTCAGATTTGGATTCTCCAGTTGTCAGCATCAGGCATATTTCTTTACCAGCCTTGCTCAAAAGACACTGGAGACATGGAGACTATAGATGACTTGTTAGGACTGGGCCAATGGAAATTAAATCACCTGAAGTCAACAAGAAGCTCAGGCTTAAAATCTTCACTGAATTAATATTTCTTTGGCAGTAATACCAATCCCCAGTGTGCCTATCATTAATTTGAGAGATGTAACTAATCCCATTCATTCCAAAATGTGTATTTTTGAAGTTTTTGTAATTCTACTACCTTCTGTGGGACTACACACCTGCTTAAGATGAAACACATGCTTCTGTGCTTTGCTGAATATGAGCTTTGGATTTAGTAAAAGCTTAAAGACTGACAATAATAATAACAATAAAACTGCTATAATTAAGACAGTGACACTAAGATGGTTACCGCTGTGGCTACACTCAGCCATATATACGGTAACATACAGCACAGTAACAGTAATTACACACTTCACTAGTTTTTATTGTAATGTATGCTATAGTGCAACCTAATTTCCATCCTGTGCATATTAACCCAAGATACATTTAGAGTGTTTACTACCTGGGTCGTTTGAACTGGAATGGGGATTATGTGTTTAATGTGCATGTAGAATAAAAATAACATTTGCATTACTTATATGGAACCAGGAGTTATAACGAAACCTTGCACCTCCTAACCACAGGACTTTTGAATATTAACTTATTAAAACAGCCAGCTTTGAGACTGTATTCAAGCAAAGTTTTCTCTTTACAACCTTACAGCCCTGAGTTCCTAAAACGTTGCTTTTGTTGTCAGACCCCCTTCGAGCAAGAGCTCATTATGTTCAAAGTCTAATCAATGTATATAATTGGAAGGCAAACAATGCTGAGCTACAGCATTGTCAAATTAAACCCAATTTTGAATACTGTAACTAGTTAAGTACTTGAGTGCTTCAGCAATTTATGTTATATGGAGTATCCAAGGAACTTGGCTGCATTTAAAAGAACATCATTGCTGCAACCCCCTTTTCCATCTGCAGGGTTTATAACTCAGCTGTTTTAATGTGCTTTGGGCCGAGCAAAGTTGGTATACAAGCTCTCAAGCCAGATGCTGTAATTCTCCCTCCCTTAAGCCCTGCAAAATTAAAAAGCTGTGGGTTGGGTTGCTTTTGAGAAGTTTTTCCTTATAGAATAGGAATGGATAATTTTGGCCAGTTTGGGATGTTTCATTCATATCCATCAGATACAAAAGTGCATTCATTTTTCACACTAAGGTTGTGCAACTCAGCAGTCTTACTTAGTAGCTGGTGCAAAAATTAGGATGGTAAAACATATAAACCAAGATCTTTGCTGATACCAGTGGGGATAGCTAAGTTTCCAGCTCAGTTTTACTCCCTGCCAGCTACAAAAAAAAAACTCTTGACCATCTTATTTCTTCAGTCTCCTCTGTTTCTGCTTTCCCAAACTGTTGCTTTCTTTATTTTATAAGAATCTGTGGGTTTGTGCCAGTTATTTATGGCTGTGCCTTTGTTCTCAAACCTCTTCTCATATGTGTTTATTGGTTAGAAACCATGAACCAGACCTTCCCAATTAGGAACAGGGTATTTGTGCAAATCTGATGAATAAAAATTTTTTTTCTGGGATTAATGGTCAATTATGTTCTCTCCCCTCAGTAATCTGGGAGACTGATAGTCCCAATAAACCTAACAAATAATGTACTTTAAAATTTTTGTCACAGACAGAATTTGAGGTCAAAAGTGACCATTTGATCTTCTAGTATTATTTCCAACTCTATAAATTCTAGCCATATGTATTTAAATTTTCAAGAGCATCACTGAAAAGGACAGATGTCTCTCATTCTCTCTTCAGACTTATTTTCAGACTATTTCTTTCTGGGTGCTATTAAGAGTCACATTCTTATGGACTTTTGTTTATTCACTTACTTTTGAACACCTTCTGATTGGTTCATTATAACTAATGGAGTAGTTCCTACACACAAATTTACATGCAGTTAATGTGTATCATGCCATCTGGAACTAATGATCTTGTAGAGACAGCTTACTTGCTAATAAATCACTTTCAGCTATACTTACACAGGCTTAGAAGGGTTGGTTTATTTTTAGTTTTTTTTTTTTTGCTTATCAACAACAACAAATTTTTAAACCATTTTCCAATTTTCCTATCTCTTTCTAAACTAGGGTTCAGTTTTGCCACTTTTATCCATGCAAAGAAGATCTAACTACAGCAGTAACACTGCTGACATCACTGGACTTGTGGGATAGAGAGAAAATTCTTCATTGATTTGTGATTCCACATTTGAATCCATGCAATTATTTAGGTTTATATAAGAAACAGGTTGTCCTCACTTTGACACAAAACAATGTATACCCATTTAAATATGTTTAAACATGAGTTCTGAAACATGAGAAGAATTAATGCAGTTAAGAATAATCATGTTCTTGAAGGGTCTTAGTAGGTTATGTATTCATGTATATCTGTTAAAATTTTCAAGCAAAATTTTGATTTGGGACTTATGCTACTAAATAAAATGGTAATTTCTTGCTTTTTTATCTTTTTTTCCTTCACCCAGTAAAGCTGGATTCACCCAATAAAGCAACCTGGATGCATTTATTCCAAGATTTCTGAGGAAATATCTAGTTTAATTATGGTTTGCCATTCATGACAACATCTTCATCTTTTTTGTATAGGAGCACATCTTTCTGTGCACGCAGTATGTGGTCCCAGAGATGACTGATCTAGGTGGGGGGCTGAGAACTATGTGGTCTCTGCGAAGCAGAACTAATTAACACGGATGTAAAATTGTACTGAGGCTTTCAGGACCCAAAAGGGCATCTTTGTAGGCTGCTGCCTCATGCCCTGAAGTCATTCATGTTCAAAGAGTCTTCAACATGGTGCAGCACCACACCAGGTAAACATGTGTTCTGCTGAATTTGAGATAGTAACACCAACAGTTCAAAATATTTTTATGTTTTTATGCTCATCTCAATGTTAGCCTCAATGTTAGGTACAGAAAAATAATGTTCTCAATGTTAGGTACAGAAAAATAATGTTCAGGCTGCAGGTAAATGATTGTGTTTCTGACTTTGTCGTGGCTGTACAGAAGTAAAATTATTTGGGAGTGACATGACTGGAGAAAAGCAGATATGTGGGAAGTGAAAAAGTTGGTGAAGGAATGGAAAAACTAAAAATCAGGTTTGAGATGAATGTGTTTAATGCTTCCTGAGGGTGGTGCTGGGCAGCCCTGTCCCTAATCACTGGGGGACAATAAATCAAACCTATACCACACAAGTCAAATATGCTTCAGTGACCACAACTGGGGAAGGGGGAGGCTTTTTCTGGATGGCTGGAAAATGCTGGATTGAAATTGGAAATGTCCAATCACCTTTTAATCTGCTCATATAAAGCATGTACATAAGGCCCAATAGTCCTAATATAGATTGTGGTACAGTGGTAATATATTGACAGCAAATTTGGTTGTCAGGTTTCCAAAATTTAAGGACGAAGTAAGCTTAACATAGGTATGTTTGAAGTTTCAACCCCACCTCCATCTTTTTCTTCTCTCTCATATATCTGACATCTTACTCTCAATATGTCTTCTTTTCCCTGTGTAGACCAGTTCTGTAGCCTTTTTTTATGCTCTCTTGCATCCTAGCCTGGTTTCTGCAGTGGAATTAACTAATCATATTTCCCTTTTGCTAAGGGTAAGGGCTTGTTCTCTGAGACTGCAATCTTGTAATTAAAGAAAGCTTACAATGCCAGTGTCAATCACACTGCTCTGAAAGTGGATAGCAATGACCTCAGCTATGTTCCATTATACAGCACCTTTCAGACTATGATCAGGAAAGTAAAGCTTTAGGGACATGGATCTGACTCAGCCTGTAACTGAGGGTTTAAATGGTGCTCAGACTTCTGCTCCTGACCCATTCTTTTCTGTGCTTTACAAGATAATATCCACGTATGAAGAATGTATGAAAGACTACGTTTTTCTATTTTTGTTCAAAATATGCTGTGCTAAAAACACCCCTGTAGGACCTAAATGGAAAGGAATCATAGAATTGTTTGGGCCAGAATGGATTTTTAAAGGTCATCTAGTTCAAACCCCTTGCAATGAGCAGGAACATCTTCAATGAGATCAGGCTGCTCAGAGCCCCATCCCGACTGACCTTGAATATTTCTAGGGATGGGGCATCCACCACATCTCTGAGCAATCTCTTCCACCATAATAACAGAAAAATCTTCCATACATACAGTTTTATATCTGCTTTAAATCTATTCCCTTTCAGTTTAGAAACATTACCCCTTTTCCTATTGCATCAAGCTCTACTAAAAAGTTTGTCCCTATCTTTATTATTATCCCCTCTTAAGTATTGAAGGGTTTCAAAAAGGTCTTCCCAGAGCCTTCTCTTCTCCAGCCCCAGCTCTCTCAGCCTGACTCCGTAGGAGAAGTGCTCCAACCCTGTAACCATTTTCATGACCCTTCTCTGGAGTCTCTCTAGCAGGTCCACATTATTCTTGTGTGGGCATACCAGGCCTGGATGCAGTTCTGCAGGTGGGATCTCATGAATACAGAGAAGAGGAGAACTACATTCCTTGACCTGCTGGCCACACTTCTTTTGATGCAGCCCAGAAAAATTAGGCTTTGTGGAGTGTGATTGCACATTGCCAGGTCATGTCCAGCTTTTCCTCCACAAGCACCCCTAAGTCCTTCTCTGCAGGGCTTGTCTCAATCTGCTCATCTCCACAGTGCAACAAATAAAAGAATCATGCTATATGTTACTATAATGGTCTTCATCCCTGTGATTTAGATGACTAGGATCAAAATAGTCATTCCACAGGGTTTCCTAGAAAACTAAAACAAAAATACAAAACAAATAATATCAGAAAGTATTTTAACCTGCCTTCCCCCTCCCCCCATTCTAGTTAAAAAGAAGTGCAAGAAGACATAATTTTCTTGTGCTCTCTTTCAATATAACAGGTACTTCTCACCCACCTCGAGTGAATGTTACCCTCAGAAATGTTCATTTTGACTCCCAAATGATAAAAGTCATGGTTAAGGAACTGCTTTTGTGTTTTGTTTCTGGGCTGTCTGTGGTGGGACGGGCTCCAGTTGCAATGTTGATGACTCTCCCTGGGAGTATTAAATCCTTTCTCCATAACATACACTACTTGAAAAGATTGCTTGTAAACACTCTTTTTTTCCCTGAATTGTATCAATTTCTTACAAGCAACGTTCATTGTGTAGCTTGATCTATCACTTCACTTCTCTCCAAACACAATACAAGTGTAAGTGGAGACATGATTTTCTAAAGGAAGAGACATGAAATTAGTTTCCTTTTCTGAAAATCATATAAAGATAGGATCCAAATGCTTAACATAGGTAGCTAACCTAGACAGACTGGATTTCCTTTTAGAGGCCTTCAGAGCTACTTATCCTCCCCATTAACTACATTGGAAGCCAGACTATTTGTTTTAGTAATAAAAGGTATATTATTCTCCTATTACCCATAGAGAATACAATCCATGAACCTTTGTACTTTTTTATTTGAGTATAAAACATTACTTGGGTCACGAGTTAGATTTTTTACCATATGCTAAATATGATGTCCATGTTTCCTTTTAGTGTATGCTGCATCTTTAGATTTTCAGATTATTACAATTGCTTCTAGGTTAAATCAATAAAATATGTTTTAATGTCCCTGAAATCATTGAATTCCAAACAATCCAGGGGACCATTTGGCAGAAGTAGAAATTTCAATACTATGGCATAAGACATCAACACGAAAAATCAAAGTCTAACTGAAATACTTCTATATTTAACCACTGCTTGAAGAAATATGCTAAATGTTTTTGGTAAATATCAACTAATTATGTAATGAAAATCATTATATTTATGAATTTCTTAATGTTAAAGTAAGAATGGTTTAAGCTAGGTGGAGCAGAGGATTAAAATTTAAAATTACATCTATCTACTGGAAAATTGGTTCAAAATGGACGAAATGTGATTCAACAAAAAGCTTATGTGCAATACCTTGTGAAATCAATTACACACATAGAAAATAAAGACTAGTCAACTAGGCAACACCACTGCAAAAAGCAGTGGAGCTACAGTGGACAGAAAACTGAACACAACATCAACAAGTTGTTGATAAAAGGGTAAACCACCTTTGGCAATATAGGAATCCCAATGTTGAAGAAAGACAACCAGGTAATTATTGCTCACTATCCTGTGCTAGGGGAAGAAGCATCTAGGGTATTATCCCCATTTCAAGAAGATGAAATTCAATTGGACAGAATCCAAAAGAGGCATACAAGGATGATTAGAGGCTAGAAAACATCACCTCTGAGGAAATGTTCTAAATAATTAGAATTTCTTATTCTAGAAGAGAGAGAATGGGGTTAAGAGAAAGGGAAGAAGTCTACAAGAGGGGCATGTGGGAGCTGTGGTAAAATTTGCAAAAGGTTGGAGTGATCTGTTGTTCTCAGAGTCTACTGGGTTTCTGATACAAAAACTAATTTCCTTAATTCTTGAGGGAGTGAGACAAAAAAACCTTATTTTTGTTAGATACTAGGAATTTATTTTATTAATTTAAATATTTTAATTTCTTTTAAATTACTAATTTAAATATTTTTTACTCTTTGACAATTTAATAAATTTTTTGTTGCCTTTTCTTTTTTTTTGTTGAAGTTTTGTTAGCCCTTTCCCACTTTGAAACTGTTTTGAAAGTTTCAAAAACTTGAAAAGTATAGAGGTGACCTGCATGAGGTATTGATGGCAATACTGAAACACAGAATCAGGGCAGGTGTGGAAGGGACATCTGGAGGTCAGGAGGTCCAACCTCTCCGCTCAAGAAGGGCCACCTGGAGACAGACACCCAGGACCATGTCCATGTGGACATGGTCCTTGGATACCACCAAGGACCAAAAGCTCCACAAGATCTTTGGGCAACTTATGCTACTTCTTCGTCACCCCCACAGGATGAAAATATTTCCTGCTGTTCAGAGGGATTCTTCTGTGTTGAAATTTGTGCTCATTGTTGTCCTGTCAATGGGCACCACTGAAAAGAAACTGTCTCAGCCTCTTAACATCTTCCTTTCAGGAATTTACATGCTTTGATAAGATACTTTTAAGCCTTCTTCATTCTAGGTTCAACAATCCCAGCTCTCTTAATCTGTCCTCATAGAGGAGATAATCTAATTCCCAGCCATTACACCAGTTTTCAATCCACATGAAATAGAAAATAGAATAGAAGAGAACAGAGTAGATATATAATAAATATAAATATAAATATAAATATAAATATAAATATAAATATAAATATAAATATAAATATAAATATAAATATAAATACATAAAAACTATAGTTAACCACTTTCCTGTTTGGAAGTGATTTGAGTAAATGCATTAGAATTTCCAATTAAACTTGTTGATGGAAATATGTCTGTTTATGATTCAGCTTGATTATTAGACTTATAAAACCTGTAAGCTTCCTCATCTGCTTTGAATAGAAATGTTTCATTTTTTCCATGAAAGTGGGCTCACCTTCTAAGAATCCAGCAGCAAAGGTGGGAGATGGGGAGTTGGAGACTCTAAAGCCAAAGTCAGGTAATTTTTGAATCCAAGGACTTTCAGATTTCTTATTTCCTGCCAAGGCTTAAAGCAAAGAGAGAGCTATATCTGAACTGAGAGCTTCGTAATTTGGGCTCTCAGATACAATTCATTTTTAGTTAGTTTAAATAATATATTTGAAACATTTAGAACTATTTGCATAGTTTCTCTATAAAGAGAATAGGTAGTGAAGGGGGGAGGCAAAATCAGCACATGAATAGCCTGGGTACATCAAATATTATTACTTTTATGCTCATAGATTAGTCTATACAGAAATGTTCTGACTACTTGGGCCAGAGCATTCTTCTGCATCACTGGGAATGTTAAATACTTCTAGTTTTAGAAGGCATTAATGTGCATATTTAATTTCATCCATTCAGCATTTGCTTAGAAAATGGACTACTCATTAGCAGGTATTCCTGTTTGGCTCATGAAGCATGCTGAAATCTTGCCTGTGCACTCAGATGTCTACCACATCAGAGAGAGGTCTCAGAGAGGTCAAAGCCAATGCTGCCTCTGGCTGTAAGCACTTAGACATTCCTACCTTGCTTTGTTTCACTTATTCTCTCATAATGAAGAGACATCTTCCATTTTAAGTCTGACTAATGCTGAGAAAAGATCAAGAGCACCCTGTGGAAAAAAACAAATGTTGTGGGAGGTAGATATTTCCAAAATATAGGGAAATTGAAGTAATAAAAATGTTTACATCAATATCAAACCACATGATCTATCAATTATCTGCTCTTACTATATTTTAATGAAAAAGTATGTTTGACTGTTGATCAGATGCATAAGTGGCCTTTACTGGTCCCCAGTCAGCCCCACCTGGGGCTTCCCCAAGCCCTCCGATGGTCCAAAGGCTCCTTTTCAGCTCAGTCCTGGTTTCCTTTTGCTCCTGCCTGGGCTTCCTGGATGGATTCACTGGGATGGATACTCCACTTATGATATCTTGCCAAAATTTTATCACATACACATTTTTTTGTAATAGATGCTGGCATAGGATGTAGGACAGAAATATTTAATTTTAGCTTTTTACTTCATAAATTCTATGCCAGATTTTTTTTCCCTGAAAAGATAATGCAAAAGAAGGAAGTAAAAATCTTTGAAAAAGGAAAAAATATATAGTTTTTCTGAGTGGTTATTAGTGACTTCTCTGTGTGGGAAATTACTTCCTCTTAGGATCCTCAATTATCTTTTCCCTGGTCTTTGGCCAGGCTAGCTTGGTTTGTGAGCGGAATTTTCCTGGTGAGCTGCATGGAGCAACAGCCCTACTAGCAAACAATTTTTCTGTGTGCACAATGAGATGTGCAGCTTGTTCAAGAAGTCTTCCAGACATGCACAAACAGAAAATTTCAGAGCACCCTTCCCTTCTACATAATAATTGCAAATCACTTGGGCTGCTACCAATATTCAACTGCAAAATGCGAGTTTCACCATCAGCCTTGTCAGAAGTCACTCTCACTGCTCAACTGAAATAATAATAATAATTGCCAGAATCAACTAGAAACCTCTGAGATTAGAAGTATAAATCCCACAACACAGCTGAAAAAAATCCTTGCTTGCTGTTTTTACAAGTCAATTATTTGCACAAAAGGCTCTGACTGGGGAGTTAAGGATGCTGGAGAAGGCCTTTTACAACAGTCATGTCTATTTAAACTCTCTTCCATGCAGCCTCTGAAACATAATGATTTATTCAGGATAGCAAATAAATTCTCTTCCAATGGCCTGAAGAGAAAGTCTGTGGAGCAAGGCTATAAGGGCATCTCTTTATTCCTTTGTGACTAGTTTTGAACCATTAATAATGTAGTCATGATAAAAAAGCATAAAACCCCCATAAACATTTTTGCTGACTGTGTGCTGCATGGTTCAGATACGAAACAAATTGTGTTACTTAAATCATTCAGGCTGCTATTATCATGTATGTCTTGCATCATACAATCCTGATCCACAGGTTCTCACTGAAAATACTCTTTTGGTGCCTCAGGTGAATAGGCACTTGCTTCATAATGAGCTCAATTTTTGAGTTATTTTCTGAAGTGTAGTATCTGTATTTTACTGATACAGGGCAAAAGAAGTTTAGAACTAGGTCTGAAAACAAAAAAGCAAAAATAAAAATATATAAAATAATTTAAATGGATTAGTAATTTTGAACATTCTTTTTGAGGAACAAGTAGCTGTAATAGTGAGTCAGAGTAATTTAGCAACATGCTTTGGCTCCTGTATTTGCCTTGAAAGAAAGTCATTCAGTGCATTTTACCTAATCTAATGACTTATACTGTGTGTGAAGACCAATGCAAAAAATTAGGGCCTGAATTTCGATTTGTTGCAGCTGCCTTTATATAGCTAAGATATAGTATAGATGGCTATGTCTGTGCAAGTTTGTTTGTGTCTCCTGTGATCAATAGAGAGAGATAAATATTTTTAGGGCACAATTCATTTGACCAAATGTAGACACCTCCTTTAGGAGGAAATTAATTTTACCTTGGCAATACTTAATTGCCTGTATTGATTATTAGAAGAACCTGGTATGACTAGTTTAGATTGAGTTATCTACACCTGATCAGGCAAGTCACACTTAGCATTAGAGAGGGACAGAAAATCTTTATACAATCCTAGAAGAACTTTGAGATTTCAATACTTTTCGCTGAATGGGTTAAAAGTTTTTTAAGGTTTCAGAAAATGTGCACACTAGGGGAAAATAAACTAATGGTCCTATTAATGACTTGGGTATTGCCCTTCTGGTTTTCCCCCTTTTTTAATACTACACAGTAATATGGATTTTACATTCAAGACAGTATGACCTTGCTCTATACATAAAAATGGTAAAACACTAGAAAACATGAGAAGTTAAACATTCTGTATATTAGTAATTTCTAATATTAAAGTAATTTTTCTTTTGCTGGCAACTTCATGGGTTGTGCTTCTAGAGTTAAGGTTAATATTAAATTCAGTTTCAATCTGAACAAGCTCAGCTTATTCAAAAGCATTGTGCTAGAATTACTCTGAGAAGTATACTGGCGTGAAAACCCAATAACTATTTTCTGTAATAACAGAATTTCCAGTCAGCTTTGCACATTGAAACCACAGCACTACCAACTTGACAAATGAAAATTCAAATATCCAGAAACAATATGCAGAGTTATAGATGCATAATCTTTAGAGGTAAGCTATTACCACACAGTGTCACCTGAAATTCGGGCAATGATGAAGCATGACTTCCATTCAGACACTGAGCAGAAAACCTGGAGCTTTGCTTCATAGTGGTACCTACTGGAAACTACCCCACTGTGTAGAAAACCCCAGCTAATGTGGGCTTGCTCCTGCCCTCCCTGAGCAGTCCTAGCACTCTCCAGAGGACACCAGTCCCATCTGTATGTCACACAACCATTAGTATTGGTGCCCTTTGGAGCATTTTGGTTTTCTTGTGTATCTGACACATACTCATTATTTTCTGGGGTCTGCTTATCTTTCTATTTCAGTTCAAATGAACAAAAAGAATGAAAAGGTTATGTCAGAGCTCATCAGAGCAGTGTTTTCCCAGCATTATATTTTGTGCCTTGTGCTCTTACAAGGGTGCAGAGAACAAGGCTGGCTCAGAGGCTGTTAGAACAATACCACTGCCAGAGAAAAACAGCAGTGATGTGGTACACTTCCATGTGTCTGATTTGGAGTGAGTGTCATGGTGATCTTGTCAGTGTGTTTTGGTTTCCTCTTGGAACTGTCTGGCTTCAGAAGGAAACTGAAGTCTTAACAGCACACAAACTGGGCATTTCAGAGAAAAGACCTTTGAAGTGAAAGCAGGGGCAAGCCAAGGTGACAAAGTTGTTTGTTTAGCTCCAAGTGATGTCCCACAAATGTTGTTGGAAGCTCTTCTGGCCTGGGGTGGTTCCACTGTGTCTGGTTGCTCTCTCTAACCACACTTCTCTCATTCCCCTTCTGGCCCCCAGAGGACAGAGATGAAAACAGAAGAGTGTGATGTAGTTGGAGTGGTCACACAGAATGATTCAGACTGCTACATGAATCAACAAGAGCAAGGAAGGGCAACCCCAAGAGAAAGTCTCAGAAACAGGAGCTGTTCTAGTGGATGTATCACTGCTTGGCCTTTCTGGCAGCTCTAGAAGCTGTTGGAACTGGAACACAGGATAATCCAGAATATTTCCACTTTTGCCAGGCTGCGTTATCCCAGAGAAATGCAGAGGGTGGGTTCATGCTCCTGTTGCACAGTATTTCCTTTACCTTTCTCTATTCAGCACAGCGTTGAGAAAAAACAGAGATGAGAAAAATAAGAAATGATCTAGCTAAACCTCTCAGGCCCAAAACAGTAGAAATGGGGAAGTCAAAAAAGAAATTACAGCAAAAATGGTTTTTACTACAGGAGAACTCCAATTTTCATTTTAGAGGAGCTGCGGATGCCCCCTCCCTGAAAGTTTTTAATGGCAGGTCTGATGGAGCTCTGAGATACCTGATCTAATGAAAGGTGTCCCTGGCCACAGAGGGGAGCTTGGAACTAGATGGTCTTTAAGGTCCCTTCCAACTCAGGCCATTCTATGATTCTATGATTAAAGAGTCAATTGAATGTACAAAAAATATGGCAACAAATATACATCACAAAAACACATAAAATGACAACCATATGGTAACTTTCTTTCTGAAAATAGCCTAGTGTGGAACAGTCCCATTTTTGAGCAATTTTCAGTTTAGTCATGTATAGGTGACTAGCTGTGGAACTAATTATATAAGTTTTAAAACCACTTACACTTGTGTGAAAATGAAACATGAGTGATGATGTCAGAGTGGACTAGAAGGCTGAGGTGATCTTTTGACTTTTCTGAGTCTGGAAAAAGCAACCTTGTCATTTTATCGGGGATACATTTAATGGGCTTGAAAAAAGGTCAGAGACAAGACATTTTAGACAAAGTATACACAAAGATAAACCTGTTCTAGAACAGTCTCTTGACAGAGCAATTGATATTTGCTCAGAAAAATGCACTACCACTGACTCCATGTTGGACAGACAAGGCTCTAGCAGTGCTAGAGTTCTGCCAGGAAAACCAAAACACTGCAGAAAAAAGAAAAGAAAATTAAATCAAAGACCAGAAATAGTGAAAAATCATGCAGAGTTTGAAGTCAGAATCCTCACTAAATCATACAGAGATTCAAGATACCTAAGATTTTGAAAAAATGCAAGACCTGCAAAAGATTATGCTGCTTTGTGAAAGTTTGCAAGTGGAAGGCAGAGTTTGCACAGCACGGACAAGGATGATGCCCGAGCATTATTGGTTTGGATGGGTTTTTTTCTTCAAAACAAGGATGGATAAAACCACAGCAGAAAATATCTAAGCTATCAACAAAAAAAAGTAAATATTTATTAATTCTGTGTTGAACAAGGAACACAGATTTTCACCCTGTGCACGGTAAAGCTGAGGGCAGCTGTGTTCTGGGCAGACTTTCTCCTGTCCTGTGTTTACAAAGATATGTGTTACACTGGGCAGTGATATTGGAAGGCAATCATTTTTCCTTCCCCCAAAGCAGTAGACCTCTGGATACACAAGCAGAGCCAAAATGTTATTAGAAACAGTGCTTTTGGCGCTGAGCAAAAAGCCACAAGCCTTATGATTAAAACTTTGCACTTTAGGGAACTTACTCCCCAAAGGGAAGATGAAAACTAAATATATGGGTAAATAATGAACTGGAAAAGTTACAAGTTACACTCTCACTGCATGTGCGTATGTGTGTATATATACTCATTTTCAAGTGGAAACAAGTCAAGCCTCTGGTGTCATCAGGGAATGAACTAACTGGGAATTCAGAGGATCAAAGCAATTGAGGATGAGTTAATTTATAAAAAATAAAAAAACTCTCAGTAGGATCAGGAAGAAAACTGGAAGAACTTAAATGTCCTGGAGTTAATGAGTTTAAGAACTGACAGCATGTGTGTACTTAATAGTAGGGGGAAAAAAAGAATCTCCTTTCATATTCTGTGTGTACACTCAATGTAACAACATGAATTTGCACAGTTCACAGTTAACTTTCCCTTTGGGAGACACTGGCTCTGCCTATTGTTCCATTACATCAGCTGTAGCTCTTCCTCAAACCTGATTTCACCTACTACATGAGCAATTCCAAAGTAAATTTGGCATCAGGGAGGATTAGGCTCTTAGGGAGCCCCTGATTTGTCTCCTTAGCTGGCACAAGGGAAGGTTTTCCTCCACCGGATGTTCTTGGAGGAGGAAAGGCAGGACCAAGGGCATCCTAACTCCTAAGTAGCCATTACAACCTCTGTCTTCCAAGAGGTGAGGTTTACAATATTTGAACTCAGTCTTGGTTTATGAAGCTTGATGTGTTTAAGCATTCTCTAAAGCTTTTTCTTCAGCTCATGGAATAGTCTTGTTCACAGCTTCTTCACACAGCAGTTTGGGTTATATTGAGAACCTGCAGTGTCTCACAGGAAGAGGAAATGAGTTTTTGATGGTATGATGTGGCTGTATAGATGATGTTTCAAAGAAAACATGACTAATGGCCTTGAGGTCTCTGTAATGACTGAGGTGCTGTTCTGGTGTAAAGCAACCAAGATTGTAAATCCCTGAGGTACAGAAATAATGTGGCTGTGAGCAAAATGAATAAATAGTATAGAGATGTAACAAGACTTAGTATCTGGGCATTAATATAGCAGACACAATCCAATAAATATAAATTTTAAAAGTCAAGCACATGGGAAAAATAATTCAATCTTTACATATGGAATGAGAGACTCTGAGCTCATTACCACTCAGGAATGAAATCTTTGTATTATAACAGGGTTTCTTTTGGAAATATCATCTCTACTCTTCTTAACGATCAAAACTCAGCACTAGTAATTATTATGAGTAGAATAGAAAAGAAAACAAAGAATATGTAATGGTAATGTATACTGGCTCTAATTAATGCTATGTCCCTGGACATACAGTTCTGACCCCTACTGAAAACAAAGTTCTGGGCTGGCTGGACCTTTGGTCTGATACAAAATGGATGTTCTGTGTTTTTAAATATCTGTAGCTGGGTGCAAGTAAGACTGAGGCCATAACAACTTGATTTCACTACCATGCAACAAAAGAACACCAGGCTGGGGAAGGAAGATGAGTGGAAAACACCCACTGAATTTTATTCTTCCTATATCCAGTGAAGATCTAGTCAATAGAGTCTATGGAGCTTGAGCTGTGATTCATCTGGTCAAAAATCATTGGCTGTTTTTAGAGAAAATGTGTTCCAAGTTCGACGGATTGACTGGCTCTGAGCTGATGTAAGATGAGAGTGATATGTTCCGACAGAGGAACTTATATTGTAGATGACTCAGTCAGTCAATTGAACTTTGAGACCTCCTAGACTGGCAAATTGAAAAGAACTGCGTGCCTAACATAACTGAGATAACTTGGTAACATGACTATGTAAAGATGTTCAAAAAATAGTGAATGTAATTTTGCTCAAGAGAACAAAAAGTATAATTGCACAGATGTCTGTCTTCTCTCCCAGACACCCAGAGCTTTGACAGTAAGAATAGAATCTAGTTAAACTTAACACTCCGAAAGCAGAGAATTTTAGCTTATACTTGGAACTATGATATGAGGTAACATGAGTTTCAATAGTTAGAACACTTGGAGAGGATGGAAGGAGGGGTAATAATAAAAGAAATCAAGGCCACTTGAACAAAGAAGGGAACTTTTGCTTTGTTATGCCTGTAACTTTAGGAGGATAATGTTAGTGTTTATGAAAAGCACTTACTAAGTTGGAAACAGGGACCTGGTAATTGTTTCCCTTCCTGATGTTCAGGGATACAAAGATTAAGTGGCAGCTGTCTGAAAAATGTGTGAAATTCCACTGTTAAGGATATTTCTCCCAGCAAACAGATGGATTTGACTACACAGTTTGGCAGAGCCTTGCTTTATATATAGTTGATCAGACTGGATGGAGACACTGAATGCAGCATTTGCTTCTCATTGTCTGCAGCAATACAGAGCAGCACCTTCAAGTCTATGGAGCAACACATTCCCCAAGGACCTTTTCCTTAGGAAACATGCAAATTTCACCTACATGTGGGTAGGCAGATATAGTTAATATTACCTATTTTATGCAAAATAAAAATAGACATTTTTTCCAGGTAATAGCAGGCATCTTTTGAGAAAATAAAAGTGGACTGATGTTAGCTTTGATTATTGGGAATCTAGTCTAAAAAAGGGTGTGTCCAAACACAAAACAATGCATTTTTTTAAACTGAATTTAAACTTTATGAGTCAAAATTATTTGAACACTGTAAAATGAGGAGTATTAGATTTCTGGTGGTTCAATTGCAAAGGAAAATTAAAGCTGTGTTGCAAACGATATATTTTTTAAAAAAGGATAATATTATTCAACACTTTTCCTCTTTAAAAATACACTGCAACAGAGATAAAAATATGAAAATATCATCTCTTTGCAGGTATTCTGTGGGTGTTCAGATAAAGAGCTTTTGCTTAGAACAGTCACCAAACTAGAATTGCAAACCAAGGAAAGGTCTGTTCTATCTGCCTGCCAATGTGATAATGTGCCTAAATCTAGATGGCCTTATTATCACAAGGGATCATATTTGGCCACCAGGTACCTCTGTGTAAGTAGTGAATCAAGTAAATGATTACAAACCAATTTGCATAATTACCACAAGAATAAAATTTAGTCCATTGTTTTAGCAATAGGATACAGGTTGAAAACAAGATAATGATATATTGAAGTAATATATGCATAGAATTTTCTGTCTTCTCCATAATAAAGGTCTTTTAAAGTGCTATTGATCTCCCATAATTTTCTTCCAGTCTTTTTCTCTTAAAGACAGCATTCCAAATTCCAGCTGATCTCTGTTCTTTGTTTTAGTTTCTTGTCCTTTAGAGTCACTGCTGGTTTTCTGAATGCAGAACTTTTCACTCTATAGGTTCTTTCTAACCTCACAACAGGTTTCAACACTGTATTTGCTCACAAATCTGTGATTTGGAGTTCTTATCATGTTGGACATAGGTGTGATGCCCCCAGTTGTTTTGTGCTTTAATCTATTTATGTGGGGATGCTCAATGCAACAAGAGCACCATGTTGTCTCCAGGAGCATTGCATTGGTTACACTCATAGTAAAGGTATGCAATACCTGCTGTATTCAGCTAAAAACTCCTTGATGTAACTTTCCAAGAGAATATAGTCCTACTGGGTATTGATGCTGCTGTGAAGCACTCAAAATATTTTTAATATTATGCACAAGCATAACCTCCCACCACCACTGCCTTCATTGCCCTTATGTAATTCTGTAAAGGGACCATTAAAAATCCATTAAGCTTGTTAGTTTGCAGAGCTTTCGGGGAATCTTGCTGCAAGTTTTGCTTTTTCAACACTTACAGACTTCTATTAAACATAGCAATCTTTAAGCTGTAAGGGTTTACTGGAATGGCCCATTAAGTGAGAGTTTTCTAGGGGGGATTATGTCTGGGAGAAGGAGGGGAGATCAGAGCAGTAATTATACAAATGGATTTACTTTTTGCATTTTGTTTTTAAAGTAAAAGTGATTTCTGTTATCTCAAGAAGCCCAAAAGCAAAACGTTAAAGAGTAAATGGATGGTGTCATGATTAAAGTATTTATGAGGGATTCAGGAAACTAGTTTCAAGTATTTGACTTCAGATATCAGAGAAAAAAAAAATCACTTAAGAACTGGTCTGGAAGTGCTGAATATCTAAAAAGTTATGTCTATTTAAACTGGAGCTGTAGCTGTCAGGATCTCTTAGAATCAGGCATTTTTCACTTCTGTAGTACAGAGTTAATAATACTTCCTTTTTATCCTCCTGTCTATTTGGGTAGTAATCTTTTTGGGGTAAGGTCAGTCTCATTTATGACCTCTAATTTCTCATATGGTTCTAAAAAAGTATTAATAAGGAAAAATATGCCTCTCTGGAGGATCTTTTCACTGGCTTAATTGGTATGCACATAGGAGGCTGTCCTAAAGAATCTCTGGATTCTCATTTCAACAGTGTATGCAGCTATGCTTGTTCTCTGTGACCAGTTAGTCTTGCATTTTTACATGAGCTCTTTCACTGGAAATCACAGCCCTTGCACTGCAAAAGGAGACTCATAAAGACTCATTGCAAGCTATTGTGAAGATAGATTGGTTCCCCCATATGAGGTCTAGCTTTTGAATTGTTTGTTATTTCTGGGAAGACATCAAGTTCTTGAAATGCCATTGAGCTGCTTATGGAAATATGTGGTACTTGACAGGAAAAGTAAGGTTTCACATACTTTTTGGTTGGAAAGTCATATCTATCTCTGACTTTGGCATGCATAAAAATCTGGATGATGTTTTCCAACTTTTAAAATAAACACAATTGTTTGTATTTGGTGTTTTCAGATAGCTGAATGCTTCTCTCTTTCGTAAAAGGAATTTGAATTTCTGTGTGAATATAGTCTTGGGGTCAGGGAGATGCCTTTCACTCACTTCATATATCCGATCCATTCAGGTTTGGCTCAATTGTTAGCTGCCAAAAATCACTATTCTCCATCTGTGCTTTCCTCACTAAAGCTTGCTAAAGGCTGTCTGCAAAAATCCGTCAACATCCTATCAGTCCTGCCCCTGCACCAACCTAGCATCTTGTTTAAGTATGCCACAAGGATGAGGCTCCAGATGGGATCATGAAAAACTGGTTCCTTTCCAGCTGCTCTTTCCTCATAGAAACAATACTGTGGGTTCATAGGAAAGGGAGACTGGGCTGATAATGACAAGAGCATAAGTTCAAGTTTCGCTTTTTTTCATTAAGTTGCTTCAGTTAACTGTGTGCCTCTCTCACTTCTTAATATGCTTCTTCTAAAAGCTGCACAATCTGGAAAGTGATCTCTAATGTGGAGCAGCCAGGATGAAGCAATGCTGTTCTGTCAAAAGGATTCATCAAGCCTTAGCATAATTCTAGAGCTCTTTACTGTGTTGTCTATGTGGTGAGACAGCTTGTGCATATATACCCTCAAGTGCAAATTTCAAACCTTCAGGTTTGATCATCTTATTAAAGGGTACTTTTATTTTTCCTAAGGCACCAAAGACAGACAGTGATTTATTATCTTTTCACATGCAATTGCTTGTAGGCAATTCAGAGGCCTGAAGAACACTTAAGGGAGGACAGATTTGTGCATGCAACTTTAATTTCCACATGTACTGACTGTTGAATGCTTGATGTTGAAAATGTGGTGGCACTGATTGGAAGTCTAACCTAAAATGTAATATATTCCAGGTTTGCCTATGCCTGCCACTGATTTTGAATAATGTACCCCTGAATGGTGTCCTCTACAAGGCAAGTGTGCATAGGTTGTCAACTGACAATAATTTTATAGCAGCACAGCCAACCATCAGACCAGGTTTGTTTAGCTGTAGTGAAGCTAAATAACCTTGAGGCAGGAAGAAGCAGAGGAAAATATTTATATGTTCAAAAGAATGCACACAATGACTCAGGAGTCAGCTCCATCCTTCTGCCTTTGCAATTCTGTGAGTACAATTCCTGCTTGTGTGTGACCTTGCATGTTGTTTTACACTTGATTCAGTAAAAAAAGAGGAAGCTACATTTTTTGTGGGAATGCTTACATTTCCCATAGCATTCTGTAGTGCACTGCACTGTGCTGGGAAATGATGGATCTCAGAAACTGCAGTAATGGGAGCTGACAGTGATGGATAGTGGGAAAACTAAGAACCTCAAGACTGATCAGAAGAGGGTGCTGTTATTCTGGGATGGTCTTGCATCACCAGTGCCAGAACACAGACAATGCCTCTGCAAGATTCTGGAGATTGCTGCCTTTCATGACAGATGTAATATTAAGGACTTGGCTATCAGTGGTAGTAATTAAGAGACAATAGCACTTTTCACAGTGAGACAAAGATTTCCTGAATAAACCTACATTTGGCCGCTTCTGTAGATAGAAGCTCCCCTACCAAATCAAATTATGGAATTCCTGCCTTTCCTATCCTGCAGCAAACTATTGTGTATTGCTGCTCTACACTACTGAACAGCTGTTCTTGTTCATCCTACAGGCAATTGCATGTGAAAAGATAATAAATCACTGCTTTCCTAATCTTGAAAACACGTATGCGTATTTCAGCTGTAGAAACCATGCTGGGTGAATCCATGATGCTAAATAAAAGACCACAAGGGAGTAAAGACAGTCTTTTCTCCTTGGAGATTTATATCACTTGTTCTAAGTCTCACCAAGAAGCAAAGATGTCTTTGACTGCAGACTCCAGAGACTGCTCCTCCAAGGCAATGAGGATGAAACTGCATCAGGTTTGGTGCTCTCTGACCAACATCTTCCTTCAATACTATCCCCACAGCCTTGGCACCTTCAAACTGTCATGCAGTTTCCTAGAGGTCATCTTCTCTGCAATAAAAATATTATGCTGCTGGGCTGAAAGAGACCTTGTGTTGTTTGTGAAAAGCACATTAAATCATAATTATGTGTTAGGGCTCTGCAGGTGCCACTGGAGCCCAGTGCTGGCCCAGGGACAAGGACTGTGCAGTTTAGGCAGTGCCAGTCTGCTCCATAGGAAGGCAGTGAGTCAGTTTATCACTGCCCTGTGACTGTGTAGCTGCACCTACCCATCAGCTACTCCTATACAGCCAGCAAAAGAACCCAATGATCACTCTGACTGAAACAGTAAAGCATAACTCACACCCATGTGGATACTTATCCTCATCCAACAATTGCCCAACAGTTTTAGGAACCAAAGACTGTGTTAGAGTCCCCTTACAACAGTGCTGACAATCTGACTATATGGATAATTGTGGGGTAATCCCTGGAATTGTGGGGTAATCCCTGGAAAAATCACTTTCTGTGATTTTGTTAAACAGAGTAAGCACAGGACCCAATGTGAGTCAAGACAGGGACTGTGCATATACATAGAATCATGTCAGCAATGGAATTTTTAATTCTGGGAGTAATATATTTGAGAAAAACTAAGGCTGAGATTCGCTAATAAAAAAAAGGACTCAGTGTAATTCATACACCTATAATCTTTAATCAATTAAATGTGCAAGGCAATATTTTCTGGCTCTAAAGCTTAGTGACACAGCCCAAATTGAACTGCACAATAAAATACCCTTATCCTCCCAAACACTGCTGGAATAGTCCCACCTGTGCCAGACTTGGATCTTGGCCCAATGTTTAATGTGAATCTGCTTGTTCATCCTGTGCAAAGCTGGGCCAGGGTAGATTAATTGTTTAGCAGTGGGAACAGTCAGGTCCTGTTGTATGGGCCATGGGCCTTAGCCCTGGCCCTGTTTATTTTGCTAGTAAAGGTATAATTTTACAAATTTAATGATCTGAGCACAGGTCAAGTAAAAAAAAAAAAAATCTTTAGAAATGTTAACACAAACTTTTTTATGTTAATATTATGTTTATATTTGAAGAGAAATACAAAATTATTTCATTAATGTGAATGTGGTAAAATGTGTGGGCTTTCCTGTAGTATAATCAGCAGAGGCTGGCACCTCAGGTATTTCAGAATAAACAGTGAAAAGCCTTCCAGTAAAATGCTACCAGATCTTGGATGGGGTGAATTTATATGAAGTCTAGTTTTGCAAGTATTTTGTCAGTTCTGAAAGTGTTGTGCTATTTTTTGCTCATTGACTGATCCAATATTTGCTATTACACTGCTACTTCTGTTACTTGTACATATTTATATATTTATAATTTCTGTTTTAATTTTGCTAGGCTCTTAGCCTCCTCTGGCAACCCATTGTGCTTAATCCGGATGAAAACCTGATTAGTAGTTTGTTTTGTTTTGTGATTTTTTTTTTTTTTTTTTTTTTTTTCTTTTTTTTG
>VZRH01008150.1:352365-366309 GCA_013397555.1 Urocynchramus pylzowi
CCTTAATGGAAGCATGGTGACCTGCTCAAATTCTCTCCAAAAAACTTTCACAAGAACATGTGGAAAAGTTCACATGAACTAACTAGAAGTTTGGTTTCAAATTATATTAAGTACCTATATGAACAACTGAAAGTCAGCTCTGAGTCACTTTGTTTACCTTATGTCTTTTTCTGACTGCCCTTCATAAAAAAAAAAAAAATCATCTTTGTATTAAAAATTTTCCATGCCACTTTCCACTTAATTCCTCATGACTGTTGTTTGTGTTTTGCTCACTGTCACTGGATTTAAGGTGAAAAGGCTTTGATTAGTTACTGTCTGCTTATTTTCTCTGTAAGGGGATCCATGCTGGAACAATGGTGTCAAATGGCTTAGGCTTGAATTTGCTTCACAGTAACTTCTTGAAGAAGGCCAAACCTTCACTACCACCTGGCAAAGTTTTGGGCAACTCTGAAAGTAACTACTTGGCACAGTATTGAACAGCAGCCAAGCTGGAGGGCACAAAGGGTATCCCCAGACAGTGAGGCCAGAAGTCATGATTTAACATTTTCTAGATGGAATATTTACCCTATCATTTTAATTTGGATTAGGAATGCTGATTCTCAGAAAGGAAGTCTGAAATGAGATTACTCTTGGGCTAAATGAAACAGAATACTTGTCCACAAGCAAACTACAGTGAGGCCAAATCAACTCCCTGAATACCCCACCCCATATGGTGTGGACAGAGGTCCTCAGCAGCAAATGCCTCATTTAACAAACCCATTCTGGTTTGTGCTGCACTGATATTTTAGGCAATAGCCAATAATGGAGTGATTAATGCTGATTGGAAAATATCTGGGGGAAAAAAAAAAAAAAAGTTTACTTGTGAATGTCATCAAAAAGCCCACAGAGAGTTAAATTTAATATCAGTTATTTTAGACACCAAGTATTAGGAACTTGCCTGACAGGCATCTTCCAAACATCCCTGCTTTCTTGAGAACTCATATATGTGGCTATTGGTTTGTTTTACTGAAGAGACCAGACTATGAAGCTTCATGTCACTGAGGCAGCCAAGCAGGGAGATTGCCTCTAATCCAGAAATCCCAGGGCTTTCAGAAGCTGCAGCCCAGGTTCAGTCTCTCAGAGTGGATTTTCTTTGTATTAAAAACCCTTGAACTATTCCTGTCACTGAGAATTTTTGGGATTTGTTCTGAATTAAAACTAAACTAAGTTTTGAATATCAGAACCTGATGATATAATTAAATCCTCTGTGAAGCAGAACTGCCTTTCCCCTAGTAATTCTTATTTAAAAAGTGTTAATAGGAATAGTGATTTTAATTCAGGTCAGAGGCAGTTATATTAGTAGGGCTGTGGAAAGAATAATATCCCATCTACGGCAAGTTTTGCTGGTGTTTCAGTTTGACAAGCATGATATTCACATACTATATTTGAAAGATTACCACTCCTCCAAAAGAATATAAAAATATCTGATAGTCAATTTAAGCTATTCTTTTCACATCTCCTCACAAACATGAGCTCTGCAAAGCCTTTTGTCTCAGCTGGAAGATGCTTCTGTTTGTTCTACCTCACGTTGAAGCTGATTGCCTCTCCAAAGTGTCTGATTTCTGTAGATTAGAAAAAAGAGTAGATTTGAAAGATGCTTACAATTCATTTAATTTCAATTCCCTTACTTTCTTTCATCCAATATTCTTGATAAACAAATAAATTAGGTAATCATTTCAGTGGCTGTATCATTTTCATTTTCTATTCAGTATGCACAAAAGCCACAGCTATTTTATTTCATCACCACCTTTTTTTTTCAGTCACAAACTGTAGAGCAAGAGGATCTGTTCATGTCTTTTTTACGATCTGCATTTATTCCAGAAAACCTGGCTGCCTTAAAAGATATCATGATAATATATTATTTTCTATATATAGCTTCAAAATATTTAACTGACAAAATTAATTTCAGGCTTTCGAACATTCAGCTTTAGGGCCAGGACAGTTTTCTGTTCTTTTCTGTTCTATTTTCTGTCAATGAAATATAGGATTTGATTCAACCATGTTCAATCAAATGTTGGATTTTGATCAACACAGATTTTTGGGAGAGCCTTAGGTTCCCCCTAACATCCATAATGGTTCAGGGTCCTGTCCAACAGCTTTTGTGAGGCCAGAAAAAACAACCAAAGATAAATCAGAAGGCTGACTGGATGACTCTAATGCCATGTTACAATATTGATGCTGTCTGTGTCACAAAATGTTTCAGGCACTCCAATCATTAGCACAGGTCCATTATGGGAGGGATTTAAGCAAGCAGAAGGAAAGAAACAATACCTGCCTCAGAGAGCTGATAAATCTTCCTGTCTTCTTCCCACACGTGCACTCTGATGTGGATTAAAATATGTATTTATCTGACACTTAATGATAGTAATGATCAATGACTGTAAATAACAGGTGCATTGTTTGTCACACACTTTAGATTTCTAAAATGTGAATTAAATCTCCCTTTTTTTTTTCCAGAGTTATCAATCAGAGAACAGAAAACACCCTCAAGCAATCCTTCTCCATTTTCTCTTATTTGGAATTTAGTTAGATTTAGGGAGTTAAATCTATTCAACTTTAAAAGAAGGAGAAAACAGAGGATTTGATTGTTCATGACATTTTGTTCAGAATCAATCATTGTCAGCTCAGGTTAGACTGATTTACTATGAGCCTGCCATAGAAAAGATTTGCCACAAATGGCAAGGCTCTGAGCTGTTTCCACCGCACTGAACATAATGATGGATTTATCATTGCAATCAAGATGGTAAAACAGCATGGTCCCCAGAGTGGTGCACCAGGCAAATTGATCACAACAGCCCTGAAGTTATATAAGGGCTTTGTTTATCTGGTCTCAGTCTGCAAGAGTAGTAATCCAACTTAAGATAAGACACTCTGATCGTTACACAAGTTTGGACAGGTTTTATCTCCCAAACCAGTATGTAGTAGAATTGTCTCTGCTAAGGAGTTAAAGAACTATCTATTAAATGAAAATATGCATATTTTTTAAAAAACAAAAAGTAGTTCAACATAAAAGAAATAATAATTTCTACTATTATTAATATAATAATTTAACAGTAGTTTCTTAATCTGTAAGTGAATGAATTTGACATCATATTTTAGTGAGAAAATGAAAAAAATGGGAAGACAAACATTTCTTCTAAAGCTGTGCCTTTTCATTACAGGCATTCTTTCTTAATTTTCTGAAGAACTGGCAATACCAAGCTTTCAGATCCAAATAAATTAAGGCTAAAGGGAAATATTAACCTCTCTACAGTAGCACACTGGCAGACCAGGCTTTTGTCTATGCAGGGAAATTAAGTCAGTTTGTAGCTTGCATTTCTGAATGCATGTTTGCAGGGGAAGAAAATATTATTACTTTTCCTTGCTGGAAAGTGAGCTTTGGTGAGAGGAAGTGGTGCTGTAGGGAAAGAGATGAACCTCTGGAGTTTGTTGATGGGATATCATTTGGGAAGGCTTTAGCCTGTGGCTCAGCCCTGCAGACTACGACTCATTTCCCCAAAATTCATATAGACATAGATATAGATAGATATAGATATAGATTAGATATAGATATAGATTAGATATAGATATAGATATAGATATAGATATAGATGATATAGATATATGTACATCCTGAATAAGAACCTGAGAAAAGGATCTGCCCAGTGGGATGATGATATGTTTTTTCCTAAGGACCAGATAATTTGGTGGGGTCCTGCAGGAAAACCAAATCTTCCAGAGACTGTTTTTTTTTCCAAGTGGTGACAAACCCTTAAAAGTTTTTTTCAGAGAGGTGTCAGAGACCTGGAGAAACTCTAATTTCATCCTTCATTCAGACAAGGAACACAACTGGATTTTTATTTTCACATGAAACATGCCTGGGTGTCCTTTGGCACTGGCCTGGACACAAAAATTGAATGAAGTCAGAATTTAGCATATTTGTAAAATAATAAAGAATTTGGGGGCATTCTATAGATTTAAAAGGCAGAATAAGGCTAGAGTCAGTTCTTGCAAAGAGCTGTGAAGGGCTGTGATATTCTCCAACACTGAAAATTCCTTAAATCATATTACAAGTTCTCAGGAGCAGGAATCTATTTTTCTATTTATTTTACAGTATGCATATTGATAGGAGTGAATGAACACAGATTATTATCTCCATCTTAATTTGGAATTTAATTTAAGTTGATTAAATAGTTTTCTATTTTGAAGCAGGAATATATTTTTATAATGTTTGATTGCATAACTGGCAAAAAGATCTATTGCAAATTACTGATTCACTTTGGATACAAATATAATATAAGGAATAATTCATGGGCAATAATGGTTTTAAAATTATTATTTGGATTTACAAATGCAGCAGCACATCACCTATAAAATAAAAAAGTTTAATTCAGAGACCTATTTTGTTCTTCAGGGCTTCCTTTTGAGCACTGAGAGAGAGGCTGTTCTCTCTTTTCACCTACATATTCTCTTCAGAGCACTCACACAGACATTGGCAGCACTGCTTGACACAAAATGCATTAAGGCAAATTTACTGTCAACTTAGCCTTCAGGGTGTGCAGATAGACATATAGAAGGAATATATGAAGTGAAAGTAAAGTAGACTTTTTTTTCAATATTTTGATAAACTTTTTCTTGCTCAAAAGCAGTGGCTTAAAAAAGAAAAACAAAAATGTAAAAAATTAATGTTTTTAACCCCAAATCCCCACTACTAGGATAAAATAGAATACAATAAATCAATTTCTACATTAGACTATTTTCACTTGGGAATTATTGTCTTGCTTTAGCAAAATTGTAAAAATGTATGTGATCAAACTTAAAATCTTGAAACTTTTCAGATAGCTCAATTTTACCACTTGCCCAGGAACTCAACAAAGAAAATGTTCTCCTTTTTTGATTTATAGAAAATATAATAGATTAAGTCTTTCGTAATTTTATTTATTGGACATGTATTTGTGGAATCAATCATGTATGGTCCTTGGAACTCTAAAAGTTTGCCACAAATTATTTCACAATTTATATGGAATCATGGAAACATAGAATGATTTGAGTTGAAAGGAACCTTAAAGCTCATCCATCTCTAACCCCCTGCCATAGGCAGGGACACCTTTCACTACCCCAGGTTGCTCCAAGCCCCATCCAATCCGGCCTTGAACACTTCCAGGAATGGAGCATTCTCATCTTCCCTGCCCAGCCTGTGCCAGTGCCTCACCACCCTCACAGAACCTCAGTTTTCCTGTGACAAACTTGGCTGGCACAGTGTGATTAACTGTGCATATTTAGGAAGAAAAGGAATAAAAAATAAAAAACAAACTTAAAAAAACAATTCTGGATGAATGCCAAGTCCTTCACCTGCAACCAGACTTGACTCAGTTAGTCAGGTCACTATTACACTTCTATCTGCAAAATCAGGTGATATTTGATATGTTAAATTAGGATGTAAGAATCTGGAAAAAAGAAGAAAAAACTATTGCATTCCTAAGATCCCTCATGTAAATCAGTTTCTTTCTCAAGAAACTTTGCTTTTTTAATGTAGTGAACTAATTGCTATGGATCCTCTTCTGTATCATTTATCTTTGTGGTTTTGGCAAGATTTGTTTTGTGCAAAGAGGAGAACAAAAGTTGACTTCTGGCATGGAAAAGCAAGAATGTGGTCACTAGGAGGTTACTGTCCTAAAGTTTGCTGGGACTGCTAAATACAAATGGTTTCACAGCCCTTTATCCCCAGACTGGTGTCATGGATGAGCAGATCAAGTATATAGCCATTATACCATATTTCTGGTATTTTCTTTATCAAACACAGCTGTTACTTTGAAGCTTCTTTTGTCCCCTATTTCTCTTTCCTATTCTTGTCTCTCCTTTTTTGGAGGTTAATAGGATGTAGCTCATCAGTGATCTTGGGTCAAACCATTTGGTCATCCCTATCTAGAAGGCATCAAATGAGTGAACTAGCTCTTGATATGGGCAACCTTAGGTCAATATGATTTTGTATTAACTTGAAGAAGGTCAAATGGTCTCTAAATTTGATAACTATCCCATTTCTGGAACTTCTGATGGAGAGCATAGACAAGGTGAAAACTCCTACAGTTCTGGACTTGTACAACCACACCAATAGGTACTACAGCTTAATTTGCACAGGACACAAACTCAGCTTCTGCTCCAGCAACTAATTCTTGTATATCCCAATGAAGTTAAAACAAATAACACCAAAGAGTATATTTGATATACTTAGCCTCTCTTAGCACAAAAACTGTCCCTGAACAGCCTGATACTTGTAAGCTGCACTTCCATTTTAATCTTTCTCAGAGATTATTGTCTCAAATTTTGAATTACTCTTTTTTCCTTCTTTTTCCTTGATAATCATTAAAAAAAAAAAAAAAAAGGAAATCAGAGAAAAGTTGTTTGAATCTAACAAGGAAGAAAAATTTCATGACAGGTTTGTCTCTGTGAGACTGGTCAAGCACACAAACATCTCTGGCATGAATACAGAAATATGAATATGAAGTTTTTCTGCTTGTGTTTTTCTGACGTGTTTTATGTATATATACATCAGAGAAAGGATTAAGATATGCTATTGGTGTAGCAGAATTGAAAATAAAAAAATCACTGAGAAGCATAGAGAAAAAATAAGGCTGTGAATTGACAAGCACTTAGGAGAACACTGACAGGAAAAGGAAACCCAAAACAAGAAAGGAAAAAGAATAAAGACAAAATACTGTGATAGTAGAGTATCCTGAGGTATGGATCTCAACTGAAAAGTGGGAAGTTTGTGACTTCTTGTGTTTTACAGTTAGAACCATCTCACTAGAGATGTGATAGCTCCCTAGGTGTCAACTGAGTCTCTTAAAGTCTTCTTGTGAAGTTTTCTACAGCACTTTTTTTTTCTACAAATGTGCTGCTAGTACAGTGCTGCACCACAGAGGCTGGGCTAAAGCTACCAGAAAGCTTTGAATTCAGCAACATCAAATATATTTATCTGGAGGAATGTTTTAAAATATCTGTTTTAATTTCCATATATATATATATATATATATATACACACACACCTTTGGGTTGTAAAAAGAACCCTCATAATATGATAGGCAATCGTAGTTTATTGGGGTTTTTTTTCACTGCTGATGCATATGAGGGAAATAATTCTGGTTTTCCTCAAAGTTTTGTAACTCAGAGATAATGTCAGTGAAGTGCCTGAAGGTTCCTGTCAGGACAGAACCTTTCATACACACATTAAAGCTCCTTAGGAAATGAAAATTCCAGATTGTGAGACATGAAGTTTCATCTGCCAAAGATAAGAGAATGTCAGAAATATTTTGAGGGTATATTGGTAACACAGAAGTTTATTTATTATAAATATTGATCATATTCACCACTATTCTCTCTTTCATTAGTTAATTCTTAATTTGGCTATTTTAAATGATCTACTTTTAAAATGAATGATAATATTTTCTTTTTAGTGTAACACATGCATATACAAAGGCCACTTATAGTGAGATTTAATCTCTGTGGGGTAATTCTAAGCCCTCAGCTGCAGAATTTCAGCTGCTGATAACAGTAGGCTTTGAAAAGTATGAAACTGGATGAAATCAAAAACATGATTATTGTTACTGATTATTACTATCATCTATGTATGCCCTGTGGCATATGAATACATAGTGATATCACAGGAGTTGTAGAAAATAACAGAAATGTTGTAATTATGTCAAATAAAGTTTTGATGAGAAAGGGACTTACTGATCCATGTCTGTATTTTGTGGGTTTTATTTTTTAATTGAAAGGTGAATTTACATAAAATGGTGAAGTATATGATTTCCATCAGAACACCATTTCATATGCTGATGCTTCTGTTTCATAGAAGGTATCTCCTGGCAGTAGTTCTGGATTTCAATATCCTACATTAAATGCTTCCACCAACGGGGTGGGGAGACCTATGAGAAATTCTGAGGGAGCCATAGGTCATAGTGGGTGAGATACCTTACAAGAAAGTCTAAAGGACTGTGGTAGAAAATGAGAACAGATACATCAATAGATCATGTCCCATGAAAAAAACACAGTGGTGTCAAAATAGTTTGTACTGTGTGTGGAATAGAACTTTTTTCAGCCACTCATATGAAAACCAAAATATTTCACCAAATGATCTTGTTATTAAAAAAAAAATAAAAGTATCTTTCTGTATATAAATTTAAAATACCAAACCAAACCACTTTGCATCCTATTATATTCCTCACATTGACTCACATGATTTTGGGTGAAAGTGAATACTCCAGTTCTATGTGTTAAATGCTATTTTCAGCATGAAATCACCTGCAATTTACCAAGCATGTATTTTGAAACAAATGGGTAGAATTTGCTACTTAAGAAGAGAAAAATATATTTGGTAATGTAATTTATGGATCTTTTTGTCTTTTTCTTCTGCTGTTCTCTGTTTATCTGAGATTTTTTTTTTTTTTTTTTTTTTTTTTTCTCAGCTGTTCCCTCTCTCTAGGCAGTTGCTTGAAGGATTTAACTGAAAAATTCCAGTTGGGCAATACATTTCAGGTAACAAGAAAGCTGAATATTTTCAGGAATACAGACATTTTGACAGTTTTGGAACAGATTGTCTAGTCCATAGAACTAATTTGTCTTCTATGGGTATTAAATACAGCAGGAAAAAGAATTGTCCACCACTCTGAAAAAAGGCTAAAATCTTACTTGCATGATTATTTAATAGCAAGCAAATCTTGGTAAGTTTGAGCTGACTTGAGACTGACCTTGCAACTCTCAAGCTAGAACACTATTTTGAGCACAGTTAAACATAGTGTTACAGTAAAATGGACAGCAAAAGCTCAAAAGTGACTTAGAGCAAAAGATAAGCACAGGAGACCACTGCTTCATGGGCAATTCTTTGACTTTTGAGGCTTTCTCTTTGAACTGTTTTAAAAAAACAAGAGAAAAGCCAAGTGAGACAGGATGGAAGAAGATAAAATACCCCCAAACTTATACAACAGTAACTGTAAGAACACTCAGCAATAAATAATACTCAGCTTTTTGATGTTGAGGTTTTTTTTTCCAGTTGACCAAATGAATCATATCTTTTCAGAATCACAGAATTACAGAATAGGTAGGGTTAAAAGAGCTCATGATCCTTCTGCTTTCAGCTCCAGCTTCCTTCTGCTGAAATTATACTCCCCTCACGACACAAGTGGCATAGAATCAAAAAGTGCTAGAAGCTCCACCCTTTTTCTCTGTAGTCATGACATCATCCTAGAGCACATTGCACAGGATTTTGACCAGACAGTTCTTGAATATCTCCAGTGAGAGAGCCTCCACACCCTCCCTGGGCAGTCTGTTTGAGTGTGCGGTCGTGCACACAATAAATTTCTTCCTCATATTCAGGTGGAACTTCCTGTTCAACAGGTTTTGCCCATTGCTTCTTTTCCTATTGCTAGGCACCACTGAGAAGAGCCTGGACAATCCTCTTGACACCTCCCTTCAGAGATTTCACATTATGCTAAGGTGCCTCTCAGCCATCTTTTTGTGTGTGCACAGGCCCAACTCTCTCTGCCTCTCCTTGTATGGGAAAGCTCCAGACCTTCCATCATTTTCATTGCTCTCCACTGGACCCACTCCAGGAGCTCCATATCTCTCGTGCTGAGGAGCCCAGAACTGAACACAGCATTCCTGGTGTGCCCCACCAGGGCTGAGTAGAGGGTCAGGATCAGCTCCCTGAACCTGCTGGCAATGCTCTTCCCAATGCACGCCAGGCTGAGTTTGGCCTTCCTGACCCAGGCTGGGACAAGGACAGCTTGTTGTCCACCAGGACACCCGTATTCTTCTCCACAGAGCTGTTTTCCAGCAGGTTGAGCCCCAGCCTGTGCTGGTGCATTTTGGGTTATTCTTTTCCAGGTGCAGGACCCTGCATTTTCCCTTGCTGAACTTCAGATGATTCTTCTCTTCACACCCCTCCAACCTGCCACAGTCCTTCTGAAGGGCTGTACAGCTCTCTGGGGTATGGGCCACTCCTCCCAGCTTTGTGTCACCAGTACTGAGCAGGTAAAGCACATCATGTCATGGTAACCACTGTGAACATGCCCTGTGATACCTGCATGTGGAGTGCATACTTGTGCATGGTACCTGATATTGTGTACTAAGTACAAAAGTTAATTTTTTGTAAGTGTTTTAATGAATTGCTGTCGTGGGAATTAGCAACATGATATAAGTACATGTTTAAATCTACTCTTGTTAATCAAAGCACTTAACTCTACATACACCTGTACCTCAAGCAAATTTTAAGCAAATTAAGCAGGATTTATGCAAATTAATATCACCAGGGTCCAGAACTACCAATCAAGCACCTGTGGTGAGGCAGTGTAATATACCCCAGATGGGACCTTGACCTAACACGAGTATATTTCTCCTGACACCTGAGATAGCTTGTTTAGTAGTAACTCTGACATCTTTCCATAAACCATCATTATATCAAGAAAATTTATACTAAATCCTTAACTTGGTCTGTTCCTTAAATACAACTGGAATCACATTAAGTCTTTCTGAAATGATTCATTCCCAGGTCAAACCGAGTACCTAAATTCTTTACTTTACATTTGCTCACCTGAATTTGGTAAATCAAGGCATAGGGTGCAATTATTGCATCAGATCCAATCTCAGTTATTTCGCAGAGGGAAAAAAGAATGTATAGCTAAATTAAAGCCTTATATATTATTAATTGCTTTTAGACTTCTGGAAGGTAATAGGAGGGGAACATATTTTGCTTTTGGTTGCTAGTGTTTTAATTTGTGCTGTAATGTAGACAATACATTGTCTACATTGCAACAAAAACCAGGCAGCTTTGAGAATGCTTTTTGTTGGGACTGCCAGTGGTATGTTGAGTTAGTCTGCTAGTTATTACTCTGCAGTGTGCCTCTAGGATAAATTTTCTTAATCATTAAAATAACACATCTCACCACTAGTCAGAGCTTTGCTGAATTCTACCTTCTGTTCTTGCTTTGTCTGCTCTATTAAAAGCCTTGTAGTACCACTGCTTTACCCATTTCTCAAAATTTTATGAGCTAAGATTCAAAAGAAGGCATCTGGACCAATAATAGTTTTACAAAGTCATCCAGCCAGACCTTGGTAATGTATGCAAAGTCAGGAACCACATCAACAATCACACTATGGATGGCAATAACCTTTTTAGGCATTGACTTAACAATTTAATAGCATGAATCAACATGTTGAGTCTTTGTCAATCAACAACATGTGCACTGAATAGGAGATGCCAGGTGGCTTTATATACATCACAGTTTGCTCAGGACCTTACTCTCCCTGTTGTGGTTCTGTTTCCCACTCTTTGTTTATAAAGAGCAACATGCTCCCTCCTGGAAGGGAATAAAGCAGTTGTTTCACCAAATTCTCATGACCTCATCAGCTCACAGAATGGCTACAAAGGCTTCAATGGATTTTTGATTACAGCTTATTTGCAGTAGGTGTGAATGCCTGTGCTGAATGATTGCTACAGAGTCGAAAACACATTTGTTCTTTTCTGTTATGGTATAAACCATTGAAGGGTAAGGTGAGATATGTTTTATGAAACGATTAGGGTTTGGCTATGCTAGAGTGTTTACTCCTCTTTTATCTGGGCCTATGAGAGACAAAAGCACCAAATTTCCCTTGTCTCTACAAGGCAATATGTATATTTCAGCAGACCGACATTTTAACATTTTAAGAATTTTTTCAGTTGAGTTGTCCATTTCTCTGATACAATATAAGAACTACGTTCATTCCCTGAAATGAAGAAAACAAAACAAAATGGACAATAAATTAAAATCACCCAGTTATAACTGTGTTCTCTCTTTCAGTCTAGTTTTACAGACAGTCTTGTAAAATGTTCTGCTACATGACTTAGCAAATAAATCTAAACAGTAGTTTGTAATTTTCGGAACCCTTAATGTGAAGCCACACTTAAATTAGCTGTCACTTGAAATTTTAAGCAACAGTAATGGGTTTATTCAAGATGCAGAGGGAGACGAGAAAGTAGCTAGAGTTGCTATGATATAGACATCTGATTAATAATAATTTTTAATGCCTGCTGCAATCACTCACCTTCATGAGAGACTATATTCTGAAACACTTGTTAGATATTACAGAACTTATTTAGTAGCAGATCTGCTCTTGAAAATCTATGAAGGACAACCTTTAATTCATACACATAAGGTCTTTTCTTTACTTCTCTGTTTCGTCCTTCTTCGTATCTGATGACATGGATATTATTTTGATATTATTCATAGAAATTATACAAACTTTCAGGATTTTATAAAATACATATTGAGTAGTTCTGAGGAGATCTCAGAGAAAAATAAAAAATTCTCATTTTAACTCATTCATAAATTTACTACACTTAAAAAAATAGAATTATTATGTATAACTTGAGAAGAAAACTGAAAACTTGCTGGTTTTTTTTAGACTCATTTATTTTCACATTTTATTTTCAAACAGATGTTTTTTATTTACTAGAATTTAGAGTAAGACATACTTTTGCCTTAAAATGGACTTTACAGAAAACAGTCATAAAGATTTGTTTTAAGATAACAGTAACAAGGACCTAACATCCAGATTGCTTAAGAGCCTTCCCAGAAAAGCCAGTCTATGTAAACCTGTTGGAATCACCCACACAAGGTGAATGAACCAAAATCCAGGCAAGTTGCAGCTCCTCTCAGACAGAGAAGTTGGATTTGGAATGTAGCTATTGATAAAGGACACCAGTTGAGTGTCTATGCATCCTTTTAGTGTAATCCCTTAATGCTGACAGGAATTTCTTGGAGTCTGATAAAGGGGAAATGGTAAGTCCTGCACCTCAGAATCAGAGAGTGATCTAGGTTGGAAAAGACACCCAAGATCGCCAAGTCCAGCCCCTGACTGATCACTGACTTGTCAACTAGACCATGGCACTAAGTGCAATATCCAGTCATTTCTGGATCTCCTCTGGGGATCTCCTCCAACACCTCACTGGGGAGCCCATTCCAATGTTTAATAACATTTGCTGTGAAAAATTTCCTCCTCATGTCCAACCTGAACCTCCCCTAGAGCAGCTTGCTACCATGTCCTCTCATTTTGTCACTAGTTGCCAGGGAAGAGAGACCAAACCTCGCCTAGATAGAAGCTCCTTTTAGGGAGTTGTAGAGAATGATAAGGCCACCTCAGAGCCTCCTTTCTTCCAGGCTAAGCAGCCCCAGCTCCCTCAGCTGTTCCACATATGACTCAGTCTCTAGATCCTCCACCAGCTCTGTTGTCCTGCTCTGAGCACCCTCCAGCACCTCAATGTCTTTCTTGTGATGAGGGGCCCAGAACTGGACACAGGACTTGAGTGTGGCTGCACCAGTGCTGAATACAGAGGCATCCATGGATGAATATTTGAATACACCAAGAAAGACTGGAAAAGTGTCTTTGTAGGAAGATGGCTTTACAGGAAAGTCCACAGGGTTCTGGGAGATAACAAGCTGATTCAGAGCCACAAGTGTGCTACTGTAGCCAGAGTGGCCAGCAGTGTAATGGTCTGTGTTAGGGGAGCATCTCCAGCATGTCAGAGGAGGTGATTCTTATTCTGTACTGAACACTGGGGAGGCAGCATCTTGTACCCCCCAATGGACCTATTGGAACAAGTGCAGAGCAGGACCATGAAAATGTTTGAGGGACTGGAACACCCAAGGTGCAAGGAGAACTGAGAGGGATGTGGCTGTGAACCTCGAACAGAGAAATCCAAGGGATCTTATCAATGATCTTATTAATGTGTGTAAATACCTGATGAGCAGAGTGGAGAAGGTGGAGCCAGACTTTTCTTAATGGTGCCTGAATAAAAGACAAGACACAATGGAGCACAAAATGAAATAGAGAATTTTTGTTTAAACATCACAATTTTTTTTTCTTTTTTTTTTTTTTTTTTTTTTTTTTTTT
>VZRH01008150.1:366357-386549 GCA_013397555.1 Urocynchramus pylzowi
TTTTTTTTTACTCTGCAGGTGATTGAGCATGCAAAAGGTTTCTCAGAGATGCTGTGGAATCTTCATCCTTGAAGACATTAAAAATGACGACTGACCACATCTTCAGTGTGTGTATCTGCCTACTGAGAGAAGACTCCTCCACTCAGGGTGGGAGCTGGGAAGAATGGCAGCCACATCTGCCAGAAAAGGAAAGGAAGAACCTGTTATGTCCCATTATAAAAGATCTGGCTGTTCTTAAAAGAAAATTTGGTCACAGTGAAAAGTGAATCTGTTGGACTGAATGAGACCATGCTTGAAGGAAGAGGAGGAAAACAGAAGAGTCTGAGTTTAGTATTCATCTAGTGAAGGAATAGCATATGACACCAGAGTTAAGAGATAAATAGTGTTTTGGAGAAATAAGAATGACTCATACCTAGAAAGCAATAGCACATAAAATATTTTGCAATCAGAGCGTAGGCTAGAAGATCCTTGCTTAAAAGATTTACTTGGAGCAACAATGGCATTTTTAAAAATCAAAGCCTTCTTACAGGTAATTCAAAAACAGAAAGGGAGGCTAAATTTATCAAATAAATTGTTTGTTGCAAATAGTTCTCCCAGTTCTTTCATCTGTACTTAATTGGCTATCAATAATGCATGGAAATGCTGAGACACTAAAGAATCGTGTAACAGGCATTCCATTATGTAATTAAGGATCATTAACTATATTAATGACTTTTCTAATTCTTATATTGTTAACCAATGAGTAATGCTTTATGTCACGAATATACTTTCAAACTTCTCTGCACCAGTGAAAAAGATACATCTTGCTTATCAAACTTTTGCAGGTAATTCACACAAGAGATTTGGTTTGAATAAATCTTGAGGAAGCTCAAACAAAAAGCAGATGACTAGATCACACTGCACAAGGGGATTAAGAAAAATAAAGATTGGAAAACCTAATATTTCTAGATAGTGACTAGAAAGCTTTTAGTGGCTCAAGGGGAAAAAATGTAGCTATATATGTGTACGGGCAGAATACATATGAGATGATAAACCTGCTGCAGAAGAACTGTAGGACTGCCAATATGAAAATTGCAGATTTTAGCATCTGCCATGTGAAAGTGCTGGTCACATGAGTTAAATCTGTCAAAGACTCACAAAACTTGTGTTGTTTGTTATACATATTCTATCAAGAATATCTAGGGAAATTATGACGCCTTATCCCTGGAAATGTTCGAGGCCAGGTTGGATGGGGTTTTGAGTAACCTGATCTAATGGGAAGCATCCCTCTCCATGGCAGGGGGCTGGAACAAGGTGACCTTTAAGGTCCCTTTCAACTTGTTGACTATGGAATATTTTTCTGAGGAGGACTGGGTCTTAAGAAGCACAGACACCTGAATTCATGGGATGTTATGTTAGGTTGAATCCAAAGGCTCAATCTTTCGGCTCTGGTAGGAAGAAATTCCTCAAGACAGAAATGAGTAAACATAATGAATATTCTTTGCCTAATAATAAGAATTTTTAATCTATTCATGCTCAAGTTATTTATAGAGGAAGATAAATATTTCTGTTTTATAGCTTGAGATGCAGATACTAGTGAGCTGAAATGTTTTGTCAATGGTCAGTAGGGTGGACCTAAAAGAAAAAACCACCACAACTAAATCCCATAACCCAGTACCAAATTTGCAGCTTTGGAATTATTTTTGCTTAATATACATTTGTTTGTACACCTAAACAAATAAATAACTAGATAATGTTGCAACAACACTTTCGCAATGTGCTTATCAAGCATATTTCTAGTATTTTTTCCTTCATGATTACCTTATAGAAAGAATGGTGAGCTTAGGATTTTGTATTTTTTTAAAAAGAAAAAAAGCATATTTTATCATCTCCTCCAGCCATTGTCCTGTGTTATTTGTTTATCAGGTCTTGTATTTTTTTAGTGACTGAACTTACAATCCTTTTGTCTGAGACAAGAGGTTTCACTAAACATGAGTTCTGCTAGTATAAAAGTTTTGTGGATCTGGGTTGGTTTTTTCAGCTTTCAGTACAGAGTTCCAAAGCAATATCAATGTTACGGAATTACTTTTCATTGTTTACAGCTCGTGTGTAATTCATTTCTAACCAATGAATCACCCAGAGTTGGATGTTACCTATGCAAGTTTCATTTTTTTTTTGCATTTTTTTTTTGTATCTGAGCAACAAGAATTGCTCAGATACGACAAATTTTTCTTAAATTTAAGATTGTGGCAGTGAGAAAATCATGCAAAGATGAGGTCATATTTCAGAAAAGTGCTTAAATATGTGTTTAGTATTATGAACATGTATAGATCCTCTTGGCTGTACCTTTACATGTGTCTGTGTTGACACACATTTAATTATTTTTCTTTAACAGTGGTGTTTTCACAGGAGACCTTGTTGCCTATTTTAAAATGTGAATCAAATATCTAACTCCTGTGGTCCATCTGAAAAGAAACTCTCCAGTCTATACATTGCCAATACAACACTTTTTAAGTTTTATTGAAAAATATTCATCATAAAGTGAGTTAGATGGTCCTGTTCAAAAAATATTTCTGATTTTACAGTCGTGGACCTTTCAAATCAAGCCAAATAAGGATTTTGCATTTCAAATACTGCTGTAACTCTCTGATGTGACTCTCTGGTGTTGTTGTTGGTGGTGTTTTCTAGATGTGGAAAAGCAGTGATGTATGCTTTTCCTACCATCAGGAATCTGCTTATAGTTCTCTTCAACATTAAAAGTATTTTCTCCTCTGACTTATGTAAATAGATGTGATAACAAAAATAGATGCTTTCTATGCGTTACAATTGAAAGCCGTATTACAGAGGTGCTTCTGTATTTTCATAAATCACTTACATCAGTGTGAGTATCCACCTGGGGGGTGTGGGAAAAGGTAGGGTTCATTTGGATAACATTATGCTGGATAAGGAATTCAAAGACACTGCCAATAAAGGAATGACTTTAATTCTGCATTATATTGAAACAATATAGGAGTAGGACACAAAAAGCATGGTAGCTGCTTTGTCTACAATTTCCTTGAAAGCAAGACACAAAACACAGCTTTTCATGCCACTAACCCTTTGAGCATGAAAAGCTTGAACAATGAGACAAGTTTTAACATCAGCTCTTTTCAAATAAACTTGACTGAGTTTATTTCCAATATAGCTGGAACTGATCATTCTTTCACTGGCTACTTTAATAAAAGACAAGACATTTTAAACTGGCATGATCTGATTTTTCCTGAGTTTCATTACCAGCAAATCTTTGATACCAGAAAGCAAGTAACCTTTCAGAAAGGAGTGGAAAGATTTAGAGCTGTAGATACAGGGTCCTCCTAAAGCAGGGGCCAAAGATCAGAAATATCTTGCAGGCTTGGGAAATAAGTGCTCATACAAAGTCACAGCTGCTTTTGATGAAATTACTGAAAGTTGGTGCACAGATGAACAAGAAAACAGATTTTCCATTAATGATGTCCCTAGATTCTTAAGTTAAGTCTAGCAGGTAGCAAGATTTTTCCTTAGTTTCAAAAGATATCTCACATCCAGGTGCTGAAACACATTTTTTAAAGCCCTGAAAACAAGAGTTTAAAAATTCAGCATCAAAAAAGCACCTGTAAATTCTCCATAGACATCTCATTCGCAAATATAGCACAAGAGCATTCACCTAACACAGAGCCTAGTTTTTCATGTGTAGCTCAGAGTGCTTGTAAGTGTGTTACAACCTGGAAGCAGTCTTACAAGATCTCAAAGGTCTAACATCTACATCAGCTGGATACTTTTGGACTTGGAAAGTAGGTAAGATGGCAAGTATTCCTAAAGAAAACAGCTATGCTTGAAGAGGTACATAGAAAAATGCATACTGAATTCTTTCAAAAATGGCAGCTGGTTGACTTGTTGAGAAAGACCCTGAGGAATGAAGTTTTTTCCTAAGTATATTTTATCTTTATCTTAGTAGTCCTTATTGACAGAAATTTTTCTAATGTGATTCTTCAATTACAGTTTAGGGAAAGCAGAAAAAAAAATGTAATATTCTTGCTACAGGAATGTAAAGCAGACAGAGCTAAGCCCGTCCATGTCTTTTGGCTTAAAAGCTAAGTAAAACAGAATGGGATTCATTTACCTAATCTGCTTAAATAATACCTAGGGTAATTTTAGAGTCACTCAAGTAACCAGTTTGACCTTCAGAAAGACCTAAGTTTATCTACAGTGGTGTGTCATATCTGCCATTACAGGGTAGATATGTAGGACAGCCTAAGGTATCTCAAATGTCTGTGTTTAGGCAAATTACCCCATCCTTCTCCTGAAAGATAGTCAGCTAATTTTGCCAAAGTTTGTTTAAGATTTCGATATGCCGAACAAATTTGTTTTGCATATCCATATGCAACAAATGTTTTCCTGAAGCACTGACCTTATCAGGTCTGTGTTGATGCAATTCCTTTCCAGCCATGCTATAAATCTGGTGGATTGCACAATATTCAAAGCATTGTGTGTAAACTGCCCAGCTGGCACATTCATGCCCAGTTGGTTTTGCATTCCTTGAAGGGATTTACCTCACTGTTCAAAAGTTATATACTACATATGCTTGTGTTTCTGTCTGGAGATTTTGGGCCTGGGAGACCAAAAGATGGATCTTACTGGTAATAGCTGAAGCAAGAAAGACTCTCCGTGTCTTGTCTTTATCCAAGGCCTTGACCACTCAGTATGTCCTCTGCTCCACTGAGCAGCAGGGATCCCTGTACTCACATTCTCCTTAGTTTTATTTTGCTGATGACATAATTGTAGAAACTCCTTTTCATGCTCCTGAAATCCCTACCTGGATTAATTTCCAACTGAACTTTAGCTCTTCTAACTCCATCCATGCATGCTTGAGAAATGCCTCTGTACTTCTGGGCAACCTTCCTATGTTCCTGCTTCTGTACAACAAACATCACCACAGGTGTTTACTTCAGGCTGTTCATCTAAACAGCCTTCTGTTTTGGCCTGGCCTTTCTAGCATGTAAACCTTTATCTCACAGAATCTCAGAATGGGTCAGGATGGAAGGGACCACAGTGGGTCATCTGGTCCAGCCTCTGCTCAAGCAGGGTCAACCCAGAGCACAGGGCAGAGGATTGTATTCAGTGAGGGAGACTCCACAACCTCTTCATGATCTGTTCCAGGGCCTGGTCACCCACACAGAAAGGAAGTGAAAAATGTAACCTATCCTGCCTACTCATTAACTAGATTTATCAAAAATATAACACATGAAGCCAGTACAGACTGGTAGCATGTATTTATATTTAAATAATAAAGAATCAACATCTTTATTTGATACTTATAATTTGTCTATTCACAGTTATATTAACACTATAAGGTTTCTGTCAAAATAAAGCCACTTTTAGAATTTTTTGTCCTTTTTCTACAACAAGAAAGAGTATTTTTGTTAAAGAGACTGCAATGGAATAATTAGTGCCTCCTTACCTTGTGTATTTCTCTCTCTATGCAGGAGTTGCACACAATTTAAAACATCAATAAGAAGTAAATTGTTGCAAATTACTATTCTTTCCTCAGTATCCAATAATTTGCTAGAACCAATAACAATGGTGTCAGAATGTAACCTTGGATCAGTCCTGTTCTGTAGTGAACCATTAATTGTTCACACAATACTAATCCTTTAAGAATACTCAACAAGCCCATGCTAACTCCTTGAGCTTTTGTCTTACCTCTGTTTATATACCTGAATGTTCTATACCTCTTGGTGTAAATGGTCCTGAACATCAAGCAAAAGAGAAAGAAAAGAAAAGCAAATGTAGCCAACTAAAAGCTTGAGCTAAGTGAGCTATAATCACTGAATTGACAAAAAATTGACTATTCTGCTGATGAAATCCTCTTTTAGTGCTACTGCCTTCCTAAAATAAGTGAAATGAGGACTCCAAAATTTGGGGCAAGTGCACATATGTCCATTTTTCTGAGTCTTTAGTTGATATATCCTCAGTATATGTCTTCTTCCAAGACTAAGCAAACTTTAATTTTGGAGACTAACTGATTTCTCAGATGCAGGAATACATGTGGCCAGCTCAAAAGTAGGTAGGAGGAAGAATTAGCAGCTACCTCTTTTTCTTCCCAATTAAACTTACTAACTACAGAGCCAGAAACAGCATCTCCCTGCATTGTTCTGAACTATGAAGGAGATCTGAGATGTCTTCCGTGCTCTCACATTTGCTGTGAGCTGTACACACGCACTCAGACAGCTGCTGAGAAGCTGCCAATATGCAGGAGTAGCATGTTACCCTGCAGTAACTCATTTGTGTTTTGAAGCCAAGCATCAACAGACCTAAATCAAGCTGCTCTGCCTGTAAATTGAGAATCCCACCTGCTGAATGTGACACCCAGCTGGTGATGTGTAGCCCACTTCTCAGGGAAGAGGTGAAGTGTTCTGCCAGATTAGTTGTGATTTTTTTTCTTCTTTATTGTTGTCCTATGCTCATTTCAAAAGTATGGTCTTGAAGGATGAAAAGAATGGGAATGTGTTTCCTACTTCCACTCACATCAGGACAAACTTTTCCACAGCATGGTCATATTGTAGACAGAGTTTTTTGTTTTAAAGAATTGGCATTTGAGAAAGAAGAATGAAATGGAGATTGAGAAACAGAATGAAAAAAAAAAAAAGTTGGTGTTGAAAGGGACCTTAAATATCATCCAGTTCCAGGTCCCCTGCCATGGGCAGGGACACATTTCACTAGACCAGCTTGCTCAAAGCCCCATCCAACCTGTCCTTGAACACTTCCAGGGATGGGACATCCACAGCTTCTCTGAGCAACATTCCATTAAGTATATATTTTCTCTTTTTCCTGGTTCTGGCCAGGACAGGGAGGGTGGCAGACAGAATCCTGTGGTTATTAAATAACACCTCACACCATGCAGAGGGGAGATGAAGGGGTGGGTTTTTTTTTTTTTTCCCTGGCTCATGATGCTGGTTGTTTCAGTGAGAACACAAAACTGGAGATTACTGTTCCAAAGCACAACACTCACAAAGAAGCATTTGGCTGGTGAGGTGAAGTTCTGAGGAAATTAAAATAATTGTGTCCATGCACAGGTATCATCATCCCTTTAGCAAAGAGAGAGTACCATGCCCTATTAGTCCTAAAGAAAAAGTGGTTATCTTTCTATCACTGAGGTTTATATTCCTTTGGAATAACTTGCATATTCTTGACTGACAAATAATCTCTTCCTTATGTGGGAGAAGGTGGTAAGTGAGGAAGAATGCCATAGTAAAAGGAGAGGTCTAAATAAGAATGGTTCTGCTTTTTTAGCTGTGTGTAAGTTAACATTGTGAATTTCATGATGAACACCCTTTTTTTTTGGAAGAATACAATTCACTGGTGTTCTGGAAGATGAATCTCATGCCTTGATTTTAAGTATCATGTTGTTATCGTGGAACAAGTAGATTTTATTTTGTAACTGAAAGTAATGATAGAACTGTAACTTCAAACTTTAAAAAAAAAGAACTTCACAGAACAAAATAAAATTGCTAAATGGACAGTAGAATTAAAGGTACTTCATGACTGAATTTATAAGCCTTGCCAAAATTTTTCCAAATTCAGATTCAGGACTATGGGTTTGGGTTTTTTTTTTTGCTAATGATACTGTGCTATTCTATTAACTGTAAAAGCACTTGCAAGTGAAGCAGCTGACTGCACTGTCAGACCAAAGCAATGTTTCCACCAAACCTTGAAAATCTGTACTGACAGAAGCCTACTAAGCTAAAAAAATCTTTCCAAATACATCTTTGATGCCATTACATACGGACAACAAGCAGTACAGGGATTTTTGCAGTAGAATATGTGGGGGTTTAATGAAAAACAGGCTGAAGGTGAGTCAGAAATGAGTGATCTTGCAGCAGGGAAGACTGTCTGTATATGAGCTTGTAATAGCAAGGGCGCACTCATCAGTTTGGGAAGTATTTTCCCCCCTCTCTTTGGTGGCTGGGAAGTGTCTGCAGTATTGTGTTCAGTTTTGGTTTCTCTGGCACAAGAAAGACCTTGGCATTCCAGAATGAGTCCGGAAGGGGCACCAAGTAGGTTAGGAGGCTGGAGCACATTATGTGTAAATGATGGAAATCTGGGAGAGGCATTTTTTTCAATATGAAGGTGGTCACAGTTTTCCCAGAGAAGCATCTCACTCCTTGGAGATATTAAACATCTAATTTTATAAGGCTGTAAACAATCTGATATAGCACAAAACTGGTCACACTTTGAGCTAAGGAATAGAATAAAAAGGGCTTTTTAGATTTAAATTGTTCTTTGAGTCTCTTTATCCATATTGTTACAGTCAGGTAGAGCCCTGAATCTGAAGAAATACATACCATGAATGTGGTAACACATGGTTTTGAAACCTTTTCCAGGAAAAAGTGCAGCAAAGCAGATAAGCATAAGATCTTCCTCAACAGGAGAGTGAAGAGAACACAAGCCAATAGACTGTATGCAAAAAAAACCCTAAAAGTAGTTGAATGACTAGCAAAGAAATCCATAAATTGTTTAAGGAGTTTGAATAGTGAAATACTTGATTAACTCCAATGAATAGGAGAATACAGGCACAGATACTTCCATGAAAAACTACCAGTGTTGACAGAGTTGTGGGAAACAGAAAGTGTAATCCAATGCAATACTTTTTGAGATCACTGATCATTCAGAAGCCTTGAGAACAAAATCACTGTGAGCACTGCTATAAGATACTTAGTGAATAAAAATGAACTTTATCATGTTCAAGAGTAAAATTCTGATATGCAACCATTCTACATGAATAAATGAAACTAATCATCATCAGCTACTGCATACCAAACTTGGATGGCTCTCTGGAGTCTGAGCTCCATGAAAAAGCTCAAGTGCTCTTGATAAGTATATCAGTCCTGTTGACCACCTCTATGACAAACCATTTCTTGCACATCTTGTTTCCTCAAGATTTTCAAAATCTTCCTTCCACTTGCTATTCTGGAAGAGCAAGGCGACAATGTGATGTTACCTACAAGGCAGAGGGATTTCAGAGCAAAACAGACTGATTTTCAGAAGTGAATGCTCTTCCAGAAGCACAGTGTTTACAAGGATTCTGCTCTTAGTTATAGTATCAGGGATCAGGATCCCCACCTTCAGAGATGCCATCAGGATAGATGTTGCCATCTTTTTAATTGCACTGAAAAGGAAGTTTGGGTTTGGTTTTGTTTGTTTTGTTGCCTTTTTTAAAATATATGGAATGCTTATACAGTTGGACATGAAATCTGTTCTTTTCCAAAGCTGTGTCTTCATATAATTTGTAAGTAAATCTCCTCAATAACGGTAGCCTTCCAATGTCATATCTTAGCAGTGAGGTCTGGATGAGTTTGAGGGAAGAGTTTATTGAAATATGTACTAAATTACTACTACTTTCATTACTTCTTATCTCACTGTGCCCCAAGCAAAACTGACTCTTTAGCAATGAAATCGAAGCACAGGAATTGGTTTGTAAGTGTCAGTGTTTTACCATTTTGCCTTAGAGCTGTCAAGAGAGGCAGGCACAAGCCTCTCAAAAATAAGCCAGGCATTACTGCACATTTTCCTTCTTTTTAATAGGAATAGCATATTCACCCTCTAAAAGTGTTCCTTTTCATCATATTTTTTTTAAATGACCTTTTATGGCTTTTTCTCTGTGGAAGCTCACAATTATCAGATTACCAATGAAAGAAAGCTAACAGTTTTCAAAAGTGAAGATTGGTAAGAGAAACAGAGTCTCTGTAGAATACCACAAAAATTTCATCAAAACTATTGATTCTGCCCCAGAACAGGGTTGAGCTATCTCAGTTTCACAATTTCAGCCCAGAGTCCTGACTATGAGTTCCTGACACCACTTGCTTTTTTGTCACACATGCTTTCATACCAGGCAGCCTTGAACTTTTGTCAGAGATGATACTTTCATCACTGTGAAGTCCAAAAAATTAAGATCTTATTCAGGATTTTGAAACTGGAGTTTTTCAACCATTGAAATTTTATTAAACTTGGCTTATTTCAGAGAACATCTGTCAAGAAGAATGTGCACCTTTTTAACAAAAGTTTTGATTGTATCAGCCCAAACAGCTATTCTCTAATTCACCTCTGTACATTTCCACTCTGCAGACATTGGAGAGTTTGCATAGAGAATCAGTAAATTTGGTTGGAGACTTGCAAGACCAGACTAGACAAAGTCCTAGATAGCATAGCCTTTTTTTGTTGTTGACCCTGCTTGAGGTGTAGCTTGGACCAAATACTATGTCCTTGGACTACAGACACAGTGATTTCCCAGGTAACTGATTCTGTAAACCCTCTTTGGATCATCAGGATCTGCAGTAATATTATGAGTAATACTCTTTTGCAGGATGATGTCAAAAGTGAAACCAAATTCTTGGCATTGTTATCACTTAGGAACAAAACACTTCTGAGACTGCCTTTAACCAGTTATTGGCATTTACCATTCAAAAAAAAAAGTATTAAAAATATGATCTGAGTTTTCAATTACAGGCTTGTAATTTATTTTCTTAAATTAAAAAAACAAAACAAAACAAAAGAAATCATTTATACCAATGAATTGTGAAACATTAAAATTCCATGTTGGCCCCTTTGTAGTATCCTTTCTTAAGGGACTCCATCATTTACAGAAAGGGGTGACACTATGCCATGTTTGCTGAAAATTGACTCCAAGTCCTGGCTGTCAGCTGCCATCAGAGACTGCAAGTAGCACTTGCTTAAAGGCTTGTGTTGCATACTCACTCCTAACAGAAACCATCTTGGAGAAGCAGTGACAGCAAAGGCTGTGTAATAAAAGAGCCTCTGTCCTCATCTACCTGTGAATCAAATCCTTGTCTATTAACTATGTGATTTAATAAAAGCAATTGGCATTGTTAGGTAAGTTTATTTTCTTAATATTTATTTTCAGTAATATACCTGACTTCTATGTTAATCCTTCCAAGTAAAAGTAATTATTGCCGTAAAAGTTATCTATGCCTTTTCTTTAATATATACTTTCTCTTTTAATTAAAGTAAAATAGAAACATCTCGCTAAACACTCTATATATTTCCATCCACTAGACCAAGACAGAAAACAGCTTTTCTTTTTTTCCCCATTTTTTTTAACAAGGTTAATGCTAGGTAGCCTATTTTACACATTTTTTTTACATTTATCCTCAATAACTGTCATATTTTTTTCCAAAGAACAAAAATATTCTATGAATAAGCCTTTCCCAAAAGGGAAGTCAAGAAGTGCAGTGAGACTTCTTTAAATGTTAAATGGGTAAACCTAAACAAAAATGAATTTTTTCAGCATGAGAGCTGAAAAAAACAAAACTTGGTAAAGTGTATATATGACAGAAGTTTTCATATTTTATCACCTCAAAGATTGGGAATTTGTTCTTCATGCTGCAGAGCTGAGACCATCATCCTTGCTTTATATTAAGAGTAAATACTGTGTATAGAGCACCTATGAAAAAGGCAGTGCATAGTGTTTGCTTGTGTTTTCTTTATAAAGCCGCAGAAATTGCTTCACAGTCAAATTAAAAAAGCATACTAATATTAATAACAAAGAAATAAATGATATGTTTGTTCACCTTTACAATCACTCTTCAACTAGAGACAGACTATTGCTCAGTCAGGCTTTCTGTGCACTAGGAATTTTGTGCTGTCCAAATTTTGCCTAGATATTTTGTTCCGCATTAACTTTTGGATTATTTTTCATTTGCTAGATTCCCACTTTCCTGGATTAAGATAAAACTGCATAGCAGGCATAAGAGATTTTCCTCACAGCATGACTTGAAGTACTGAGGATAAAAAAAGAGACAAAACAGAAAAAATCTACTCTTAAATAAAAGAGAGCATTTCATATTTAACATCTTAGCATAAGTGCTATGTGTTCTAAAATGATAAAGAGACATTACTATTATGAAAAACAAATTATTTTGCCTGTTGAATGCTTAGGTGTACTTTATCAGGAGCACTGCTGCAGGAATTGCTTGTAAATTCACAAAAAGCTTTCTTCTGGAGTTGTAAAAAAAGTTATGGAACTCAGATGTCAAGGCTCAGGTGTGTATAATTGTATTATATGGAACATAAAGTTGTGAACCAGAATTACTGTGAGCTCAATAAAATAGTGAACGAAACAGTGGGTATCTTTTACTTGGTCATGCTTTAGAACTGAAATTTGTTCTCATTCCTGAAATAATATTACTCTCATGGTTTTATTTCACTCTAACAAAAATACTTTGGAATGATTTCTGCTACCTTAAACAACTGTACATTTCCAGTTGTAATTATCTATTTTTTTGGATGGGAATTTTAATATTGTTTTAGAAACAATGATTAATTGCAAAAGGAGAACAAATCTATTCCAAACATTCCCTTCAAACTTGAATTTTAATGTGGGTGTAGCTCCACCCAACTGGAGCTCTGGTGAAGTCAATGGAGCTGGCAAAATTGCAACTCATTTAGAAATATTAGCATTGACATTGATGATGGTATACAAGGGATAAAATAACATCACATTAAATCATGGCATGGAGCCTGTGGCTCTACCCTGTCTGTACAGTAGCTTCCTTGATTTCTCTTGTCCATGATCCAGTTAATTCAACAATTTGAATAGTTTGAATACATATGCTGATTCAAATATATGTTTTCCAGGTTAATTACTCTTTGCAGCAAAATCACATTTTAGAAAAAGACTCAAGACAAGACTTTTAAATAAACCTAAAAGGCCTATATATATATATATAGGTGGAATTCCAGGAGAAGAAAATTTAGGAAATTAGGCAATTTTTTAAACAATAAGGAATCTCATAATAACTTGAAAAATCTATAGTGCAAACACATGTGAAAGTCCTATTACAGCAGTGGTTATGACTTCCACATGTCTGAATAAATACATTTGTCTGTATATCTAGATACACCTAAATAAATACACATAGATTTACAAATATTTGTTATGTACACATAAGCTCATATTATGTGTACATGTGCAGGGCTTAATTATTTAAAGTGTGGTTGATAATGACACAAATAAGAAAATCCTTAAGTCAGCACAACCTTCAAGAACAAGCAGGAACTTGGTTTTAAAATTTCGTATTCAGATTTCTGGAACAATTATCACCTCACCTGGGTATTCTAACAAGTTAATCAGTAGCAGAATTGAAATACTCATCAACACACTATGTAATTTCATTGAAAGTATCTGCTAACTCAGATCAACTCAATTAATCTCTAGTGGAATGAAGCAAAGAAGCAGATGGTAATGTGTTTTAGTCAACACCAACTTTTTATTCTGCATACATTTTTAAGTACACTATTCCTAGGCATTACTCCTAAGGCATTGAGAAATTGCCTTACTTTTAATCTCAGGTTTTAAATAGACACCAATAAGACACGCTCATATTCCATTTTGTCAGTAATGATTACAGTTTTCTCAAATAAAACATTTCCCTTAGGCTCAGTTCTGCATGTAACTTATCCTGACACACCCATTGATTTCCTGGGAGCAAGTTCAGGATCTGCCACCACCACCACCTTGGCACAGAGGTCATGCCCTACCCAGTGAGCTGCACTGATATTTGGTTAAATGCACTAAGCACTGCTGCACATGCTAACAGATGGTGATCAGTAAGGAAGCATCTGATATCACCTATTTCATAGTTCTTCAAAGGTAAAGGTTTGGCATCCTAAACTGCTTTGTCTTCATCTTTATGCAGAAAAAAATAAAGGTAAATCTCTTAATCCACATGATCCTGATAGCAGCAATCTCTCATTTCCTTTGGTCTGGTGGTCAAGACATTTAAGAAGGTGGCTAAAATAGGAATGCCAAGCTTGTTTGTAATATTATTTATAGCCTCAAGCTCCAGCAGGGGAAGTTCAGGTTGGACATGATGAGGAATTTCTTCATGGATAAGGGTCTTAAACACTGAAATTAATTGCCCAGGGAGATGATGGAGTCACCATCTCTGGAGATGTTCAAGAAATGACTAGATGTGACAGTTAGTGGCATGGTCTGGCTGATGAGGTGGCATCATTCAATGATTGGACTCGATCCTGGAAGTCTTTTCCAACCTGGATAATTCTGTGATTATTTATACATTTTCCATTTAATGACATCAAGATTAAAATACACAGAAATGGGCCAGGAGGAAGGGTTGAAACCTTTTATTTCCTATTCATACCCACTTTCCATAGGTTAAGGACCTCACTCGTGGTCCAGCTCTTGTCAGTTTGATTGCTTGCTCCAGCACTGCAGCAGCCATGTCAGAACTGGGCTGTGACCCATGTCACAGGTAAATCTGTAGCCCTGAGGTCAGGGCAGACTTGGAGATGCTGGCAGACAGTTTTAAATATGGTCACATTGGGGAATTAATTAAATCCAGGCTTCCTTCTTCATGATTTATGTTCTGCCTAAGAGTGTATTTATAAAAACGTACAAAAACTAACAGACCCAACAGCTGGACAAAGCCCTCCTCCCATTGGAAAAAAATGTATTTTGGAGGAAATTACTGTAACTTTATTCTTTGAGATAAATTTCCGTGTATACTGAGTTTGATTTCAAAATGTCTGGCTAGCAGTTTGGATCCATCACGTGAGATAAACAGATTAAAGATTTCCTGAATCCTGTCTGCTGTAAAGTCTTGAGTAGTTTTGTCTGGACAAGCCAAGAAACAAAATCCATGTGTATAAAGAAACAAGGTATATAATTCAAATAGTAGATGTTCTGCAAATTAAACCATCTTCAAAGTGAGGTGGCAGCTTAGGATGGGCTATTTTAGGTCAAAATGTTGGCTCCATAGTTCATCTATTTATGTAGACCTTTACAGGCCTTATGGTCTTATTGGCATCCTTACTATGTTTTAGCCACTCTTCATCACTTGCAGAGATCCATAGAACTCAAAAATATTTTTACTTCTAGAAAGGAAAAGAACAGTGAAGGGTTAGTCATGCAGTGAAGACATGACTTATAGTATATCATCAGTGCAGGAAGTAAACAGAGCCCTTCTGTCAGGCAGGCTCTGCATTTACAGTTTTGGCCACATGACTGTGGCAGAGAGGGAAATGTGTCTATTTTAATATGAGAGGACCCCTAGAAAAAAAGAAAAAAAAAAGAGAGCAATGCTTTTCCACCTTCAAACAAGATTTAGCCATCCTGACTCATTCTTTTACTTTTTGTGCATTGTTTTTTACTTTGTTTCCACAGTTCCTGTGTTGATTTAGCTGCCATGTCTTCTGTCTTAAATTTATGTAACTCTTGTTCTGTATCCATATTTTATCTATTGCTCTAACTTTACCAACTCTGTTTTCTCCTTTTTCCTGAAAGCCCATCCTTTCTTCTGTCAGTATTTTATGCACTCTTTGCTTGTCTGCCATCCTCTTTTCCTTTCTTCTGGTTTGCATTTCTCTCTATTAATTTTTTTCCTGTCAGTTGGCTTGTGAAGAAACATATTATGGGAAGTAGTTACACACAGGATATTTCTCTGAAAACATAACTAGATTTACAGTAACAGAAGTCAACACATCGACCTGCAATATCAAATTGTGGATGATTTTAATTTAATGCAAGCTAAACTAATGCTTTTATAGGGTACCATATGTGTGCCAGATCCTTTAAAAACATGAAAGACAGAGTATATGCACTAAAAATATTACAACTGAGCATTCTCAGTTTTATAGAATCTATTTCAGTTTGTGTTAGATAACATATTTTACAAGTATAGATAAAGTTGGTGAACAGATCAGACAAGTCTCATAAAGAAGGTACTTTTCAATCAAGGACTGGAAGGAGAAAAGAGATGGGTTGATCTAGGTCATGATTTTGAAGTATCATCTCAATGTAATAATACTGGCACATCTACATAGTCCAAAAGCAGCCTGGATTCTACTATGTTCCTCTGCTTGCATTATATATGCACTTAATGCATCCATTTACATTATATACATAGACATATAATATTTATTCTAAACTTTTGTCCAAAGAACTATCCACAGAGGATGATCTCATCAAATTTGCAGTTACTGGATTTTTTCATGGTGATTCACATCTCATCTTTATGCCAAATAGAATTTATTTTGTCTTTCATAGAGTCACATAATGCCATGAAATAACATTATTCCTACCATGCCTTTAAAACACAGACAATTTAAGAAACATTTCTGGATTTTTTAAAATGTTTTTTATTCTGACTCGGTACTAGAAAGACATTTTTTATTGTGAAGGCAAGAAAGGAAGATAATTATAATAGTTAATAGCCTAAACATTGGAACAATCTTCTAAAATGGAACAGGCAAATCTTCTAGTCCCTTATTTGTCTAATGTGAATTTCTGTCTTCTAAAGACTGGTTAGTTGGCTAGGAAAAATAGAAACTCTTTTTTTTTATTTTTAAAATTAACAGACATTTATTGCTTTTTCTGAAAACAAAATGAGTTCCACTTAAAAAGTTGTGATGAATTGAAAATTCCTAATGTTCCTAGAGATTATTGTTGTTTTGGGAGCTAAAACTCATAAGCCTTGTCTGCTCACATATTCTGCCAGGGTTATTAACATTGTAGGTCTTCTCTGTAGAGTTTTCTTCTAATGGAAAAATTTGATACTTCAACAGTTTCCTCTTTCAAATAAATAAGAAAACAATGAAATACTGAAGCACATCACATCACAAAAACCTGAAAATGTGGAAATGAAAAAGAGAAAGAACATGTCTAAGTAAACAAACTAATTTAGTGCATAATTTAATTCTTTTGCATCAATGTTCACTTTTTTTTGAAAAATGGACTTGAAAAAAAATGTTTTCTTTACTCCACCTCTTAATTATACAATTTATTTTTTAATCAATAATTTGATTAGTTTATGAGAGCTCCCAAATGAAGGAAAATAAAAAAAAAGTAATTATTGTGAAAAATTCCTACCTATATTTCTGTTTCTTTGCCCAGCACAATTTCCTTAAATTTTCTCCCTCTTGTTGGGTTCATTCATGTCACCCATTCTCTTTGCCATGTCATTAGTTCACTCTGCACTTGAAATTGTCGGTCCATGGATGAAGACCCAAAGGACACAAATTTGTATCAGTGTAGACACTGACACTCCTTTTCCTGCTTCATAGAGTGAAAGAGGTTAATGGAAAAATATGTTGTGAGTTACTCTTTATTGACAGAGACAATAAAAAAAAAATTGATAGAGAAACCAATGATGACTATGTTTAAAATTAATGAAAAAGGACTGTGACAGTCAAGATCGACCTGTTCATAAAACCAGAATCTTACTCAGCTTAAAAAGAATTCTTTGTTTCATGGCCAGAGCAAACTCAGATGAGCCATCTCCTGCACAGGTGAAGTTTTTCTTTTGTCAATTAGATTGAAAATATTAAGGTACTTTTCCTTTAATCAGTCTAAGTGACCTGACAGGCTGGCTGGTTCAATTAGATATATACCATATTTTTATGCATTAATTTAGTTTACTTAAAAAATTGTTAAATCAAAACCTTTGGAAGCATTAGGATACAAAATCACAGCACAACTCAAACCTTTCTGGAATGGAGCAATATCAGAGTTTGGTGACCAAATATCAATATTTTGTATTTATTCAGTTGAATTGTACGAATTTCCACATTGAATCAGATTGGATAAAAATCCATCCATTTCATTATCATGTTCTTAACATTGGCCAGGACCAAATGTTTCAAAGAAACATAAAAAACCCTCTGCTTAAAAACCTGGAATAAACAAAGGTAGTACAAAGTTTCCCTAGAGAAAAGAAGTCTCTTAAACCCCATCATTTAGAAATTGGCTTAACCACTAAGTAACAATGCTTCCATTTCCTCTGAAATTTTTATTCAGTATATATGAACAACTATAGAGCAATTCATACAAGAAAATATAGTTATTTTACATTATTTATTTATATTATATAAATAGCTCTTTTTTTTGATGCCTGAAGAATACAATTTTCTTATTTTTGTTGCTGACAGTAGTTTTTAGTACAAAGCCCTGTGTCTAGGACTAGCAATGTCAGTATCTGTTGGGTATCTTTGACAACTAAAGGCTGGATTCAGACCATTATGTAATCAAACATCTCTCCAGGTGAACATAAACCACTTCTGATTTTTGCTCAGTGATTGTATAACTATCCTGTTTATTTGGACCAGTGACTAAGATTTGTTAGCCCATGGGGGATTACTCTTGAATAGCTGCTGAAAAAAAACAATCAAAGTACTTTGATTAAATTCTGTCTCATTCTGGAATCTTCCTGTGCAGCTTTGTATCATTCTTGTGATGAAGAACAAGTGCTGTTTTGTAGGGGAGGGAGAAATAATGCTGCCCATCCCCTTAAAGAAATATTTTCCCCATGTGTAACAACTGTGGAATGATATACAGCTTTTTAATAGACTTTTAAAAGCTGTCTGGAGACTTAGTAAAAGGCTTCCATGCCCAGTAGATAACAAAATGTTATAGTAATTTTAGTGCCAGACCTTAATTAAAAAGAAAACCATAAAATGTATAAATGGGTATTGTAGAGAATGATGCAGCTTTGCGGAACCATTTAAGTCTGTTCATCACAAAGACTGCAGAAATTAATAAGAGGAGATAATTTGTGTAATAGTGTACTGGACACAAGGTAGTCAATATATTCTCACCCTTTGAACAAGTAGTTGTTGCTTGGAGTGCACAGTTTCATCTTCCCAGGTAAACTCTTCCATAAGGGATAGTCCCCAACAAGCAGACCTGTTGTTAAGGCTGTGTCTGCAAATGAACTGTCTATAAACAAACTCAGCATCTGGCAGACATTCCAAGGTGAAAGCCAAACAGATGGCTAATTTAATATAATCTAAGTGACTTTGGATCAGATAAAGCAATTGAATTAACAGCACTTTAAATGAACGTATACCACACATTCTCACTATGCCATTATAATGGGCACCTTTTTATATCTTGAAAATCATTGCTAATTGAAGTTTCATATGGTGAATGCTTATATCTGTAAGATGTGCTGCTAAACAGCATGAAAAGAAAATAATTGCCATTTTAAATAAAAGCAATCAGTATTATAACCTCTATTATAACTCAAATACAATTACTTTTTTCAGAACTTCTCCATGCAATTTTTGAATCAAGATGTGCAGACTTAAAACGATATGAACTTGTAAGTGCACATGCAACAGGAATAATTTGTTATGCCTATACACAGATATATACATACCTTAACTCTGCATATGTATGCATATATATATGTATACACACATGTACATATAAAACATATATATGCTGTAAGTTTGAGAGTTTTAAAGTAATTATTTATTAAACACAAAACCCCTCAAACAACAAAACAAAACAACTTTTGAATTATAAAAGGGGTTTAATTATTATTAGCAGTTGCTATTTGTGACATATTCTGAAGTGATATAATCTTTGATATATAGCAAAAAAAAATATTTTCTCTTAGTTACTTTGTATACCTCAGATGCTTTGAGAGGGTGAAACACTTCCCGAATACTGAGCTGTACTGTTTGTACACAGCCAAAGTCTAATGCTTAAAATTCCTTTTTATTTGTTTTTATATATATATGCAAGTTAGTTCTCTGTGCATTTTCTGATCCCTCTTCAAAAAAAACCTCTTTGTTACATTTGTGCAAAATAGGTAAAAAGGAGATGTAAAAGAGTTTGTGCTGTGCCAAAGAGAGAAAGGATGCTTGAGAAAGCAGATCTTCAGCTTCTTTCCGTTTCTTTCTCACTTGCACAGAACTCTGAAATCGCTGCCAAGCCCACAGTTACATTGAGCTCCAGAGTTAGACACATGATCTGTTGGAGATGGATTCGATACTGGCCTGCTGTGCTGCGCGATGTCAAGAAGAAGAGCTCCTTCCTGGTACTCAGGAGCTCTGAGAGAACGACCTCAGGTCCCTGGGCAAAGGGCCATCCAGCAGTGTCTGCCAGCCAATGGGAAGTTAAAATAAAGGGAAAATTCACCAACACAGTTTAAAAACTCTGGTGCTGGCAATTGCAAAGGACTGATTTGATTACCCAGTTAACCTTTCATTTTTCTGGTTTTGTTTTCCTATATACTGAGACATAGAAAAAACCCCAAAACATTTCTGGCATTCTGGCATAGATTATGCCTTGCTGCTTTTTACATTCTAGCAAAAGAAATTTAAAAAACTCATGAACTTTTCCAAATGCCTAACTTTCTCTTTTTCTTCTTCTTTTT
>VZRH01008150.1:386582-400096 GCA_013397555.1 Urocynchramus pylzowi
TTTTTTTTTTTTTTTTTTTTTCATGTATGGATTAACATCATTGTAAGAAGCATGGAGTAAGAAGTAGAGGAGTTGAAGGCAGGTAGAATTTTAATAATCAGTGAAGGAAGTCAAGCAGATTTGGCTCTTCTCTGTTACATTTGCTATTGTGTACCTCTCAACTGATATTATTGAATACACTTTGGATTTTTCCAAGTATTGTATTACATCTCTTATCTTGTAGTAAGCAAATTTTCCTTCAAATTATACTATAATAATTATACAAAATAAATACATACATAATGGGCATATAATGGATACATAAACACAAATACTTCTATTTTTTGAGATATAAACAAATACATGAATAAGCGCCTGGGTCTGCTGCTAATCCATACCATATAATGCTATTTCCTCTTCAACAAAATCAACTCTTGCCAAAATCTGAGATTTTAAAGCTGCCCGTGGAAGAATATCAGCCCCTAAGTATGAATCTAGTCAGAAAAATAAGCACAGATAACTTAAAAGAAAAAAATATTAGAAAAGTAAACCATTTTCCTCACTCTAGACATGCCCAAATCAGAAAATTTAGATATGATAGTATATCAAGATTTCCAACCATGTTTTAGTGGAACATATGACAGTATCTTGACCCAGCCATTTAAAATACAATTCATAATTCTATAACTATGAGGAAAATATTCTATTTAATCTACAGTAAATTGAACTACAGGTTAGAATTTTCTTTTTTTTTTTTTTCTTTCAGTAAAAGTAATTGTTGCAGTCTAAATCTCATTATGGGCAAAAGAGAACACCTTTTTACACAAAGCAAAGAATTTCCTGTAGATTAGCAGTCTACTAAAGCCACAACAAATAGTTTTTTTTAGTCCAGCTGTGATTATAGGAGCACTGCTAGTCAAATTCAAATTGAAATTGTTACAGAAAAGCCTCACTATTAATACACATATATGTGTATCTCTCTATATGCATATATGTATATATGTTTAAGTGTATATATATATAGTATATACAAAATATATATATACAAAGAATATATATTTTTAAAAATGCATGTACATATATGTATGTGTGTGTGTGTGTGTGTGTGTGTGTGTGAGCTTCCCATATATGTGAGTGCCCTTTTCCCTGATGCTTTTTGCACTCTCCCTCCACCCTGTAGTTAATGAGACAAGAGTTTGTGTGAGCTTCAGGAGCAAAGGAATAAAAACTGGGTCACACTGAACTGGCAGGATCTGTATTGGGCAGAATAGGATGGTTGTGGTGGTTTCTTCCTCTTCAGTCTGGGGTTCCCTCAGCATTGTTTTTAGAAATTTTCTGGCAGTTACTTGCTTGCTTTTACCCTGCTATTTCCCATTTCCATGTGTCCTCTTTCTTACCCTTAAATTTGGGTTTGCTTGACTCACCTGGTGATGTTTTCTTCTATGTGAAAAATGCTCTGGTACTTCTGATGTCATCTGATAGCCCTATTCTTCTATAATATATTATAATCCTACAATCAAAGACAGTTCACTTAATCCGTAATAGCTGCTTGGTTTTGCTCTCTATTAATTAGCATTAGGTGTCATGCCACACAGTGGTACAGAGACAAATTCAAACTAAAAGAAATTTGGCCATAGTCACCTCATAACTAAAAAAATGCAACCTCAGCTAAAATAAGTTAAATTCACCTCAAGCCAGTACAAGGCCAGACAAGTCTGAAGTCCCTGTTCTCTCAAAGCCTGTCACCTTTTACTAGAAACATTATAATTTAAAAGTCATATTTGTTGAGCTATGCAGTCTTTGGTCTTCTCTATACATGTAAATCATTGCAGTTAATAGGATGGTTTAATGAAAATTAGTTGTACAAGAAATATGAGCATTGGTTGAGCTACCTCTGAAGTTAAAATTGCTTTATAAAGGAGTTTAAAGTTTATTAATAGATGACTGTCCATTAAAACTTTATAATTTTATATATTTATTAATATTATGGCTTGATTATTATCTAGTCATCTTAAATGTGGTTTATCCATATTACACAGGTTAGGAATATAAAAATTTGGAGAATACAAGACTGTACTACACACCACTGGATTTTGCAACACGTGGAAGGAGCAAGATAAATGTTAAATTATTAAAGAATAGCATTTATAATTACTTATCCTAATATATTCCCAGTGTATAAACCTATATTTCTGTATATGGACAGTATGGAAAAAAAGAGGAATTTGTCTAATTTAACAAGAATTTTTTGAAGTTAATTTTTCATTTTAAAACAGATGTTTCCTACTCCAGTGAATGAAAAGAAAGACATAACTTTCAGGAGCCAATTAGCTCAGCACTAAAGTGAGTGTTAAAGGCAGATGAGATGAACAATCATCTAATGGTTTCTGCTTCTGTGTGGCAACAGCCATCCATAAACAGAATTTATTCACCATCTTTTGACAGCACTGGAAAACAATCCTTAAACTAACATAATGGTAGGTGAGGTGACAAAATATGTTTTGCTGTTTCCCATAGCCATGCAGGGACTGAACTCTGTGAAATATCTTCCACAAACCTGATCTAGGAAAGAGGGCTCTTTAGGTTAGCTGGTAAAGACAACCTTTTGGAAGCTTTAATTGCATCTTTGCAGGTAAATTCAATGCAACCACCCCAACTGACTCAGTATGACCCACAAAAATGGTTCTAATATTTATGCCAGAAACTATAATTTGTGTTTGACAGCTGTAGGGCAAACTAAGAATTTTACATATAAATATTTGGGCTCCATGGCTTTTTTCCACGACTTTTTCACCTCTTTTCCCCAAGCCTAAAATTTGCAATCATTAGTCTAGTTATTGGTTGTTTTTAATGAGTATAAGAATTAAAGATTGATCTTCAAAAGAATGTTCCAGGGGGAAGGAAGAGAAAGCTCATAAATCTTGTACTACCTTCAGCAGACACATGATATCTCTTCCCTTTACCCAACAATGGGATCACTAAATGGAAAGAGATGTAGTATTAACAAATATTTTAGTTTATTTAAACAAGTGCAAGTTGGGTGGTCTGAAAAAGTTTTCAAAATTGTGGTTGAATTTGGAAGAAACTTCCCAAGGGGAAAAAAACAAAACAACAACAGCAAAACCAAAAAACAACAATACACTGATGTTTTTGTTCATCTCATATGTTGCTTCAATAAAGCTAAAGGGCTCTTGTTATCTCATTTTTCTGGCTGGGTCAAATTTGCCAGCTGACACTTATCTGCCCTTCCTTCATCTTCATCTGTAGTCCTCTGTTAAAGCCAGTTAGCACAGCTGCCAGGAACCCTTCCCCTGAGCACATGGATTGATTCCTCTGCAATGTGCCAGTGTTACCTTTGGATCTGAAAGACTTCACTTTGTATTCACTCAACTCCAGTGAATTTTGTTAAGAAAATAAGTTTTAAGTGACCTTTTCTTCTTCTTTAGGAGGTAGACTGAAATAAAGAACTGTTAAATCAGCTCCCATTTAGCTTGTGAGTTCTGCCAAGCTTTGTCTAAAGCACAGAAGGAAGGAGAGGAAAAGAGGAGCATTTTTTCCCCTGCTGGGCTGATTTTCTCAAGGTCTAAACACTTCAGTTTAAAAGCAATAAAAATTCAATTATATGTTCAAAATTATAGAATTTTTTTCCCGGTAGCTCCTTCTGTGATTAATTACTATAATGGAGTAGAAATAGCTGTTATTGCAGAACCATCTTATGTTCCAAAGCTTATAGATCCCTGCTCACTGTGAGAATGAACTCATAAAAATACAACCATTTTCTAAAAAGTGAGGAAGGAGGGAAAATCAAGGTGGTTATTTTTATCTGCTACAGGGAGGTGCGATTATGTGAGTCGACTCATTGCTACCTGAAGGGAGTCAGATCAAAATTAAGACTTTCTACTAAAGCACACAATTAAAGTTCATTGCAAGTGTTGTAGGCAAGCTGGCATTTGCTGAACAAAGTATGTGCTACAAACAGATGCACCACTGGAAACAGAGACACAAAATTTCTTCCCTAGGATGATTCTGCTTTATTAAATCTGACAACTTCCACTTGAGCTCAGTGTCCTGATCTAAAAAAGAGTTTCTCATTTGCTTTCAGCAATTGCCATATAATGTGCCAGTTGGAAGAAAATTGGCTTGTAATTTTACTCACTGTCCAAGAAGAAAAAAAAAGCATTTCTTAAAATCCCACACTATTCTTGATGCTGACAAATAATAAAAACAACCAGACCTTTTCATTGCTTTCTGCCTTTGTGGAGAGAATAGTATTAAAAACTAGGTTACAAATCTCTTTATCAGTAGAAGTAAAATAAAGCATTTGAAAATCTCCCACAGTGGGAGAAAATACTCAAGTTTGAATTCTCCCCATCAATATGCTAGGTCTGAAGTTTTAAAGGATGTATAATAAGTCACATGAGTTAGCATGAAATAAAATTTTCATTAAATATCTAGTTGTATTGTATAACATCAATCAGAAACATAATCCATAATAAAACATACTCTATGTCTTTGCTTTCATGGCATGAGTAACTTTACATGTAATTTACCTAAAGTAAAGTTATATCTGCACTCTCAATTCACACACAAACATCTCCTACTGCTGCCTGAAGCCATGCATAAGAACAGAAAAAACACCATTCCCCCATTGTTAATGTTGTTAATGGCATTCATACAGAAAAGAAAGACTAGGAAACCTGAAAGTGGGTATAGAAAGAAATACATATCCAAATTTGTTATTTTTAAGTTTATGAGACTCATTTAAAGGAAGATGTGTCTACTTCTTACTTCCCCCTAAACTGTCCTTTTGAAGTAGACTTCATCCATAGGTTTGGGTGAGGATGCAAAACAAACTTTGCTGAACATATAGTAGTGGAACAAGTTAATAATTAATTATTTGGGTTACTGTAGCACCTGGAGACCTATTGTTCATGACACAGCACAAATGCATGGTGAAAGTCAGTCCCTGTCTGGAAGGGTGTATAATCCAAACAGACAGGAGAGGTGATTTGACTTTCAGGAACACAATAGTGGAAAAACAAGAAATTATTCAGAATTGGGACTGTAAACTGAAAGATCTATCAGTTTCAACACATTGTATTTCCATTGAATTTTCAGTCTCTTCTACATCTATTCAGGTATCACATATATCATAAGGGAGCAAGCAGTGCTCATAACATTGCAGCTAAACTCCTTTCCCCTTCTAAAGCTACAAAAATAATATAATTATTCCTTGCAAGCTAAGAATGATTAGCATCTCAGCTTCTTCCAAAATACAAGTCCTTCCACACAAGAGGACTTAATATTTTAAGGAAGCATAACTAACTCTTAATATTTCAGTTTAATATTGATTGCTGGAATTAAATATAACACCTCATATTTAGGTTTTCAATTGTGTACTGATTTCATTTGGCTGTTAAGTTTCTAATACAAGAGAAACTGTTCTTCTCTTCCTTTCACTGTTTTTGGGCTAGGATTTATTCTATTCCCACTCATCACCGAGGGCAGTGATCAGTTCATGTGGGTTGAGCCCTGTCTTTCATTCAGAACCTGCTGTCCCACAGTCAGAAGTGTTCTTCCTCTGGTCAGATCTTCAAGCCTGTTTTCAGATTTCACGAGGATCCTCCTCTTCTGGGGGCCTGTCTGGCCAACATCAACACAATGAGTGAAAAAACATGGAAAGAGGCAGAAGAAATTCAGATTTCAGTGAACTGAGTTACTCTGGCTTTTGGGGTTTTGTTATATTTTTTTGTTATCCATTTGGGAAAAGTGGGGCAGTGCTCCTTCCTTATCTTCCCTAAGAGTACATATAGTAAAGTAAGATAATCTGGACCTTACTCTGCCTCTGAGCTGGCACAGTGAGACTTTTAATTGCAAATGAATCTCAAATAGCCAGCAAACTATCATCTTTCAATTATTACTTCATCACATTTGCACCAGAGTGCAAATGAATATTTCCTATGAAAATTGTATCTGAATTACACCATCTCTTTTTCTATTGAGCTATGGAGGCCATTTCTAGACAGGAAGTAGGGAGGTATTTCTAGACTGGAGTAGGGAGAAGTTGGCAAAGGAAACACCTGAGTAAGGCATAAAGGCAAACAAAAGCAAGTAGTGAATCATAATAAAGAACCCCTTTTTCTGTCTTTTTGGCCTTTGTGTTTTATATTCTGTGCTTCATTGCCTCCTTATTGCTGATTAATGTGATTCCTCAGGCTTGGTGTTGCTGGCTTTTTTCTTTGAAAGTGTAGCCCTCCTGGTTTAAAGCCATGTTATCAGCTCTTAGCTATCACAATACTGAGCAGTTACTCAGATATATTATATTTCAGGGGGAATCTTTCTTACCTCTTCATGTTTGTTCTTTGCATGACAGTAAAACCCCACTTCTTTTACATATCCCACCTCACTGTTGCAATAATTTGTCACTTTCCCCACTCTTTTATTTTGTCTTCAGTTTCTCTTGACCAGCTGCCAAACATTCCTATAATCAAGAGCCCCTATAATGGTATAAACCTGAAAAAATTAAATTTTAGCTTCCTGTGAGTAAAAAAAGTTGTTTCTTCAATCAAAAGATTGATTGCAAGTTCAGGACAAGACAGGTAAAATTCCAGAGAGAGGTCTTGAGCTCCTGTATCGACTCTGACTTGCTTTTAGTAGACTATGTGTAATCTTTGACAGATCAAACAAACTGCAATACCTCAGGTACTGAGGCTGTTTTTCTAACTTAGGTCTATCCTCTATGCCTGATGACAACTTTTGAACACTCTTCTTTCTTTAAATTTAATAGCAATATCATTGAGGTTGGCGGAGCAGCTGCAAATGCTTTTGATAAGAAGAAAGTAGAGCAGAATAGAAAGAGACTCTTTAATGGGACTTGGTGATCTCAAAATTTAGTTTTGTTTATTTCTTGGAAACTTAGAAATAAAGTAAGTATTTTGCAAAATGCTTAGGAGTGCATTGTCTGTCAAAACACTAAATTCTAATACTTGAAGTAATGATGGAAAGGGACCTTCATTAAAACAAAATAAAATACAAAGCATGACCACTTCAGAAAAATAAATTGTATATATATATTTTTTATCTTCAGAATATTTTTTTTCCTCTTGCTTTAATTCAAAACAAATGTCAAACTAAGTGAGTATATTTCTCCTCAGCATACTTGGCAGAGGATGGGGAAGGCACCTTCATTAACGTTTCCTATTTTAACTTTGGCCTGCACTCAATATTACTACTACTATTTCTAGTAGTACTGCTACTACTTTTATTGCTGCTACTACTACTATTTACTGCAAGTATTTTGTCTGACCTTTTCTTGCGTAGTTAGCGAGAACTTTTACTCTGTTTAATAATTCTTGAAAGTTAATGTGACTTTTGCAGAGCATACTGAAAAATCTGACTTGAAAAGCAGACAAAAGTAAGAGTTTGAGACATACAGACCAGTCTACTTCAGTTTAGCCCTAGGATAAAACAAACAAAATATATAATCCAACCGTGAGTGCCTAGACAACAGTAATGTGACACTGAATTTAAAAAACCAAATCAAATTATTAAAAAAAAGGAATCATTAGGTTAAATTAATTTCCTCTTGTAACATGACAATTAGCTTAGGGGGTTGCTGAAGAGTAGACTTCAAAAGCTTTAACTTAGAGACACTTCTTGTATTGTATGCAATGACATTTCCATATACAGGCCAGAGAGGGCCCAAGTACCATAACAATGGTACTAAACTGGTAGAACCACCCCCACAAATTTACACAATTATTTCTAATCTTTCATTTGACAAACTGGTTTGATAAAGAGAGCCTGTCATAGGTCCAGGGGTGTTATTTAATATTTTCATTAATGATTTAAATGATAGAATAAAAACAACAGTGACTTTATTACATTTGTAGACACAGTAAAATTGAATAGATTGTACACATACTGGAATATGGAAGGACCTTCAGCCTAGCCTGCTGCTACAGAGAAGGTAATGGAGAGAAATATTTGCACAGGAAAGTGCACTGACTTAGGGTGAATGGGAAAACAGCAAACAGTTGTTTGGATCAGAATCTAAATCCAGTTGCATGTTTTGTTTCCTCAAACATTTAAGGAACTTTTGCAACTATGAATGAAATCCGAAGTGGTTTGAAACCTAGGTTTGAGTCTGAATTTTTCAGTTTAATTCTTTTATCTACTCTGAAGGGATGTGCTATGATATACTGAAGTGGGAGCTAGCTCCTTGACATAGTGAAATGAAAACCACAAATGTTTAGAAATCAGGTGTAAAACACATGGTTAAAAAAACACCTTTGCCACTAGAAAACTGAAGAGAGATAAAATCACTGACTATGCAGGATGTTATGTTCACTTAATCACTGTAGTGCTAAAGAGTTTAACATGATGATGTCTCACTGTGGAGGAAACATTATCTCTGTAATATTTAGAAATTGTCTGTCATTGTTGTGGATCTTCAGCAGTGAAATAGTGACTGTTAAGGTAAGATTGGAATAGCCTGTTCAGAAACTATTCATTTTACAGGAAAGGGGACAGAATAGAATAGCCTTGACCCAGTGAAAATTTAATTTGCAGTGTCTGTTCTTGAAAACACTGTTAAAAGAAGCTAGCATTAGGGTCACCTCATGGTATCTCAGAGTGTCACATTGTCATGCGCCACACATCTTCTTTTAATAATGTTGCAATGTATTAATTTTTTATGATGACCTGAGTTTATGTATACAATCTTTATTTTTCATAAAATGCTGTGCCACATGACAGAAATCATGTATAACTCCATGGAACTGTGTGAAGCTTACAATATAGCAAAAGGCTGGAGAAATATGGTTGTATCAGTCTCTGTCATTGCAACTTTCAGACTATTTCTTCAACATCTATCTGCAAGTTCAAAGGATTTAAAACCTCAGAAGAAAAATGTTTGAAGTAACAGACATTTCCTTGTGTTTTTTGGTTACAATCCTTAGAAGACAGATAATATTTCAAGCTTTCACCTAAACCTATAAAGGTTCATACATAAAATTAATTTCAAAGGCATCATATGGTCATGTCCCTTATGTAGTACAGCATATGCTGTTCTCTTAGAAATACAACAAATGAAAAAAATGCACAACACAGAGCAAAGTTTCATATGCCTTTGCAGATAGCTCATTATTTAAGTCTCCAACAAATTATTTGAAATGTAATTAAAATTTTTAAAGTTACAATAAAAGTGGGCGGAGTTTTGGAATGTCCTTCATATCCTTCATATAAAATGACTCTGTGAAGATTATAAACTTAATCTGCATTACACATTTAAGAACTTTATTTTGGACACGTAAAACCCCAGCATGAGGCAGAGGTAGGGAAAAGAACACGAGTAAGCCAGATTCTCCTCTGTACCTTTAATACAAGAAAAGGGAACAGGCAATATTTATTTCCAAAAAGGTCCCAAAGATTCTTGCTTTATACCAAAGACTAAAGAAATTTGGTTAACATGAGACCTGATGTTTTGAGTTTGAAGACACAGATTATCAGTTCATGAAGTACAATCCCCAGGGTGTAATTATTCCCTTAAATGGATGCATTGTGTTTTCTTCTTGCAGCATTTGATACTGGTAGGGAACAGATGATCTGACAACGTTTACTTTTAAAGACTTGTGTTACCTATGTATTCACTTCACGACTCTTTAATCAAAGGGGACAAACACAAGCAACAAGGTTTACAATAAGAAAGTTTACCAGGCATGCATGAGTTTATACAAAAGAAAAATCATGTAGGATTTGTTAACATTCTGGTGATTTATCCTAAATTGCACTAGAAATATTGTAATACCAGAACAGGCTTTAAGATCTGAGTATATTTAACACTTCAAAGAGGAAATATTAAGAAGATGTGATTTTCGCACTACATCCTCCTAATTCTAGGCCACTTGTATTTAAACTTCCTTCCACGTAAATCAAAGAAATCCCCAGGGGCTCCAACTTGTAACAATCAGTCTAAGGAAAAGGATGGTATTATTCCTCCCTGGAGAGGTATCTAGCATGGATGAACCCTAAAAATATCACAGTCAATCATTGCTGTTCAAATGTGACTAAGAATATTTTTCTGCAATGTCTCCTGAGAGATGCAAACAAAAGATTTGGCAGAAAATAGTGTTTCCAAAAGTGTGGGTGTTCCTCAGAGTGCAAAGTTGATATAATTGATTATCACAGCAACAGAGTAACTCACTTTGTCTATTCACCTACTCCCACCTCCTTAGCATCATTATTAGCTGAGATGCCAAACACTACCATCCTGCAGGAGCCAAATTTGCCCCCGAGTGCATAGGGATAATTAAGTGTAAGAGACTCCCTGCCCTACCAAAAGTAGGCTATGTGGATGGATGGGTCACTGTTAATTTGGGGCAGCTTTAAGACAAAAACAATATGTGTGTTTGCACTGAAAGTGTCATACACTTCACAACAGCATATTGCAGTGTGACATGTGCATCCAGATGCGAACAGTAAAAATAGACTGAACCCTTTTTTTTTTTCCTTGAAAAGCTAATGTTCTGAAAGCTATGATTAAAGAAATACAGTTGTCAGAAGCAAGAAGCTTTAATAATAATGCCAAGGAAAAAAAGTAGTTTAGAAAATTTACCAGGAAAAACCAGCTCTGCAAAATAGCTTTTCTGTATGTAACAAAACAGAGTGTGGTGTACAAATTTTGAGCCAGTAAAGTTTTATTTGCACTGTAATTGCAACAGAAAGAGTAGCAAAATGCTGGGCACCCAAGCATTCTAGACTGATGCACATAAACCTGTTACTCCACCATCATTTTTGTATACTAGTTTTAGTACTACTTTGCTGTTTTAAGATCCTGTTTTGTTTATTCTTATCATAGAGGCTGGGCTGTACTTACATAACTTTTGCCATCACTTATGTTTAGTCACCTTTATGAGTTGGATGTGCTGACTGAAAGGTATCTAGACAAGAAATAGATCTGGAAAACTGAAGCTTATTGAGATTAGCTGACTATTTTTAACTGGCCAAGTGCCACTCACATTGCATGAATTTTATCCAGAGTAGCTGACCAGGCTGGGGTGGGAGTGGTGCAGATGCACAGGGCAGGTGTGTGCAGGGGAGCACGTGCAGGCACACCTAGAATTGTGTTTACAGCCCTGGACATCTGCCTCTCTTTATCAATCATCCAATTTCTGCCATTAGATGCATTAATGAATCCTCATTCTCTGTCTGGTCTCTCATTCTATTTCTCATAAACTGATTTTTAATTTTAATAGTGACTTATGAACCATGACTATAACACAGAATGAATGCAAAACATTTCTCTCAGTCATGGCTAGCAAAAAAATCTTAACAAGATGTTTAGATTGTCTGTAACAAACTTAGGATATAACTGGTAAAATAAGAGCTCATTTGCATGGTGGCATTTTCCTCCCAATAAGGATTGATGTCAAGGGAGTCTGATTCTATTCTGAGCCTTCAGGGAAGAGCATAAGCAAGGCCAACAATACCTTCAGTTTAGTCCTTTAGGCTGGAATATATTGGAAGTGATCCTGGATTATGAATGTTAATGAAAAATTAGGTTTTCTGAGTTCTTTTCCAGGCTCATCAATTTTTCACCTTACATTTATGCCACCAGCAGTCTGGCTTGGGGTTTTTTTCACTAAAAAGTCTGCTGTCTAAGTTATGGAAACAAATTGATACACTCTGATCTGTCTATGATGAAATATGATTACATTAGGAAAATAATTTAAATATTATCTGTATATATAGGAACTGAGAACTATCAGAAGATAAGGAGAGAAGATGATTTACTGGATGCTGCTTGGAATATTTCCTAACTAAGGTGATGGAAAGCTGAAACCTTTGTTGATATTTGAGGTGAATAGAGAGGCTATATCAGGGAATTTACAAATATCTAAATTGGAACTATGATGTTTTGGAAAGCTTGAAAATATTACTTTTTGCACTGCAATAAAATATCAATATTTTCTTACAGTGAGGAAAAGATTTCTGTGTGGTTGCTTCACTAGATAATCTGCAAAGTAGCATGAGTGTAAAATAATATTTCATTTTATTAAGTAATGCTCTAAAGTAGTGCTCTAACTTAATATTCTAAGTACAATGTGAATGTTGACTATTTCTGATTAATTTTGTATTTTCTCTGAAACTACCAAATTAGTGGTAATATAAAGTGCACCACAAATGTATGTGTCCTGACAGACCTGTAAAAAACTGTGCTGGAGTTAGTGTAAGGCCACTTTGGGTATCAGCAGGGGCTGTTTATATTTGGACATCTATAGACTCACACGCATGCCTTTCACCAGTTTTCAAGAGCTAACAGTCTAAATGATTTTTTGTCATTTGGATCACAAAGGATATAGACAGATCTATTAACACTCTCAGATGTGGAGATGACTGATTTCTTCAACTTAAGTTTAATAATTAGGTTTTTTTTGAAGTAGTAATTAGAATTTCATCTTATCGAAGCCTATATACCTGGAATAAAGTTCAAAGGATTTCTCAGCACCATTCTTTCTTAAACAGTAGTTAAAATGGGCAGGTGAAGGTTTTTAGCCTGAAAAATCCAGGAGCTCATACAAACTCTCCTAAATGTTACCTTCCTACTGAGAAATCTATGGACTAATAATGGGACTGAAAGTGTACTAAACTTCTGTCAACAGATCTGGGCTCTTCATAGGTAGTGGAAAACATTCACAGCTTCCACAGACACCAAATGTAGCTCACTTGCTTGAATATGGTTACACATGAATATGTTACAATATTCATATTTGGAATTTCTTCCATCCAAAGCTCTAAAGTAATTTCTTAGATATACAACATTGTGCAACGAAAGTAAATAACTGGTATTAACATCCTTCTTATATAGATAAACTTTGTCTAGGGTTTTCTTCAAGGTTTCTCTTGAGATCTTTCCAAAATTTGGTAAATAGAATTATGTCTTTATCCTTCTTATTAACTTTGTGTACCATGATATCCATCATGTTATAGTTAAAGCTCTCTAAGCTTGAAATTTCAGGACTTAATTTTAAAATAAAATACTTTGCAACAGCAAAATAGAATTTACTTTCCTTAGGAAAAAATAATTGCAGCTAGAAGATAGCAATGTCATGTCTTCAAGGAAGACAAGCCAAAATTTAGAACATGAACTAATTTTAAACATAGAAAATGGCTTGCTTCATTCATCCCACAGAGATAATCAGCTGAAGTCAATTGCACACCAGACAGATAAGATGGCATAACTAAACCTTTTTTACTGCTTTCCATACAATTCTAAGCCAACTCACATTATTAACCTTTCATTGATAAAGGAAACCAGTTTTAAGCTGATATCATCATCTAATGATGGGCCTAAATGCTGGAATTTTACACAAGTAAAGACATTTTATTGCATCCTGTAAAGCATCCAGTTCAACTAAAGCTGAGAAGCAATTAAAAAAAATGGTATTAATAAACACATCTTCCTCTAAAAAATTATAAACCTAAAGATGTCTCCAGAGACATAGCATAGCACATATACATAAAAAAAAAAAAAA